>JAGFNQ010006323.1:320350-401690 GCA_024364735.1 Boesenbergia rotunda | reverse complement strand
GAGCTCCCAGGGTGAATGACTCGGGCGGATGAAGCCCTTGTCTAGTAGCTCCTGGAGTTGCTCTTGTAATTCTTTCAGCTCTGCGGGAGACATACGATATGGGGCTTTTGAAACCGGACCGGTACCTGGCACCAGCTCAATCTCAAATTCCACCTCCCTGTTGGGCGGTAGTCCAGGTAGTTCTTCTGGGAACACTTCTGGATATTCACAGACTACCCGTACGTCCTCCTGCTTGAGTTCTTTCTTTGCTTCTGAGTCCACTATGTGTGCAAGAAAACCAGCACACCCTTGTTCTATCATCTGGTGGGCTGCCAAGGCTGAGAGGAATTTCTGAGTCTTTCTCCTTGGGGCTCCTTGAAACTTGAATGATGGTTCTCCTTCTGGGCTGAAAACCACCTTCCTTCTACGGCAGTCCACTGAAGCGCTGTACTTACTGAGGAAATCCATGCCCAGTATGATGTCGAAGTCTTGCATCGCAAGGACTATCAGATCGACATATAACTCTCGGTCTGAAATCTTGATCGGCACAGTCCGGAGCCGCTGGGTGGATTCCATGATTTCCCCTGAAGGGAGAGTTGTCAGGAATCTGGACTCCCAACTCTCTGCAGGCACCTGTAACTTACTAGCAAAAGGTACTGATACGAAAGAATGGGTCGCCCCAGTGTCAAACAGTGTAGTAGCTAAATGCTGAAGAATAACTATTTGACATGTTACGACCGTGGAGGCGCTGGCAGCTTCTTCCTTCGTGAGGGAAAAGACTCTGGCATTGGTTGGAACTGGTGCTGCTTCCAACCCTCCCTGACTGATCTGAGGTCCCTCCAGTATAGTAGGCATGTAATGTAACTGAGGCTTGCCTCCATACTGTACGGACTGCTGAGGAAGTACCTTAAACTTGTTTGGGCAGTCTCTGGATCTGTGTCCCTCTTGTCCACATGAGTAGCATCCAGTTACACCCAAAAGGCATGCTCCTGGATGGGTCCTCCCACACTAGGACAAGGTGGATACCTAGCTTGCTTGTTCTCTTGGTTTCCTTTTTGGCTGCCAGGCCACTGCTTCCTTTTATGGTTCTTGTTCTTCCAGTTCTGGTTATTTGGCTGAGGCTTCTGGCCTCCTATTGTCTTGTTCTCAATCAGGACTGGCTTCTGCTGTGTTTGTTGTGCCTTGATGCTATTCAGATAGTGCTCTGAGATTAGAGCACTACTGACCAACTCCTCGCTGGTCTGGGGTCGGTGCGTCCCGCTGTTCACGTTGAGTGCTATTTCAGGGTTCAGCATGCGGAGCATCAGTCTGACTCGCTCCTTCTCTGTGCTGACTAGCTCTGGGCAGAGGCGAGCTAGTCTGTTGAACTTCGCGACTACTTCTCCCACTGGTAGGCTACCTTGTCTGAACTCCATGAAGTCCTCGTAGTGCTTGTTGGTAACCCGCATGTGGAAGAACTCCTCATAGAACTCTTGCTCGAAATCTGCCCAGCTCATCTGGTTGACTATCCTCTTACTCTTGACTCGCTCCCACCACATACGAGCGTCTCCAGTTAGGCAGAAGGAGGCACATTTGACCTTCTCGACTTCTGGCCAGTCAAGAAGCTCCATTGTGCTCTCTAAAGTCTTGAACCAAGCCTGGGCATCCCAGGGCTCAGTCGTGCCTGAGAAGCTTTCAGGTTTCAGCCTCTGCCACTGGACGAGGTATGCTTCTTGTCTTCGGTTCACGGCAGGGGTCTCCTGTGTGACTGGTGAAACATCAGCCACCACTGGGGTTTCCACTCCTGCTGTGGGTGGTGTAGGGGGCACGGGGTGCTGATTTGCCATCAGTGTGGCGATGGTCTTCTGTTGCTCTGTAATCTGAGCTTGCATTTGAGCAATGACTGCCATCAGGTTTGACTGTTCTGTGCCAGGCTCATTGTTATCTTGAACTGGAGTTCTGTTATTAGCATTAGGAGCTCGGCCTCTTCTTGCCATCTAATAATGCATAAGGGAACAAGAAATCACTACTACATCTCTAGGTATAAACTTGTCTTCTTACTTAGAAATCTAATATCCATTCTAGGGATTAAACATGATTCCGTGATACTAAGGTATTAAACATGCTTCCTTGTTCTATGCACATATGAGTAAGTACTTAAGCATTTCTCTGTACTGCAATTAAATAAAGGAGCAATAGAAAACTGAAACTTAAAACTTTCTTACTTGAAGACGGCAAGGTTGATGCTGATGTGTGTGTGATGCTGGAGAATGGGAACTGCTCTGATACCACCTGTAGCGACCCGCCTTCTCTACCTTAGACGGATCGTTACTTTATCTACTTCTTGACTCTAATGCACGACTAAGAATGCGGAACTTCTTTTTTTTTCTTTTAAATTCATCTAGGGATGATATTCTAACTCTAATAGTCATGCATGATACAATGACATACTTCCTTTCTCTAGAACTTCACTGCAATGGTACCAGTCGACTGCCATCTAACCAGTCGACTGGTATCGGCCACAGAAAGTTTCTGGGCGCGGCACCAGTCGACTGGCCTCTTAGCAGTCGACTGATGCATCGAACAGAAGTTACTGTTCGATAGGGCAGTCGACTGATACTGAACCAGTCGACTGGCACGCCTGAAAATCTGAAATTCAGATTCGAAACCTTGTCTCAATAGTCCACCAAACTTATAGTTTCAAGTCATACAAAGACACAACACCATTTCTATACTCTATACTAGTTTCCTAAACATTTTAGCCAATCAAAACAACTTCATAAACTCGAAATTAGAACTTTTGCGGAAGTAAATAAGTTATGAAAATCTATATGAACTTTAAACTAGAGTTTTGTACCAAACTTAACTCCTATGCATCCATAACACCAAAATACATGTTCTACACCTTACTAAAGCATTTTGGAATGTAATGCAACTTTTCTAGGCAGATTTATAGCGATAAAAACTTGATTTAAAGGGAAACTCACCATATCTTGGCACATGCATCAAATAACTCCATCAAGTATCAATATTCAAAACTACTCATACTTATACTCATCCAATGCAATCATAAGGATATGTATGCTAAATAAAATGACATGGAATCTTTACTCATGGTTTTAGGATATGCAAAATATCTAAAACGCAAATACTTGAATAAATGCTATAAGATCTAACTTAAACTAGGACTTTATGATAAATGCACTTTAAGTCCTTCATTCATCTTGTCCCAAGGACCTCTCCAAGGTCAGCCACCACACACACGTCACTCAGCACCGCCTTGTCGCTTTCCTTCAGAATTGCTTGCCTTTACCTTTACCTGCAGCAAGAGGAAATGCAACTAATAAGCAAAAAGCTTAGTAAGTACTATCTAGCTCACGAAATCTCGAAATGTGCAAACATGCTTTTTCAAACAATGGAAAATCACATGGGATACTTTTATGCTTAAAAGAAACACTAAAAACATGTATAACTCAAAACCATGCATACTCAAGCATTAATAAATCTTAACTTACTTTTCTTGGCTTATCTTGAAACTTTAGCAATTCTTAAGCTTAGATCTTTCTTTAACTTTTTAGAGAACTTCTTAAACTTTAGAAAACTTTGCTAAAGCATATACTTGAAAATAATAACTCACTTGGATCCACTTAAGACGTAAGTACCATCTCATGCGCGTTCCCTAAAAGGTTGGGGTAGCGAGCCACCAATCCTAATAGAGCAGACCTTGGTCTACCAGGGCCAAGACCTTGGAATTGGACACCTGGATTTCTTTAACGACGCCCTTGGACGCCGGGTACTGGCCTTAGAAAATAAAATACTTACTTTTTCTTATCTTGAATGCCTTAGCATTTTTACGAGCACCTTGTGTGCTCAAATCCCTAAGTCTTGACTTTTGGGGATTTCTTAAGGCCTTGGCCTTTTCTTTTCTTATCTTTATCTTCTTTTCTTTTCTTATAGCTTTCTTAGACCCTAAACTCATATAGGGTAATTAATCAACTCATACAAGCATGAATTAAACTAGGGTTACATGCATAAATCACAATCTAATGGAAAAGTCGCATTTTTAACTTTCTAACGGGAAAAACTTGCGGAAAAACCGCCTCTTACCGCAGGTGAGCAGTACTTACTTTGATTTCTTGGACTTACGACCGAAATTGGCGTTGGGTGTTCCGGAGAAACTCGGAGTCTCGGAGATTTCTTCGCGCCTACGCGTTCTCCTCGTCGAGACGAACACAACGCTCCTCTCTCCTTGATCCCTCCTTGGCCGGCGCCCCTTGGAAGAGAGGAGGGAAGAGCTTGGGCGTGCGCACAAGAGAGGGAAAGAGGGCGGCGTGCGTGTGTCGCGCGGCTAGGGTGGGGAAAAGAAAACCAAAAATCTAATTTCCTCTCTTTAATCATCTATTTATACTATCTTTATGAAAAAAATGTAACTACTCTATAAATATATTTCTCTCCATCTTTTCTGGTCCTTGATACCCTAGCCCAGCTGGTCACCCGCGCGCCCTTAAGGGCTGGCCCCCCCTGTGGTCGTGAGTTCGAACCCCCTGCTGCCTTTTAATGTTTTTCCTTTTTTAAAAATACTAAACGGACTCAGAAAAATCCACAAAAATATTCTAAAAATTTCTAAAAATCTAAAGAATATTTCTAAAGTATTTTTAACTAATTTCAAGGACTTTAAGGACTTGAGATGGAAATTTTGGGGCGTTACAATTATTCCCAATGAGGAGTATGTCATCTACATACAAGATCAGGAAGATAACTGTGCTCCCACTAACCCTCTTGTAGACACAGGGTTCATCTTCATTCTTGATGAAACCAAACGCTTTGATTGCATCATCGAATCGAAGATTCCAGCTTCGAGAAGCTTTCTTTAGCCCATAAATAGACCTTTGCAACTTACATACCTTTCCAGCATACTTTGGATCTACAAAATCCTCAGGTTATGTCATATACACATCCTCGAGTAGGTTCCCATTTAGGAATGCAGTTTTGACATCCATCTGGCAGATCTCGTAATCATGGTAAGCTGCAATAGCAAGTATGATCCGAATAGACTTAAACATTGCCACTGGTGAAAAGGTTTCATCATAGTCGATACCATGAATTTGCTTGAAACTTTTAGCTACCAATCACCCTTTATAGGTATGCATGAGACCATCCATGTCAGTTTTTCTTTTAAAGACCCACTTACACCCAATGGGTTTAATCCCCTCTGGTGGATCAACCAAAGTCCATACTTGGTTAGTGTACATGGATTCCATTTCGGATCTCATGGCCTCTAGCCATCTCTCAGAATCTGGGCTCATCATAGCTTCTTGATAGGATGTAGGCTCGTTCAACTCAAAAAGCGTAACGTCATCATGGTCAGACAAGAGTAATGAGTATCTCACAGGCTAACGATGTATCCTATCAGATCTGCGAAGAGATTGGTCTACTTGAATAGCTTATTGTTCCACAAATTCTTATGCAACAATCTCATGATCCACACCACCTTGTGGTGCCTGTTCAATGTCCATCAAGGCCTCATACTATTTGCATCTTGAACTTCTTCAAGATGGATTTTACTCCCACTTATTCTTCTAGAAATAAACTCTTTTTCTAGAATAACGTCATTTCTAGTGACAAACACTTTGTCTAGTGTGGGATTGTAAAAGTAATATCCCTTTGTTTCCTTAGGATATCCTACAAAATAGCACTTATCAGATTTGGGTCCTAGTTTATCTGAGACTTGACGTCGAACGTAAGCCTCACAACCCCAAATCCTCATAAAAGACATAGTGGGTCTCTTCCTAGTCCATATCGTATATGTTAGATCGTTGCGCCTTGCTAGAGGGGGGGGTGAATAGCAATTTTCAATTTTCTCTATAAGAAAGGTTAGCAAAACACAAGAAAAATAATGAAAACAATAAGATCAATGTTAAAACCTTCGTTTACTTGATATCCACCTCAGAGAGTTGACTAATCCAAGGATCCACACGCGCACACAATCTCTACTATGAAAAGTCTCCTCCAAGGTGGAGAAAACCTTTACAAGGTTATCCTCTTCCTCTTACAAGATGAAATTTAGAATGAGAGGAAGAGCTGGAGAATTTTAGCACTAACAGCACAAAGGTACCCCCAAGAACTGTACCTTTGACGTGCCAAAAAGTCACCCTTTAAATAGGGTAAAGTACAACTCCAAAAGCTATCCAACCCGATACCAGTCGACTGCCCCTGGGGCAGTCGACTGGCCCCGCCTTGAAAGCTAGCTAATGGCTAACTCAACGGCTAGTTTTCAGGGTTGCCAGTCGACTGCTCCTAGGGCAGTCGACTGATCTTTTTGGAGTTTTGAGTCTCTTGCTGGCAGTCGACTGATTCATTCCCAGTCGACTGCCCAGCTTACAAAAGCACTCCTCCTCACTCCGAAGACCCTCCTTCACGTGTGCCTTCAAGTACACTCCCTTGGCTTGCCCCTTGAAGTCCTCTTCCACCGGCTATCGTCCCTCGGATGCGCACGCAAGCCCTCAGCTTGCCTCCATGCCACCCTTCACGTGCGCCCTTTGAAGTCCACTTCCCGACTTGCCCTTGGAGTCCTCTTCCCTCGGCTCTCGTCCCTCGGATATGTCCTCCATGTGTGATTATCCAAGTCCTGCAAACTCAATCACACATATCAAATAACAAGATAACACCCTAACCTTAAGCATATTGACACACACATCAAAATCATGATCTCCTCGATCATTCTTGGGTCGATTGCCCCAACAATCTCCCCCTTTTTGATGTGTGACAATATGTTTATGTTAGGGAGAAAACACAGTAAATAACAGCAATTAAAAATACAAGACATAGTAAAAACACAAAGAAGTAACCTCCCCCTTAACCTATGCCTTCTTCCATTTTCAATTCTCATAAACCAAAGTTAAACCAACCGTTAAATTACAAACCTAACTCTAAACCAACGGTTAAGTTACAAACCTAACTTAAACCTCCCAATTCTCCCCCTTTGACACCATCAAAACTATTGCCCGAAGCAATATTAACCCATGACATCAAATGAGAGAACTTCTCATCTCTGAAAACTCCCAGAATTCTGAAACTAGGAGTATCAGTCAGAATTTTCAACTTCTGGGCCGAATTTTAAAAACTCCCAAAAAATTTCAGAAAATTTCAAAAATTACGAAAATTTGCAAACATATTTCATATAATATACTCTAACAGAGAAAAATATAACTTCATGAAAAATTCAAACATGTTTGACTTTTTGATAAAAATTTAAACTCCTTGAAAACATGTAACTTTGTATCAAAGTTCCAACTTAGTTTTGAAACCATTCACTTTTCAAACTTAAGGCATTACAAATAAAACACAGAAATATTTTCAAATTATTTAAAATGTTCATCCATGATCTTTGGGCAAGATGCCCATTAATTAAATATTTGCTTTCCCCATGGTTGATCTATTTTCAATAATTTGATACATCTAATAACCCAACAATACGTCATAAGCATAAGTGAATTATTTGTATCATCCTAATGAATCATGCACCACCTTCCTATTGTATTACTCCAAGGTCCATCCTACACTTCTACAAAACACAACCAAGACCCTTCTTAAGGATGTGAACTCCGCCTTGGGAAGAGACTTGGTAAATATGTCGGCAAGGTTTGACTTTGACTCAACATAATGTAATTCTATGTCACCCCTTGCCACATGATCCCTAATGAAGTGATGCTTCACTTCAATGTGTTTTGTCCTAGAATGATGAACCGAATTTTTAGTCAAGTTAATAGTACTTACATTATCACACAAAACCTTGACCTTGGACTATCCATTTTGACATTCGTTCCTATAGGGGTAGATGCTACCTTAGCATTTTCTAATCCAAATTTCTTTATGATTTCCCTAGCATATTTGGTTTGATACACATGAGTCCCTTCATTTATTTGTTTGACTTGTAGTCCTAAAAAGAAAGTCAACTCTCCACAAGACTCATCTTAAACTCATTTTCCATACATTTAATAAACTCATGGAGAAATTCACTATTCGTTGACCCAAAAATAATATCGTCCACATAAACTTGGGCCACAAAGATGTCCTTATCTTTAGATTTTAGGAATAAAGTTGGATCAATTGTACCTCTCCTAAAACTGTTGGATACTAAGAATGATGAAAGCCTTTCATATCAAGCCTGGGGAGCTTG
Source organism: Boesenbergia rotunda (assembly GCA_024364735.1). Taxonomy (NCBI): domain Eukaryota; kingdom Viridiplantae; phylum Streptophyta; class Magnoliopsida; order Zingiberales; family Zingiberaceae; genus Boesenbergia; species Boesenbergia rotunda. The sequence continues at coordinate 393,553 of JAGFNQ010006323.1, read as the reverse complement.
TTTCAATCCATACAAGGCTTTTCTTATTTTGTAGACATGCCTAGGATAGTTTGGGTTTTCAAATCCGGGTGGTTGCTCTACATATACTTCTTCCTTAATAACCCCATTAAGGAATGCCGACTTCACATCCATTTTGTGAAGTGTGAAACCCATGTGAACGACATATGCTAATAAAATCCTAATAGACTCTAATCTAGCTACGGGGGCATATGTCTCATTATAATCAAGACCCTCAACTTGATTAAACCCCCTTGCAACCAACCTAGCATTGTTTCTAGTTATCTTTCCTTGATCATCTAGCTTGTTCCTAAAGACCCATCTAGTGGTGACAATTGTGCAATCATTGGGTCTAGGAACTAACTCTCATACCTCACTTCTTTCAAATTTATTCAACTCTTCTTTCATGGCTAGGACCCAATCCACATCACCTAATGCCTCATCAATAGATTTCGGTTCAAGTTGGGAAATCAAGGCAATTTGACTACTATATTCCCTAAAGTAAGACCTAGTCCTTATCCCTTGGGTGACATCCCCAACTATTTGGTCAATAGGGTGATCTTGGTGGTGCCTTAAGTGCCTAGAGGTTATGAGCTCATTAACTCCATGATATTCATCCTCTAATGCACTTCTCTCTCCCCCTTGATCAATGCCCCCCAAATGTAGGTCTTGAATTTCTTGGGTAAGAGGTTGACTTTCTTCTATGTCCATATCAATAGAAGATTTCCTAGGGTAAGTGCTCGTAGACTCATCAAAATCAACATTGGATGACTCCTCAATTACCTTAGTCCTTTTGTTATACACTCTATACCCCCTACTAGTGGATGAATATCCAACCAAGATCCCCTCATCCCTTAGATTCAAACTTCCTCAAATCATCCTTGGTGTTTAAAATGTAGGCCTTACACCCAAAAATCCTAAAATAGTGAATTTGTGGAATTCTCCCATTGCACAACTCAAATGGGGGTTTTCCTAAAAACCTATGAATTAAGACCCGGTTTTGGATGTAACAAGCGGTATTTACCGCTTCGGGCCAAAAGTAGCTAGGTAGAGAGTATGCATTAAGCATGGTCTTAGCGGCTTCTTGTAAGGCTCTATTCCTCCTTTCTACCACACCAATTTGTTGAGGGGTCCTTGGGCATGAAAATTCATGCTTATACCCATTTTCTAAACAAAATTGTGAGAAGTTTGAATTTTCAAACTCCTCACCATGGTCACTCCTAATTCGGTTGATCTTGAGGTGTTTCTCATTTTCAACCCGTTTACTAAATCCTACAAATATCTCTAAAGTGTCATCCTTATGTTTCATGAAATATACTCAAGTAAATCTAGAAAAATCATCTACAATTACCAAACAATATTTACTTCCTATTATTGATGGGGTACTATGGCAATCAAATAAATTCAAGTGTAATAACTCTAAAGGTAAAGAAGTGCTAGTTAAGGTTTTACCTTTGTGTGATGATTTAGATTGCTTACCCTCTTGGCATGCATCATATATCTTGTTCTTTTTATACTTGATCATGGGGAGCCCCTTCACCAACTCCATCTTTACAACTCTTGCAATATTCTTCATGTTAATGTGTCCAAGTCGCCGATGCCACAACCATCCTTCTTCTTCTTTGGATATGAAACACTTAGGAGAGATGTTAGAAGCATAATCAAGATTATGATAATAAAGGTTGGCTTCTCTATTTCCTTCTAACATAATATTTTCGGAGCCATTTTGTTTAATTAAGCACTTTCTAGCATGAAACTCAACCCTATACCCGGCATCACAAAGTTGACTTGCACTAAGCAAATTAAACTCCATATTCTTAATCAAAAGAACTTTATGAATTGTGATGGTAGGAGATACTTCAATGGTGCCCCTAGCTATAATTTTGAGTTTCCCACTATTTCTGAATGATACCGTTCCTTCCCTTAGATAGCTAATGGTGGAGAATTTACTCACATCCCCGGTCATATGTCTTGAACACCCGCTATCCACTATCCATATTTTTTAGGGTTCTTTCACCTTCACCTAAACAACACGGAAAACACAAGCTTTTGGTACCCAAATGTTAGATCCACAAACATCATTTAAATATTTCTTTGGTACCCATCCATTCTTTGCATTTCCCTTAACACCTTGTCTCCTATGGGCACCCTTCCTACCCATAAGTGAAACAAAAGCCACCTCCTTGGTTTTGGGTCTATAACCTAAACCGGCCTTGTTATACACAGCTCTTTGGCTATTGATGATCATGTCAAGGTTTCTAGAGCCAATTTGAAAATTTTCAAGTGCCTTGGTGAGGTCTTCTACCTTTTCCCTTAGCTCCTTATTTTCCTTTTCTAAACATGAATCATTTGACATGGTAGAGGAAACATGCACATTGTCCTTAAATTTCATGGATTCTAATTTGAGCATGCAAACTTCATTTTTTAATTCCTTAACTTTCATCCTAGCTCTAGCCAAATCATCATTTGTACTAGTAATTATCTTAACAAGAGTAGAGGTGGGTAAGTTATATACCTCAGTTACCGATACATTGGATTCGGATGATGAGCCTTCACCTTCATCTTCACTACTTGAACTCCTCTCATCTTCGGATGACTCCAAGTTGTCCACTCCCATTAGTGCGAAGTGTGACACATGATCTCCTTCTTCCTCCGATGAAGATGAATCATCCCAAGTAGCTTTGAGACTTATGACACTCTTTTCTTTTCCCTTAGATTTCTTCTTGTCACCCTTCTTTTTCTCCTCCTTCTTTTCTTCCCTTTTCTTTAATTGTGGGCACTCATTCTTCATGTGCCCCTCTTGATGGCAATTATAGCAAATGATCTCCTTTCCCTTGCTTTTACTCTTTGAACCTTTCCTACCATAAGACTTGTTAGAAAAACTTTTAAAAGCTCTTCGCATTTTCCTTACCATGTAGGCTTCTTGGTCGCTATCCATTGAAGTGCTTGACTCTTCCTAGTCGGATGATGACGAGTAGATGACCTTCTTCTTCTCTTTTTTCTTTTTTCGTTCCTTTTCTACAATAAAAGCTACATCTTTCTCTTTAGTAGAAATGTTAGCTTGCTCATGTAATTTGAATTCACAAAACAAATCATCTAACTTTACCGTAGAGAGATCCCTCGAAACATTGTAGGCATCAACCATTGATGCCCACAAGGTAGTCCTAGGGAATGATTGAAGAACATACCTCACAATATCTTGATTCTCAACCTTCTCACCAATGACATGGAGTTAGTTGATTATTTTTTTGACTCTTCCATATAATTGGCTTACCGTTTCGTTGGTCTTCATTGTGAGCGATTGTAGTTGGGCTACCAAGAGGTCCTTCTTTGCCCTTCTTGACTCATTTGATCCTTCGTTAAGCTCAACGAGCTTCTCCCAAGGTTCCTATGCGCTCTTGAAAGGCCCCACCTTGTTTATTTGTTCTTTTGATAATCCACATTGAAGCGTTGTGGTGGCCTTCGCATTGGCTTGCGCCTTCTTCATCATCTTCTTGGTCCAATTTCTCATCGGTAGTGGCTCTCCTCTTTCATTTACGGGTGCATCAAAGTCATCTACAATACTCAACCAATTTTCGATGTCATTCATGAGGTAATACTCCATCCTACCTGTAACGTCCGAAAATTCTCGAAACTAATTTTAGAAATATCTTAGAATTTATTTCGAATTTATGGATATTTTTATAGAATTTTTCCATAAACGAAAATGGCAAAAAGGGATAAAAAGGAAAAACGCGTAAGTGGGAATTGATACCTTCACCTACGCTGTGAGAGCAGGAGGGGCGGACCAAGTGGGATAGGTTGCTTTTGTTGAAATAGATTAGTGGAAACAATAGATAAGGTAGAATTAGTTAAATTTTTCCATAAGTATAAAAGGGAAACTTAGGGTTTTTTTATTCATTCTTTCCCTCACATCCTCTCACCGCCGACTCCCTCTCTCCCCCTCGTGATTTTTTTCTTCCTCTCGCCCTCTCTCTCGCCCAAGACAAAGGAGAAGCCAAGGGAAGGTCTCAAGAGGCCCTATTCTCTACGAGAATTCTCGTAGACGCGAGGAGAACGCCAAGGAGCAAGAAGAACGTCGAAATTCGACGTTCCCTCGGGAATTTCAGATTTTATTCGTAAGGAAAACCTAGCGCAGGATGTAAGTATCCCTCACCTGCAGTATAAGTAGTTTCGGATGATTTTTCATATGCTTTATTCCCTTGTATTTATGCTTTACGATTAGAAATCGTAAATTATGAACAAGCACGCACATTAGGTGTTTGTTAAAATGTTCAGTTCAGTTAATGCTATAGAAAGCATTAAAGAATAGAAATTCTTGCTCCAGTTTATGATGGAGACCAAGGTCGAACGGGATGGGCTCCTAGTTGCCCCTAGGTTTAGATAACCTAGTAAAAGCAAGAATCAGAAAAGGAAAGAAAAGTATAAAAGACTATTTTATTTTCAGTTGGCATTGTACCGGACTTCGGTCCAGGGATAGGCTCCAAGTTGCCTCTAGGTTTAGATAACCTAGTATGGGATGGGCTCCTAGTTGCCCCTAGGTTTAGATAACCTAGTAGAACCCTAATGGATTCGGGATTTGCTACCTCGAGTTTATTAGGGATGCGCGCACAGTTGGTACATTGCCGGGCCCACAGCAGTTGATTATTACTTTCACCTACTATATGTATTTAGTTTTCAAAAATTTATATTAGCATGTGGTGAATTTAATAATTAGTTTTATGTTAGTTAGTTTCAGTTCCAGTTCAGATATATATGTCATGCTATAGCTTACTTTTCAGTTCTAGTTTAGTATGTGTCATGTCTCAGTTATTTGCCATGACATTTTATGACATGTATTTTAGCATGAGCATAACATGATTGTTTATGAACATGAGCGTGTATTTGCATAGCATGTTTTGAAAAGCATAATCCGAGATTTTATAGTTTTGTGAGGTTAGATGGTACTTACTAAGCTTTATGCTTATTAGTTTGCATTTCCTTATACTGCAGATACAGGTAAAGGAAAGCACTAGTAGTGGAGGCGGCGGGTTTGATGCAAAGTGTGTGTGATGGTGGAGTTGGAATAAAAGTCTTCGGAACTTGCAAAGCATAGAAATAGTCTTTATTATGCTTCTTTAGTTATTCCGTAATATATTATGTGAACCATGTATGAATTTAATTAGACTTGCATTCGTGGTGCCTAGTATGCTTCTTTAATTTTCTTGTTTATGCTTCTTCAGTTATTTCACGATATATTATGAGAACTATGTATTAACCTGTTTAGACTCGTTATTTGTGGTGCCTAGTATATTAAAGTAGTTTATTCACCTGTGTTAATACTTGCTTAGCGAATGTTGAATGATATGAGTTACTACTTGTAATATGGTAATTTAGATCCATGCTTAAGCTTTAGAGATAAGAACTTGACACTTTTGATTTACATGCTAAATACATAGGATATGCTTGTTTTAAGATATATGTACCATATAGAATGACACGTAGTGGCTAAGAATGCCCTTAGATATGAATAATGAATGGTTTCAATAAGAAGTTGATACAAACTTGGCACATTTATATTATGCTTTTACATATCGTTGTTGAGATTCCTACCAAGCCTATAAAATTAAAGTTTTTATTTTATTTTGGCTGGTTAGCACTTTAAACATGATTATGAATGGTTAGTTCAGTAAATAGCGAAATAAGAAATTTTAAATTCTCCCAGTTGATTTAGCATTATTAGAAATCATTAATCAGTCAGCCAGTCAGTTAGTTAGTAGTGACGATCCGCCTTAAAGCCTAGTACCAGAAGGCGGGTCGTTACACTACCTTTCCAATAGGCGAAGTCATTGCCGTGAAGAACGGTGGCCTTGCGGTACTATAACCCTCTTGAAACGCCATTCATTGATTGCTCCGGTTGACGGTTCTCTTGAAATGAAATGGCTCTGATACCACTTGTTAGATCATGGCGCCTTATTAGAGGGGGGGTGAATAGAAATTTTTGATTTTTCTCTACAAGAAAGGTTAGCAAAACACAAGAAAAATAATGAAAACAATAAGATCAATGCTAAAACCTTCGTTTACTTGGTATCCACCTCAGAGAGGTGACTAATCCAAGGATCCACACGCGCGCACAATCTCCACTATGAAAAGCCTCCTTCAAGGTGGAGAAAACCTTTACAAGGTTGTGCTCTTCCTCTTACAAGATGGAATTTAGAATGAGAGGAAGAGCTGGAGAATTTTAACACTAACAGCACAAAGGTACCCCCAAGAACCGTACCTTTGACGTGCCAAAAAGTCACCCTTTAAATAGGGTAAAGGACAACTCCAAAAGTTGTCCAGCACGATACCAGTCGACTGCCCCTGGAGTAGTCGACTGGCCCCGCCTTAAAAGCTAGCCAACGGCTAGTTTTCGGGGTTACCAGTCGACTGCCCCTGGGGCAGTCAACTGATCTTTCTAGAGTTTCGAGTCTCTTGCTGGCAGTCGACTGATTCATTCTCAGTCGACTGCCCAACTTACAAAAGCACTCCTCCTCACTTTGAAGACCCTCCTTCACGTGTGCCTTCAAGTACACTTCCTTGGCTTGCCCCTTGAAGTCCTCTTCCACCAGCTATCGTCCCTCGGATGCGCACGCAAACCCTCAGTTTGCCTCCATGCCACCCTTCACGTGTGCCCTTTGAAGTCCACTTCCCGGCTTGCCCTTGGAGTCCTCTTCCCTTGACTCTCGTCCCTCGGATATGTCCTCCATGTGTGATTCTCCAAGTCCTATAAACTCAATCACACATATCAAATAACAAGATAATACCCTAACCTTAAGCATATTGACACACACATCAAAACCATGATCTCCCCGATCATTCTTGGGTCGATTGCCCCAACAGTATATGGTGTCTTTATGACGACCTTTGATGGAGCTCGGTTATGTGTGAAAAGCGTCGTCTCTAGAGCAAATCCCCAAAAGGAAATAGGAAGATCTGTTTAATTCATCATCGATCGTACCATATCTAATAGAGTACGATTTCTCCGCTCGGATACACCATTCCACTGTGGTGTTCCAGGTGGAGTGAGTTGGGATATGATCCCACACTCTGCTAGATGGTCACGAAACTCTTGGCTAAGGTATTCACCACCTCAATCTGATTGAAGCATCTTAATACTTTTGCCAAGTTGGTTTTGTACATCACTCTTGAATTCTTTGAACTTTTCAAAGGATTTTGACTTGTGTTTCATGAGATACACATAGCTATATCTACCGACATCATCAGTGAAAGTGATGAAGTACTGATAGCCTCCTCTAGCTGCAACATTGAAGGGGCCACAAACATCAGTATGTATGAGTCCTAACAAGTCTATCGCTCTTTCGCCGTGTCCACTAAATGGAGTCACTAGTGGAAAAAAGGCTTTTAACACCGGTTATTTTCGACTTTTAACACCGGTTCCGGAACCGGTGTTGATCCAGCCGGCATTGTAAGTATAGACTTTTAACACCGGTTAACAAACCGGTGTAATATATAGATTTAACACCGGTTCTGGAAACAACCGGTGTTAAAACATCATTTTTAACACCGATTCTGAAAACAACCGGTGTTAAAACATCATTTTTAACACCGGTTCTGGAAACAACCGGTGTTAAAAATGATGTTTTAACACCGGTTCTAGAAACAACCGGTGTCAAAAGTCTTAATTTTTTATATAAATTTCATATTTATTTTTATTTATAATTTTTCTAGACATATAAAAGAACACAATAATATAATAGTTTATCCATAATCAATAACACACCATGAATTAAGTAAATGCAACATCCAATTAGTTTCAAAAACAAAACAATCCATGTATTTTACAACTATCCATTTTTCTTTCAACAAAAGCAAAATGTAAATCAAATAACACATTATACTCCTACTCGCTATGTGATTTTCCAAGCAAAGACAATGTAGAAGCTTGCCACACGAGTTTGCAAGTAAACGGTCTAGTCCAAGATCAAATAGTGAGGAGTACGTTGCAGAACTTCGACCAGCTTAGCATTCCATCTCTTATAAGCGTCTTGCATATTTCCATACAGTACTTGAGTCAAGCTTGAATTTCTTTTCATGCTTTGGCGTGCAGTGGCTACCAGTCGATTGCGAAGCAACTGTGAGAAAATTCCAATGAAAAAATATCAAATAATGCTACGGAGAGAGAAGCAATATAATCAATCATTCACAATTTGGAGCTTACTTGGTGTTTGAGGGTGGCCAAAATCTCTGCATCATCCTTTTCCTCATGATCTTCATGGGAGCATTCCTCCCCATTACCAGATTCACTGCCAGATAGCATAAAATATAGACAAATGTTATGTATATATGGATAAATTTAGAGAAGGTGAACCAGTCAAATTTGTAAGTCAGACAAGCCAGATCCGGCTGATTCTTTTCGAAGAACCAAATAAGACCCTCATTAGTTTGAAAAGTATGCATTCCAGTTGTATTCTTATATAGTTTAAAAAATGCAAGATTCCAATGCAACAAACATCTCAGCAACCAAAAAATATTGTTTGTCACCCGATTAAACCATTATCATCATCAATAATGCCTGAAATTAAGGCAACATAAGAAAAGAGGCAAAAACGTTTCCAAAACATGGGTAATGCATCTGTCCATACTCTCTTTCAACTATAATGAGCAACAAATTTAGTTCCCAATTGAAGTGGGATAACAATTAATGTTTAATTTCAAAATATTGATCTGCTAACCCAGCTGAAAAGACTTTATATCATATCCAATAAATAACCATAAGGTATAGACCTTGGCAAAACATGGGGCATACTGCCATACTCATATGGCCAAGTATAATATCATGATTCATGCAAACATCAATCATAAGCCATATATCCTGACTCAAACAAGAACAAAATGTCAAAGTTATACCTCTGAAGAAGGTAAAGTTTCACTGGATGCACGGGGTTCACCTTGCAGCTCTGTTCCAACATTGACAGTTCTCAAAGATGCGCCAGTAATCCCTTCCAGATAAAAACCAGAAAATAAGAAAAAGGTGAAACAAAAGGAAAGTTAAAAACTTTTGATAAACTAAAAGTAACACCAATACCTGTTATATTCTCCTGATTTGATCGAGTATCAACTTCTTCAGCTCTATTTACAACATTGTTACTATCTGGCAACTCTTCTGAATGCACATTCGGCAATGATCCTCGAGAAACTTCATCAATCATAGGAACACTATTCTGCACAATTCCTTGATGTGGATTATTGATAAGATTTTCACCACGCCAAATGGCATGATCTACATCATGAGAGTAATTTTCAGTAGCAATCATGCCTTCATTTAGTAAGCCAGTTCGGCCACAACCTGCTTGTTCTTGTAGAATATTATTGTCAGTTTTAATTTGCTTAATAGCTCCAGTATTCCCATTGCTTTCAGCCAAATCTGTAATACTGGTTTTGACAACACGACTCTTCAAGTTTATATCTTGTCCATCTCCTACACCTTGATTTCGATTTGGAACACCCAACAGGGACTCCAAAAAAGTACTCCATAACTTCATGACTTTGTCCAACTGGTCTGAAGATGTGCACACTTCTCCACTTGAATATTTTATGATTCGATATAAATCCTCGTGAACATCTACATCTGCATACTTAAATTCCATATTGGGAATAATTGGGTGCCTATTTTTGGCAGCAACAGCAAGAAGAATGTCATCGTCCTTCTTCATCTTGTCATTAATTTCTTTAATCTCAGCCAACAAAGCTATTCAAACAATAAACAAACAGATAAACAGGAATGGAGGGGAAAATAACAAAGCAAATGACATAGAAGGCTAGAATATGTGCATTATCACTTTAATAAGCAATGAGAAGTTCTGTTGCATTGAAATAGAGGGTTTCATAAATTGCACTGTGATTCTGCATCCTTCTGAACAAGCTTTGGAAAAGTATAACTGATATGCAGATAAATTTCTGAAGCAACGATCAATACCTGATGCCTGCACTGAAACCACTAGTCAGACGATCCTTCTGAACAAGCTTTTTCCTCTCTTCTGAACAAGATTTTTGTTAATCAACATTTACGTGAGTGATTGATAACTGAATTAACTAACCTCTTAAATATCATCAGCTTCTAAACGCTAGTCTAGCATAATGCCTTTTGCAAAGTCCATGTATAAGGGTGTTAAAAGTCCACAAGTCGTGTTCAACTCCAAACCTGAGAGACGTCGGCATCTTCTCTGTTCAGCGTCCGGTGAAATCAACCCAACCAGTGCTTGGCGACAGGAAGGAAGAAGAAGAAAGGATCGCCGGTGTCTGGCTCTCAGCGATTGACAGAACGAATAGGATTGCACCGGCGAGGACAGCGCGGCCGGTCCTCAAGTAGACATGTCATCGGATCGTCAGCTCGTCGGCCCGTCGCGAGAGGGATCGATGTGAGGTTGATGGCTGAGCTCAACATCGATGAAGCGGTCAGCAATCGAGCATCGGTGATCCAAAAAGGAAGAGACAGGAAGAGCTGATCGGGAAGAGGGAGAGCTCCGCTCCGGTGAGAATGTAGAGGGAGAAGATGGCCGGCGGCGTGGACAAACAGGCGGCGCTCCGGCTTCCATCGCGTGTGTGAAGAAGGGAATGACACGGCGAGTCCCGTACTCCGGCAATGGCGCTGCCTCCTGTGACGACGATGACGAGATCGCGAGTGGGTGAGGGCGACGCTTGGCGACGGCGCACGGAAGAGGGGAGTCGGCGAGAGAGGCTAGGGCACGGGCGAAGAGAGGAAAAAGGGAATCGGGCAAAGTTGGTTCGGCAAGGGAAAATTAAGGCACGATTATTTACAAAAGTCAAATATATTTTTAACACCGGTTGTTAAAAGAACCGGTGTTAAAAGTATTTTAAAGTTCAAATAATTATAACATATGACCCCGGTTATTTATAAAACCGTAGTTAAATATATTTTTAACACCGGTTGTTAAAAGAACCGGTGTTAAAAGTATTTTAAAGTTCAAATAATTACAAAAATGCCACCGCCTTTTTTTTTAACACCGGTTTTAATACAACCGGTGTTAAAAGCCGTTGTTAAAGGTCTTTTTTGTACTAGTGAGTCCTGGTCATCTTGCCTAGAAGACAAGATTTACATGTCTCATATGATTCAAAATCAATTGAGTCCAGTAATCCATCCTTATGGAGCTGAGATATGCAACTCTCATTTATATGTCCCAAGCGACAATGCCAGAGATATGTTTGGTTCAAATCATTTGGTTTGAACCGTTTGGTATTTATGTTATAGATTGGGTTCTCTAGGTCTAGAATATAGAGTTCATTCATAAGTGGTGCACTACAATAGAACATATCATTTAACATTATAGAACAACATTTGTCCTTTATGATAAATGAAAAGTCTTTCTTGTCCAAACAAGATACTAAAATTATATTCTTAGTTAATGCAGGTACATAAAAGCACTCCTCTAGTTCTAAGATAAGCCTAATAGGCAAAGACAAGGAATATGTTCCTACAGTTATAGCAGTAACTCTTGCTCCATTGCCTACTCGTAGGTCCACTTCGCCCTTTGTCAATGATCTAGCTCTTCGAAGGTCCTGCACATTAGTACAAATGTGAGATGCGCAACCGGTATCTAATACCCAAGAAGAAGAAATAGATAGATTGACTTCTATAACAAAAATACCTGAGGCAGAGGTCTCACTTCTTTTCTTCTTTACTTCCTCCAGGTAGAGTTTACAGTTCATCTTCCAATGTTCGGTCTCACCACAGTGGAAGCAGGTCCCTTCCTTAGGCACCCCGTCGTTGGCCTTGGGTGTAGTAGAGTTGGCCTTGCCTTTGGCTTGGGTCTTACCCTTGCATTTAGGCTTCCATTAGTGGAAGCAGGTCCCTTCCTTAGGCACCCCGTCGTTGGCCTTGGGTGTAGTAGAGTTGGCCTTGCCTTTGGCTTGGGTCTTACCCTTGCATTTAGGCTTCCATTTGCCTTTGCCCTTCTTTACCATCAGTACATTACTGGTCTTGGTTTTCTTGATATTGGGTTCAGCAGTTCTCAACATGCTGACCATCTCAGGCAAAGGCTTATCAATTTCATTCATGTTATAGTTCATGACAAATTGATTGTACCATTCCGGCAATGATTGCAGGATAACGTTCGTGGCCAATTCTTGTCCCAGTGGAAATGTTAGTCTTTCAAGGTTCTCGACATACCCAATCATCTTGAATACGTGAGTTCCTACCTGAGTTCCTTCTTGCATCTTGCATGCAAATAGGGCTTTAGACACATCAAACCTCTCGTGCCTAGCTTGCCCTTGATATAGTTGTTTTAGGTGCTCAACCATATCATGTGCATCCATGTTCTCATGTTGCTTCTGAAGCTCAGAGTTCATGGTGGCAAGCATGAGGCATGATACATCGAGTGCATCATCCTGATGCTTCTTGTAAGCATCCTTTTCGGCGCAGGTTGCGGTAGCGACGGGTGCTTCTGGAAGAGATTGCTCTAGGACGTACAGTACAGTTTTCATTCTTGTTTGACGACGATCCTCAAGTTTCTGTACCAATCCAGGAAATTAGCTCCGTTAAGCTTGTCCTTCTCAAGGACGGATCATAGAGAGAGAGTATTTGACGTGTTAGACGATATGGTGATCTTCAACAGTAAAACATGCAGAAATAAGTATTATATCTAGATCATTTAATTAGACCTTTAATTAAATGATACTCCCACTGAATCGTAAAGCTTTGGTAGGGGCTAGTCATGGATGTAGGCAAACTCAATTTGCCAACACTACTAGCTCCAAACCACATAGCAATCATATTCATGTGGGACAAGATCCATATTATACCTCATCTTGAGTTAGCTTTGGCTATTCGCCTAAGACTTGGTATAACTAGGTAGGCAATATTTTACCAATTACATCTTATACAACTCTTGAAAACAAAGGGTCAAGATCCACATTACACATCATCTTGAGTTAGCTTTGGCTAATCGCCCAAGACTTAGTATAATTGTTCTCTTACCCAATTTTCCCAACCTTTGGGATATGCCTCTAAGTTTCTCAATCTAATTGAGAGGACTTAGTTAAGTCTCACCCAAAGTTTGATAGCGGGACATCACAATTGTCCTCTTGCATTTTACCAAGATAAAATGTGACGCTTTGCTTTGGCAAACCCAACAACAAATGATCGAGATAGTTTATGAGTACCAAACTTTGGTAGGCATATCGATTTGACATAATTAAGATAAATATTTATCTAATCATGCATCACATACACACATTGCATATATCAACATATAAACGGTAAAATGTGACATGGTTATGGCCTGTATACTACGATCTTCTCAAGCCAATGAGAAAATCGATGGTCAACCTAGGGATAACATCTTCTCCAAGTACATCCTTCGGTCGTCATGTGTCGTCGGCATTATTCTTGTAACTTCATTCTTCAATGGACACTCCACTACTCATTTTGTACATTATAATTTAGGAAAACTTGAGTTACATTCGAGTCTAAATCTATTTTACAATTAGGAAAAATAGAGACAAGGCACGACACACAGGCCGTATTATGAATTACATTATAACATGCACACACACACATATACATCCAATCACATTGGAGTTAAGGCCATAACCCGAGACAAAATTTCTTTTGTTGACTCCTTGAATGAGTCGCTGCCCTAGATTCATCAAAATGAATCTGAGACCCTTATTGCTCCATTGGTGCATCCTTGCGACAAAAATGCATAATCTGTTCACAACAGATTGATGCAACTTCATCAACTTGAACACCAATGGTTATAATATTTTGTCAAGAGCTATCGGACTATAGCACGCTATCATATGAATGATGATGCTATAGTCTTTTAGTTTGATCAACACAAACTTTTGCATAGAGACAAAATATTCATACAGTTATATGCAACTCATAACAAAAACTTATCCTACATCTATATCACATATAAAAGTGCATAAAACCTTGTACGATCCTTCGCAAGTGGCTCTGATACCACTGTTGGGATCTCCCATCGACATAAACAAAACCCACAGTGGAAATAAGATCCCTCAAGCATTCCATGCAAAAGAAAATTTGTACAAAGCCTATCTACAACTACTTATCTTATAGATATACCTTTGATGCGTGCCCTTTCGTTTATCCCGCTCATCCAAGGTACGCCAGATCTCTTGCACGTTCAAGTGTTCGTGCCTCTATGCGTATCCACACGAACATAATCTCTCAACTTCGGAGAAGAACTATCTTAGTTGTGCTAGCAACTTGAGGTAGTTCGCAGAGACACCAAGAACCCCAAAATAGGGTTTCGGCCAAAGAGGGCGAAGAGGAGGAAAAGAGGAAGGGAAAAAGACTAAGCTATCATCCAAATGACAAGAAACTCTTTTATACTCATCCCATGAATATGAAGAGGTTTTTGTCCCTTTAGCTTCCCTTCATTAAAGCCAATAAAGAGCACATCTTCTCATGTGACTCTTCAACTTCTCTCCATTAAATGAAGAGAGACTTTTCCTCTTCCTTTATTATTAATTCATTAAACACTTCAATGAATTAATATCTCATCCAAATGTGGTTGAGTCTAATCTAAATGAGTCTAACTCAAATTAGATCTCAATCCCATAATCCAATTGGATTCACTTGAGTCTAACTCAATCAATCCAATTCGGATCAAATCTTAGTCAAACTAAGATCAATCAATCTCTGAAGCATCGTGTCCTTAGTGTGTGACCCAATAGGTTCTCGTAACGTTGGCAATGTGCCTAAACCGCTTTAGGCACATAAGTAATGAGCGGCATCTAGCAATGCATCATTGCTACCCAAGTAACAAGAAAAGTCGAGATCCGACTTAACCTCCGTGACTATGACAATATATGAGTTTGTCCTTCTATCATTGATATCTAGATTGACCAATGAGGCATAGACTGTGTCATCCTCGATCAATCTTTGTGTTTCTTGATCCCCAAGTAGACTCACTCAAACAAATGAGCTCAATATCTTATATTGACTCATTTGAGCATGGTTATGCGTTTTAGCAGTCCTACTGGATCAAGGGGCCCACAGATATCACTCTCGTCATATGGGAGGGATAGATCCCATATACATCACTCATATCCCTCCGCATAATTCATTATATACCCAGTGATCGCCTTTACAGTCCACCCTATTACGGGTGACGTTTGACAATACCAAAGTATATAACTCCTCATATAGGGAATTGTAGTGACTTCAGGTCTAAGGACTATTCATACTAATAGTCACATGAGAGAGTTGATGACACTCATATGACAATCTATGAAACTTTCTCATGGTGGGTCAATTCAGTACACATTCTCTAATGTATACCTATGTGTCAACTTAATATCACATATCCATGACTTGTGAGTTCAAGTCATCAATTGACCTACATGCTAGTCTCCATGCATTAATATCGCCCTTGAATATTAATGCTTGACTAGGAATGGTTTAGTGTAGTGTTCTCTACATTATCTCACTGTAAGTACCCCTGGTTGATTTTGATATGATCAACCGATTTAAGTTAGGTCCTGGTGTGTTTAATCCCTCTGCTAAGTGTGCAAGAGCTTAGGTACGGAGGAAGTTGAGCGTAAGACATAGCAGACGAGAAGGATTGTGCGAGGAAGTGAGCTGACGGGCTCGGTACAATCCAAGAGAGGAACTTTTGGCTATAACGTTATGCTATTTGCCTCAAAAACGCAGGAGCCACATACAAATGGCTCGTAGACCGAGTCTTCAAAGATCAGATTGGGGACAAACATCAAGGTCTATTTGGATGACATCCTCGTCAATAGTCAGCGAGCAGACCCCCTCGTCCCCAACTTAGAAGAAACCTCCAGCGCCCTCAGATGATACGACCTCAAGTTAAATCCCAGTAAGTGCCTGTTTGGGGTCACGAGCAACAAATTTTTGTGTTACATCATCTCGGAGCATGAAATCGAGGCCAACCCAGAGAAAGTACAGGTCATACAAGATATGTCCTCCCCTCATAACCTCTGGGAGACTCAAAGGTGTTAGGATGTATACTAAAAGCCTTGCTTTTATATAGACATCTACATTTTGAAAGAGAATCACATAATCACTGTTTGCATATTTATATTAGTTATGTGTATATTATCTAATACTTTACATTGTAGATAATATGGTGTGTGGTGTCACATAGAAGATCATGTTATCAGTCCCTTGTAAGGTATAAGTAGAGGATCACAACCGAGATGGATTTGGACAAACAATCGGGATGGTTGTAGTGTAATTTAGTATTGGTTTATCTTGACCATAGAATTACACTAATGCACTTTGTGTATTGAGCAGGACCGACATAGAGGTGATTCAATTTATACTGGCTTTATAATTGAATCAAACCTCAGTTATTATGGAGCACATGCTCTTAATCCCGATATAATAACGGGTGCATGTACTTAATATTTATTTCTTTGATTTACCAATGGGCGAGATTTATTTGTTAAATCGATAGGCCCAGTAAGTTTGAAAATAATATTATTTACATGGTGTGTCGTTGATTATAGAAGGAAATCGTGTCCTGGTAAGTCGAGTTGATGATGTTCCCTTGAGGAGCTCATAAAGTTCATCATGTTAAATCCTGCAGGTGGACTTGGTCCGACATGATGATAAGGTTGAGTGGTACTACTCAAGGAGTTAGATGTTAATTAATTAAATTATCGATAATTTAATTAATTAACGGGCATTCGATATCTTAAACACGGGGAGTTCTTGTACTCATAATAGGTGGAGCCCATATTTAAATATGGGGGTTGGTGAGGTAGATCAATGAAGATCCTTTAGTGGAATGGATCTTCATTAATGGATTGGGCCTTGATCCATTAGGTGGCCAAGACTCAACTTCTCCTCATGGCCCCTATTGTAGCCCTATATATACCCATGGAGTCATGAGACCAAAGCATCCAACACATAGAAAACCCTAAGGTCTTTCTCTTCTCTCCCTCTCCTTCTCTCTCCTAGGGCAATCAGCGACAAGAAGAGTTTCATCCCTTCTTTCTTCTCCCTTCTCTTCTCTTGGTTGGTGGCACAAGGAAGAAGATGATTTTTCTCTTCTCTTCTCTTGACCGGTGCTATCTTGAGAAGGAGAGGAAGGGAGAGCCGGCGGCAAAGGAGAGGGAGGTGGTGCTTGGCGCCGGCGGTGAGGAGGAAAAAGGTGGTGGCCAGCGGCTAGGGTGGTTGTGTGAAGGAGAGATTTCTTTCTCTTCTTCATCCTCTTCTTCATCTTCCTTCACTTCATCTTCTTTGCTTCCTTGTTGCCGGCGCTTCTTGGAGCCTTCTAGTGGCCGGCGGCGCAAGGTTGGAGAAGAAGGTGGTGGCCGGCGGCAACCCTTGTATCTAGGGTTTCGGTGCAAGGAATAGGGAAGAAGAAGGAGGTTTTGCTTGTGCCTTGGTGACTTCGATTCTTGGTAGATCGTCGCTCACACGATGTCCAAGATGGGTGGGGCCATACAGTAGAAGATCGCGAGGTAAACGAGAGGTATAACCTTTTGTTTTGGCTCCTTTCTTTTAGTCTTGTCTTGTTTGATTATTGTTCATTATTTTATGTTGATAATAATCTTGGACTCTGATAATAAACACAAAAACCGGTGATCCACTCATTGTCTATTCCGTGGCTAATCAGTTGGACGAGATTGATCGCTAGAACAACACGTTTGTTCAAGCGATCGCTCGAATCGGTTTGCACGATGATGAGACGGTCGTTTAGGAAATAGTTATCCATTCGGATTGAAATTTTTAATCAGTGGACATGGAGAAGTTTCCCATGCGCAACCCGAAATCTCCGTGGGGAAACCCAACAATTGGTATCAAAGCCAATGGTTTCCGATTTTGTGTGTTTTGGATTCGGTTACATTTTTGCACTTATCATGTATTTTATTTTGTCGAATAATAGTAGGATGTGCGTAGGCTAACTCTTTGGTTGCAGGCACAAGATCCAACTATTATGGCTAAATATGTGTGTATGTGATTGTGGGTGCATATGTGTAATATTATTTGAATCCTCGGAGTTGACGAGGCTAAATTTGGTATTCAATTTTTTGTAATTAAATACGGCACTTGCTTTGCCGCGCTTTTGATTTACTTTCAATCTAGACTTGTTGTACACTCCTTTGTGGAGTATAGGATCGATGCATGTAAATTAAATATCATTTTATCTAGGATCGGAGAACCCCTTCATGGAGCTTGCGCATGGTGATAGGAGGTGGAGACGAGGTGGCGACACGACTGGAGGTATATTGAAGACTAAAGCCATAATAGTTGGAAAATTTAGTTTTTTCTTATTTATTGCTTTTAGTTTATATGCTTGTCATGCATGCATGTGAAAATTCTTCAATTATAAATAACTAAGTGGGAGAGGAACTCTAAGAGTCCCATGGCCTCCATTACTAATTTGACATGTGATGCGAACAAGCTTGCGCGTTAGCTCTGAGTACCTTCCTCCATATCGGATGAGCTTGTTTTGCATATCACTAGGTCATACATGATTATAGGAAGTTATTTAGGAGCGTGTGATTTTCCCCATCGGATGACACATAATCCTAGATAATTACCTTAGTTTCGTGTAATGGTAAACACTTAGATGCAAATAATAGTATCCTCTCCATCGGAGTCACTGCTATTATTTGTAAGGCCAAAGATGAACCAACTATTAATTTTATTTGTCAAAAAGTTAGGTTGACAAGATAATAAAATTAATGGGTAAAACCTCCTCTTACAAATGTAGAATTCGTATACATCCACATTATCGTGGCATGCAATATTCTCGGTGTTTTAAGGTGTTGGTTGATTTTAAAATTTATTGTTTAAAGAATCAATATTTTTTGAAATCTAAAGTTTGTGATCATTGTGATTCTCAGAAAATTTCAAAATGACTTTCAACCCACTAGCTGTAATACTGAAAGAAAATAAACTTATGGGTCCTAACTATATCGATTGGAAACGAAACCTGGACATTGTCCTAACTGTTGAGGAGTACAAATTCATACTTTTGGAGTTCTGTCCTGAAAAATCTAGCGAGAATTCTGATGAAGAGGAAAAGGAACACTATAAGAAGTGGATTAAAGCAGATCAGATGGCGCGGTGTTATATTTTGGCTTCTATGTCAAATGTATTGCAACATCAGCATCAGGATTTTTCTACTGCTTATGATATAATGTTCAATCTTAAAGAACTCTTCGGACATCATAATCGGGCCGCTAGGTAGGAGGCAATGAGGAACTTGATGACGACAACAATGATTAAGGGAACACCCGTGAGGGATCATGTTCCCAAAATGATGGCGCATCTCAATAAGATGGAAGCCCTTGGAGCGGAGATCGATGGGGAAACCCAGGTCGATATCATTCTCCAGTCTCTGGCTAGGAGTTTTGAGCAGTTTCACCTGAATACAATATGAACAAGCGTACATATTCATTGGCAGAACTTCTGACAGAACTCCAGGCGGCAGAGGGGTTTTTTTCAGAGTGCTCATGCTTTGGTTGCTCAGAAGGTTTCTAATTCTATGCCGAAAGGCAAGAAGAAGAAGAAACAAGGTGGGGCAAAGAAAGCGGCAGGATCTCAGGGACCTCGGGCTGGCGTGAAGAAGACGAAAGGCAAGTGCTTCACATGCAAGCAGACTGGACACTGGAAGGTGGACTGTCCCCGTCGTCAAGATAAAGGTATATCATTTTGTTTAGTTGTTGAAACATGCTTAGCGGTGTTATCTACCGGTACCTGGTGTGTAGATATGGGAGCCACTGATCATGTCTGCAATTCTTTGCAGGGGTTCTAAGAAACTCGACAATTAGCTAATAGAGAGATTACCGTCTACTAGACCTGCCCACGGGCCAGGTCCAGCTCGGACCCAGCCTGGGTCAACAGGTCGAGTGGCCTGTTGACCCGGTTCACCGGGCTGAACCGAAACCGGCCCTGCAGGATGTCGGGCCGATTCCGGTTCCCAGGGGAGGAAAATTGCGAACCGGCGGTTCAAACCACTGGTTCAAACGGCTCCAAACCGCAAGTTTGGGGTTATTTTTTTTTGTTTTTTTTATTTTTTTTCAACGGTTGAGATCATTTGACCATTTTTTGATCAATGGCTATGATTTAGTGACTGTTATGATCCAAACTCTATAAATAGGGAGTTCATTTCATCATTTTTACACACATCTTCTCTTCTCTCAATCTCTCATTCTCAAGTCTCAACTTCATATTCTCTACGCGTTCTTCATCTTTCGACGATAATGGAAGGTGGTCATGGAGCTTCATTATCTCGATTTCAGAGGGGAAAGGAAATAGCGTACGAGGATCGCAACATTCAAATTCAATCCACCAATGATGAGACTAAGGCTCAGCCCCAACACCTTCCGATGCCCGAAACGTAAGGAAGTACCGATGCAATTACTTCTAAGGTTCAGGAAAATCCTCCTTTAAAATCTTCTATTTTCACTAAACATTTTGAGAATGTCACACTTCCATCGGGAGAATTGTGTGCAAAATGTAAGCATTGCAATGCTTCCTATAAATTCCAAGCCGACGACGGCTATGGGTCGTTAAAACGACATGTAGAAATGAAGCACCGACGAAATATGGACTTGACCACTCTCAAACACAATTATCAAGATTTTCTAGTGGTAGTAGTACTGATTCTGATTTATTTTTATATTCGGATAATAATTTAAGAGAATCATTAGCTAAATTTGTTTCCGTAGAACATCTTTCTTTTAGTTTTGGATCTAAATGCACATTTGAAGATTTTTGTAAAGAATCTCTTAATCCATCTGCTAAACGTGTTCCTAGGACTACACTTACTCGTACAATTAAAAGATTAGTAAAACAAGGAAAAAAGAATTTAATTGATGAATTTAGTAAATTAAATAATAAAGTTTCTTTATGTTCCGATATTTGGAGTGATCATTGGCAAACTCATTCTTATATGGTGTGGCTTGTCATTGGATTGATAACTTTTGGATCCTCTAAAAAACATTGCTATCTTATAGAGTTTTTGATGAATCACATACTGCCCATAACATTGCACAATTATTATGTTTAATTTTAGAAGAATATGGATTGACTCATAAAATATTTTTTCAATATCATTAGATAATGCTAGTTCTAATACTGCTTCTATAGATGAACTAAAATTTGTTTGTCAACCTGTTATTGGTGGTTTAATTTTTTATATTCGTTGCGTATGCCATATTTTAAATTTATGTGTTCAAGATGGATTACAACTTTTAGAAAATTATATTCAACCAATTAGAATCGAAATTTCATATTTATGGTCGCATCCATCTATGATGAAACAATGTAGTAGATTTTGTAAAGCTAATGGAATGAGACCTAAAATATTTCCATGAGATGTTCCAACACGTTGGAATTCAACATATCAATTATTACAAGATTCATTTCAATATAAAGATTTATTATGTTTATTTTTTTGCACAAAATAGTAATACTAATATATATTTATTTTCACAACAATGGAATATTTGTAGTAATATTTGTGAAATTTTAAAAGTATTTAACGATGCAACTGAACAACTTTTCGGTGTTTATTATCTCACTGCTCATTTAGTTTTAGTGAATTTTTCTAGTATAGTATTAATATTAAATGAACATATCAATAATGTGTTGGTGTCGGAAGCACTATATCGAACCTTGTTTTGATATTGGCAAAGGGTTCAAAGTTAAGTATTATTGGTGCTCTAATGATGTTACTCAAGTGTGCAGGAAAAGTCCTAGGAACACTAGGCACGAACTCCTGGTTCTAGGAATTGGGCAATAAGTCCTGGTCGCGGGCTGGGCAACTAAGTCCTGACATAAGGTTGGGTAATAAATCCTGGTCGTGGACTGGGCACTAAGACCTGGCCGAGGGTTGGGCACCGAAGACCTGGTTTGAGGAATTGGGCACTAAGTCCTGGTCGCGGACTGGGCATGAAGACCTGGTGAGTAAAGCTGGGCAAAAGTCCAACCGGAGGAGCCGGTTGGAAAAAAGGTAAATTCTCCCGAGAGGAGTAGGTGAGGACGCGTTCCCCGTCGAGGGAACAGTAGGCGTCGGTTCGACCTAGGGTTCCATTTGGGAGACCCAAAGTCAAAACTAAGACAGCTACGGCTATAACTAATGTTTGGTATGTTTTGGAACTAACCCAAGTTGCAGGATCCAAGGACTGGTCGTTTACAAGTGAGGTGTCTCACTCGGCCTAGGCGCCCGGATGGACTCGAGCACCCGAATGGCCTCAGGCGCCCGTATGGATACGGGCGCCCAAGGGTGAAGGCAAAATCCAAAACACAACCACGAAGCCTCTGGAAGTACTCAAGTCTGGCACCCGTGAGGTCACGGGTGCCCCATCAGCTCAGGCGCCCGAGTGGAGGTGGATAAGCGCTGACCGAGCCCGCGGATAAGGATTCGCACAGGGAAGGCCACGTGTTAGGCGCCCCCATCGACACAGGCACCCGTATGAGTACTATAAAAGGGGGTACACCCCCAAGGCTTCGACATCACTTTCTCTCAACACTCCAAACCTTTTCGTTCAAGTGCTACGCTCCGGCAAACTCCGACTTCGAGATTTCAGCGCCGACGATGACCCTCTGCTCCGAAATTCGATCCACCTCGGGCGTCGGTAACGAAAAGTGTAGCAATTTTAATTTTCTGATCTACTTCTGTACTTGAATTGTAAATCTTTTATCGCGATTATAGAATTTCCCAAAGTAAACGGTCAAAGACCGTGGGCCTTGGAGTAGGAGCCGACCGCGACTTCGAACCAAGTAAAAAACGACTTGTGTTCTTGTGTACTTTATCTTTTTCCGCTGTGCATATTCTTTAAGTGTCCGAAAATTTTTTACAACAATATTCACCCCCCTCTATTGTTTTCTCCGATCCAACAAGTGGTATCAGAGCGGGTGGCTCAAATTTGGTGCAACCACCAATTTGAGAGTTTTTTCGAATTTACGGAATTAATTTTAATTTTTTTCGAATCTTTCTCGATAATCGAGGTTGATGCAACACTACTCGATCGCCTTTTTCAATTTTGAATTCTTATTTTTTCACCATAAATCAGAATTGATTTAACGGTCAACTTTTAAAAATTTGTCATAATCTTTTTTTTATTATTTTAATTTTTCTCGAAATTCGTGCTACCTTAATTCAAGCAAACTTTTTCTCAACATTGGATTCTTATTTTTTTTGTTTCACCATTAATCAGAATTAATAAAGCAACATTTTTAAAAAATTTGTCATAAATTTTTTTATTATTTTATTATTATTTTATCTCGAAATTCGTGCAATATTTTTGTTGGGCTATTTTTTCCTTCTCCCACACTACTAATCCAAGACCAAGTCTTGGTACATTCTATTATTTCTTTTGTGTGCAAGGATTATTTTAAATGGTCAATCAAGAATGGAATAGCATTCGTCCACCTCTATTCTCTGGCGAAAATTTCAAATTCTGGAAGGGTCTAATGGAGTCTCATTTGAAAGCTAATATGGATTTATGGATGATAATCCAAATGGGGTTTAGATTCCCCACAGAAGATGGGATAGCACTCACCTGGGACAAATTGGATGTACCAACACTCAACATGATCGAGACAGATGTAAAGGCTACTGCAATCCTACAATGCGGCCTAACAAAAGAAGTATTCAAGCAGATTGGACCATTCGAATGTGCTAAAGAGACGTGGAAAAAACTGATTAACCTACATGAAGAGACTTACAACATCGAGGACTCAGAAGGTGTGTTGTCCGAATCATCAAAGGAATCGAACGAAGAAGAAGAAGATCAAGTAAGCTATCTTGCACTCTCAGTACAAGCACAAGAAGCCAGGTCAGAGTCTGAACCCGAATCCGAAGCCGAATCCAAACCAGAATCAAAAGATGAGTCTGGATCCGAGGCGGCAAAAATCAAGGGGGAGATTCCCAATAAGGAATCAAAAGGTAAAATTATAAATTCAAAGTTTAAAAATAATGTAATTTGTTACACATGCAGGGAGAGAGGGCACTACAAAAGTAAGTGTCCTACCCATAAGATACGAACAACACCATCGACGGTGACAAAGGAACCAATTCCAAAAGCACGAAAGGACAAAAGTCGCATCCAATGCTTCAAGTGCCAGGAGTTTGGGCATTACAAAGATGAATGCATAGATAGAAGAGCCAAAGATCCAGGACAACCTACCAAGATAGGTAACTTTAATTTATATGAAAATCCACTCTTTACCTTGAATGTTGATAGTTTAATTAATCAACCTTGGTCAAATTTAGATATGGACACATGCCTAAGTAAATTAATTAAATCATGTATACTAATAAATTCAAATTTCAAAATGTTAAGACAAGAAAATGAGATTTTAAAAATTAAAATTGATATACTAGAAAAACTAATTAATAATCTTGCTAACTTAGAAAATCTAGAAATTTCCCCTCATTATAATTTTACTTAGTTTTTTGCTTGGAGTTAGAATTGGATAGTTTAAGGACAAACGGTTTAATTAAAATTTGAACAACATAGTATTGGGTGGAGGTGAGATGATAGTATGTTAGGGAAACCCTTCTAATAAGGTCAAGTATACTCTACTTGGTCTGTTTAGTCTGGTGGAACTAGCTGAAGCTACCGATCCAAGGCCCAAGCTAGTTAGACCAAAATCTTTCAAGAAGTAACTTGAAGATGAATTTTCCATAAAAGGCTTTGTCAAGGAAATGGTTGATGATCCAATAAGGCTACGGCCAAAGAAGGCCTAGTGCCTCACCAAGACCTGGAAGCCAATTATAGAAAATCAAATTCACTTTACTATTGTCAGATTTGAATCTAACACAAATTTTAACTAAATCTTAGATACCTTTGTCAAAGTTAATCTTGTTGTTTTTTTTTGCTATAATTTCTGGTTAACATGTTTTTTATGTCATTAGTTCATTAATGTTTAAAATCTTACATTTTCGTTCAAAATTCACTTTAATGAACTCATCAAACTATGATCTAGGACTTGATTAACTTAATTACTGATCAGTCAAACTTGGTTAACACTAAAGTCCCTTAAGGCACTTAGATAGAATCGGACGGTGTCAGATACAGGGGGAGTTGTTTAAAAAAAATTGTGTGCTTTAAAAATCATTATCATTTCAAAATGTTTTTTAAAAACGGGGCTTATGCTTTATAATTATCTTCATTCCAAATTGAATTTTCTAAAATTATCTTCTTGAAAATTACCATACTGTTATTCAAAACTATTCTCTTGATTCTGATAAACCCTAAAGACACAAAGGAGGTCTACTTAATGATCTACAAGGACTCCAAGGATGTGTCAAATTTAGGGGGAGTCTAAATCAAAAAGAAATTATTTCTAACAAGTATTTTCTTTTGCAATTATTTTTGAAATTATTAAATAATTCTTTTGATCTGAACTGAACCATAAAGACTCAAAGGAAGAATACTTGTGGTCAACAAGCTTCCAAGGACTGTGCCAAGTTTAGGGGAAGGTTAAATTAAAAGAATTATTGAACATTTCAAAATAATATGTTTTAATACACTAGTTTTCAAAATTCTTTTGAAAATACAAGTAATTTGCCTTTAAAAATACCATTATTCTATTTTTTCAAAATGTTATTGTGGCTTATAAAATCATTTTTTTAAATACCTTTTGAAATAATGTTTTCTTGAATTTGGAGAATTTCTAGGACACTTAGGAAAATATCTTTGTAGTTAACAAGGTTTCCTAGGATTGTGTCAGATTGGAAAAGAAACCAAGTCAAGCAAAATATTATGTTTTAAAGACAATATTTCAAAAGTACTGGTATTTTTAAAAAATGTATAATATTTCTCAATAGTACTAATAGTTTTTCAAAAAAAATGCATAATATTGTTCAAAAGTACTTGCATTTTTTCTAAAGTATTTGCATTTTTCAAAATATTCAAAATAAGTAAACTTATTGATTAAATTATTTTGTTACTTATCATGCATGGACTCAATAAGAATATACACTTGACTCCAATTCTGTTTTTAAGCATCAATTCTTCATTCTTTCAGAATTTTGTTACTTAGAAATTATCATAATTCTTGACATAATTTTACCTAGGATTATTTTTTTGCTCAAATTTTTATATTTTCAAGACTCATAAGCTCTGATACACAAACTTTAAATTTCTTTCAAAATTTATTTTTCAAAAGTTCTTTATTGATATATGGCCAAGGGGGAGAGTAGAAAAGGTGAAAATTAAATTCTTCCTAAAACTTTTTCCCCCTTTTCAAAAAAAGTTTATCTTAGAAGCTCTCAAAAATATTTTCACTTTAACCTAAGGTTTCTCTAACTTAGAATCTTCTTTGTGATACCCAGAAAATTTTGTTTCAAAATATCATTTCAAACTGAACTTATGAGTATGTTTATACTTAGAAATCTTTTCAAGTATTCTTTTACATAAGGGAATTTTGTGCAATGTTTCAGTTTTGCAATTGGAAATGGTCTAAAACATAAGGAGAAGAGTTTCACATTAAGGGGGAGAGAAAGAAAGAAAGAAAGAAATTTTTTTTAACAAAAAAATATATTTAAATCTTTATCTCTTTTTCAAAAAGTAAAGCAAAAATTTCTAAGTACTTCAAATATTTTTTTAAGGGCTAAGTGCTGTTAAAATTTCAAAGTACTGTCAAAATACTTCAATTACTTTCAAGGATTTCTAGTGCTTCAAAATTTTCTAAGTATGTCTATGTGTTTCAAATTTTTTTTGGTACATGTTTTTTCCTAAGTAAAATTTTCCTTAGTAAACAAAATTTGTCTGAGCAAAAACTTTTTGAAAATTTTGACAAATGTTTCTAAGTAAAGTTTTTTTTGGTCAAAAACTTGTCTAGAAATTTCTTAAAGATTTTGTTTTTCAAAATGCCTAAAGTGTTTCCAAGCGAATTCTTCTAAGTGTGCAAAATGTTTTTGTAAACTAATATTTTCCAATTCTAAAAAGTTGAAACTTTGTTTAAGTGAAATTTGGCTTCAAAACTCTGCCTAAGTAAATTTTTTTTGGTAAAATTTTTTTTGCAAAGCCTTGTAAGTAAAAGTTGTTTAACAAAATTTAGGCTTGCAAAATTTTTCAAAATGGAAAATTATCTAAGTGAAAAATTGGTTTTTTTTCATGCAATGCTTTTACGCTTTTTTGAAAAACGCTCATTCAAAAATGTAAAGCACTTAGAAGTTTTACAAAAACTGTATATCATTGAAAGTTTCAAGGGGAGAATGTTTAATTAAGGGGGAGCTTCATGCATTTTCAAAACATCCAATCAAAAGTAGTTGTTCAAAAGGTTTTAAAGTTATTCTGGAAAAACTCAAAAATCCCTCTTAGATATTTTGTTCACCCATAAATACTTTTTGATATATGTCAAAGGGGGAGGAAAGGTCAAAGTTAAGTGCTTTATAACACAATTATTCAGGGTTGCAGGGGAAGTATGAGAAATAAAATTTTTTTTACGGTTCAAAACTACATTAGTTTTAAACTTTACTCTGCTCAAAACTGCAAAAAAAAATCATTGGTGTTACTACATTAGTTTTAAACCTTACTCTACTCAAAACTGCTAAAATTCATTGGTTTTTTCTGTCTCTTCTTAAATGTTATAATTTTCCCTTAACTTTAAATTGTGTTGTCATAAATCAAAAAGGGGGAGATTGTTGGTGCCGGAAGCACCATATCGAACCTTGTTTTGATATTGGAAAAGGGTTCAAAGTTAAGTATTATTGGTGCTCTAATGATGTTACTCAAATGTGCAGGAAAAGTCCTAGGAACACTAGGCATGAAGTCCTGGTTCTAAGAATTGGGCAACAAGTCCTGACCGCGGGCTGGGCAACTAAGTCCTGACATAAGGTTGGGCAATAAGTCCTGGTCGTGGACTGGGCACTAAAACCTGGCCGAGGGCTGGGCACCGAAGACCTGGTTCGAGGAATTGAGCACTAAGTCCTGGTCGCTGACTGGGCATGAAGACCTGGTGAGTAAAGCTGGACAAAAGTCTAACCGGAGGAGCCGGTTGGCAAAAAGGTAAATTCTCCCTAGAGGAGTAGGTGAGGACGCGTTCCCCGTCGAGAGAACAGTAGGCGTCGGTGCGACCTAGGGTTCCATTTGGGAGACCCAAAGTCAGAACCAAGACAGCTACGGCTGTAACTAATGTTTGGTATGTTTTGGAACTAACCCAAGTTGCAGGATCGAAGGACTGGTCATTTGCAAGTGAGGTGTCTCACTGGGCCTAGGCGCCCAGATGGACTCAGGCACCCGAATGGGCTCAAGCGCCCGTATAGATACGGGCGCCCAAGGGTGAAGGCAAAATCCAAAACACAACCACGAAGCCTCTGGAAGTACTCAAGTCAGGCGCCTGTGAGGTCACGGGCGCCCCCATCAGCTCAGGCGCCCGAGTGGAGGTGGATAAGCGCTGACCGAGCCCGCGGATAAGGATTCGCGCAGGGAAGGGCACGTGTTAGGCGCCCCCATCGACACAGGCGCCCGTATGAGCACTGTTGATGCAGTCTGACACTGATTGTTGTTTTGGTGTTGACACCGATTTTAGTTTAGGTTGATGGTTATGATTATGATTAAGTCCTGATTAGGGATTAGGCACGGAGTGATGGAAATCCTAACCTGGAGGGTTAGGTGTGGAAAATCCTAGCTTGGAGGGCTAGGTATGAAAAAGTCCTAACCTGGAGGGTTAGGTGTGAAAAATCCTAGCTTGGAGGGCTAGGTGTGGAAAAGTCCTAACCTGGAGGGTTAGGTGTGAAAAATCCTAGCTTGGAGGGCTAGGTGTGGAAAAGTCCTAACTTGGAGGGTTAGGTGAAAAGTCCCAACTTGGAGGGTTAGGTGAAAAGTGCTAGCTTGGAGGGCTAGGTTGATGAAATCCCGGCTTGGAGGGCCAGGTCCTAGCTTGGAGGGCTAGGTTGGATGAAATCCTGGCTTGGAGGGTCAAGTCCTAGCTTGGAGGGCTAGGTTGGAGCCCCTTGATCGATCTGGTGACCGATCAGGGAAGTTGGCACGGTGCTCCTTCGTGGATCGGTCTGGTGACCGATCCAGTGATGTCTGATCGATCTGGTGACCGATCAGGGAGTATGCGTTTCACTCACTGCACAGCTCCTGATCGGTTTGGTGACCGATCAGGAAGCCCACAAGTGGGTTGAGTTCCCCTGATGCTCTGCTCCTGATTGGTCCGGTGACCGATCAGGGAGTATCCAGTAGGTTTTTGGGAACCTCACTGATCTGCTCCTGATCGGTCTGGTGACCGATCAGGAAGAAATCGTGACCAATCAGACTAAACGATCAACTGTCGCGAGGTTTCTCACCCTGACCGATCAGGTTGGAGCCTGATCGGTCTGGGATCAGCCTGATCGGTCTGGTGACCAATCAGCCAGTGAATTCCTGGCGGGATTGTGGCAAGCTGATTTCCGGATCGGTTTGGTGACCGATCGGGTGACCGGTCAGGGTGACCGATCATACGAGCTTGCGATCCCAAGTTTCTCACTGGGGACGATCAGGTTGGAGCCTGATCGGTCTGGGATAGTCCTGATCGGTCCGGTGACCGATCACTTTAATTCAAACGCGCTGTCAGAAGCTCTGATCGCGCCTGCTTTCACTGATACGCTACTGATGTCACTTTGATCTTCTCTGCTATTACTGATATAAGTTTGATTTCATTTGCTAAACCTCTGATTGAATGTGCAGGTGACAGGGATGGATTCAAACACTCAAGGAGAGTCAATGGAGGCCTTTCCTTGGAGCAGGTTTGTCCATTTGCCATCTCAGGTTGCAACGGGCTCTGGCTACTAACTGGATCTAGTCTGAGGGAAGCTCAGGGAGTCCAGGTGAGCTCTGTGGTAGGCTGGGTGTTGCAGGTGAGCAGCTGGAGGTTGCAGTGAGATGGCGGTGACCTAGTGATCAGAGGGCTGGGACTTAAGGCTTGGTGGCGAACAAATCTCAGTAATGAAGTTCTCCACGTTGTGTTTGTGTGTGTGCTTGTACGATTTGTTGTTCCATCATCTTGAGCAAGCAACTGTTATCTTTGAAGCAACCATCTATTACTTGAGCATTTGGAGGAAGAAACAAAAGGCATGGCGAGTCCATCAGCGAGAAGACACGAAGGGAGTTCTTGCGTGAGATCTGCGCTGGGTGGAGCTCGGGAGAAGTTCTGCTTGTGTTCGTGTGGTTTCAAGTGCTAAGTAAGATCCTGCTTGTGTTTCATTGTGCTTAAAACATTATCTCTGTTGAAACGCTGTGGAGAGGTTACTCCACCGAGAAGGAGGTTGCATTTTATCTGGTGTTCACCGGGGCTTGATCTGCCGACGATCAAGGGATCGCCCACCTTAAGGGCATGCCAAGGAGTAGGGGCAAGTTATCCCCGAACTTTGTAAATCCTCTTGTTAGCGTTCTTGTTCTTGTGATTAACTTAGGGTTTAGTTTACTGCATACTCTGTTTTATTGCTTCCGTTGTGCTACTAAACCTTTGAGTCGCAGAAATTTCAAAAGCGCTAAAACTTCAAGTGTCTGGCTACATTCACCCCCCCTCTCTAGCCATCCAAGATCCAACAAGTGGTATCAGAGCTTGGGGCTCTGTACAAGCGGATTAACAACCGAGAGCTATCTACAATGGCTTTGAGAGAAGGCTTCTCCACCACCCGACCTCCCTTCTTCGATGGAGCAGATTTTCAATATTGGAGATCGAAGATGGAGTATTACCTAAAGATGGACATCAACACTTGGTTCGCTGTGAAGGAGGGTTTTACCCCTCCAAAGGATGATGAAGGCAAAGAACTAGAATCATGGCGTTGGTCGGCTGAACAAACCCGGAAGAGTGAAGCCGACGCGAAGGTGGTGGTGACCCTACAATGTGGCATGAACAAAGACCAACTCATCAAGGTTGGTCCATTTACAAGTGCAAAAGATTTATGGAATAAACTTATTGAACTTCATGAGGGAACCCGAGACTCAAGAATTGCCAAGAGGGACTTGTTCCTCAACCAACTCCAAAACCTCTCCATGAAGGAGAATGAAACCGTAAGTGAACTCCATAGCCGGTTCAAGGAAGTCCTCAACGGGCTTCATTCTATTGATGAAAAGGTCGAGAATCGTGACCTTGTGAGGTATGTGTTGAAAGCCTTTCCAAGGAATGCTTTGTGGCCATCCATGGTGGATGCCTACAAAGTCTCCAAGGACTTATCAATTGTTAAATTAGATGATTTGTTTTGTGAGATCGAACTTCATGAAATGGCTAACAAAGGCTCCAAGGAGAAGGGGATTGCATTAGTTGCAGGAGAAAAGAACAAGAAGAAGAAGGAGAAGGAAGTCTTTTCATCTTCATCCTCTTCCGAATCCGAATCCGAGTCCGAGGAAGATGGTAGCGGCTCTTCCTCCTCTGAGATGGCCAATTTCGTTAGAAGGATGATGAGGAAGGGTCAACGCTTCAAGGGTAAAGGTAACCCTAGTGAAGCTAAAGTTGATAAGTCTAATGTTTCTTGTTATGAGTGTGGCAGGAAAGGGCACTTCAAGAGTGAATGCCCAAAGCTAAAGAAGAAGGAGGAGAAATTCAAGAAGAAGGAGGAAAAGTCAAAGAAAAAGAAGAAGGCCTTGAAGGCTACTTGGGATGAATCCTCCTCAAGTTCATCCGATGAAGAGGTGGAGAAGAGCACACGGCATGTGGCACTCATGGCTCTTGGAGAAGAAAGCAGTGATGAATCCTCCGACTCCTCAAACGCGGCTTCATCATCTTCGGATGATGAAGAGGTAACCACTCCCGAACTTGAGAAATGCTATAGAGCAATTGCATGCTTAACCAATATGCTGAAAAAATCAAAAAATAAGGTTAAATCATTGCAATTAGAAGTTGAACAATTGAAATCTTCTAGGGATGAGGATGTAGACGACTTGCATGTTGAAATGTTAGAGGATGAGATTAAATCCTTGAAAATAGAAGTTGAACAATTGAAATCCTCTAGGGATGAGGATGTTGATGATTTGCATGTTGAATTGTTAGAGGATGAAAATAAATCATTGAAGAGTGAAGTTGAGAGACTCAAGAGTATTCTTGAGAAGTTCTCAACAAGCTTAAAGACCTTAGATATGATCTTGAATGCTTAAAGGGCAGTCTACAATAGGGTCGGTATTGGTTACCGACCCAAAGAACCATCATTTGTGTCTCTGATGTCTAGGACTGATATTAGACAATCTAAGACACCTAGAGTCCAAAGGAAAGCTGTCAAGGCATGGGTGCCAAAGTCTTGTTTAGTAGGTGCTTTAGGTCCCAAGGTTTGAGTACCTAAAACTTCTATTTTTCGAATTGTGTAGGTTATGATTGAGGGGGAGCATCTATCAACTTGGTTCGTTGATAGTGGATGCTCTAAACACATGACCGGGGATAGATCATTGTTTACCACACTTCAAAGAAAAAGTAGAGGTAATGTTTCATTTGGTAACAATGGTAGTCTTAAGGTCATAGGAATAGGTGACATTCTAATATCCGAATGTCTTAGAATTAAGAATGTTCTTCTAGTCAAGGGGATGACATTTAATCTCCTAAGTGTCAGTCAATTGTGTGATGCGGGTTACACAATTGATTTCCAATCAAGTCAATGTCTAGTTAGACAACATGACAATGTTGACACGGTACTAGTAGGAACAAGAGTAGATAACATTTACCAAGTTTCCTTTAAAAGTGCTACTAATGCTTTTGCTAAGTGTCGCATGTCAAAAGAAGAGGAGTCCACCCTTTGGCACCGGAGACTAGCACATGTGAACATGAAGAATATCAGGAAGTTGGCCAACAAGGGATTGGTTCGTGGCTTACCAAGCATCAAGTATGAAAAGGACAAACTTTGTGATGCATGTCAAATGGGTAAGCAAACAAAATCTGCACATAAAGGTAAAAGCGTTGTAAGTACATCTACCGCTTTAGATTTACTTCATATGGACTTGTTTGATTGTAGCACTATCATATCATTGAATGGAAGTAGATATTGCTTTGTTATCATTGATGATTTTACTAGATATACATGGACTTATTTTCTTAAATATAAGGACCAAACCTTAGATGTTTTCATTTCTTTTTGTAGAAGAGTTGAAAATGAAAAATCATCAACAATTAAGACAATAAGAAGTGATCATGGAGGTGAATTTCAAAACCAACGATTTTTAGAATTTTATCTAGATAGAGAGTATAGACATGAGTTCTCCACTCCTAGAACACCACAATAAAATGGTGTTGTAGAGAGGAAGAACCGGGTCTTACAAGAGACTGCACGAAGCATGCTCAATGAGTACTCACTACCGAGCTACTTGTGGGCCGAAGCTGTAAATACAGCTTGCTATGTGCAAAACCGAGTCCTCGTCCATAGGTTCTTAGGTAAGACTCCCCATGAACTTTGGTTTGGAAAACCACCTACAGTTAAACATCTTAGGGTGTTTGGTTGTAAGGTGTTTATCCTAAACACCAAGGACCACCTTGGAAAGTTCACGACAAAGGCTGATGAAGGGATACTGGTCGGGTACTCCCTTGTTAGCAAAGCCTACCGAGTCTACAATAAGAAATCTAGATTGGTTGAAGAATCTTCTGATGTTGTCTTTGAAGAAATTCCAAAAGGCAATGGACAACCAGAAGATGAAGTCCAATTCGAACTTAGGAGACTAAGTTTGAATGAAAGTCCAATTGTTGTTGATGGTGATGAGTCCGATGACGGTGAGCCTAGACAACACATAGATCAGCCGGATCCTGAGGCTAAGCTTGTGTCTAGTGAAACCATTCAAGAAGCACCACCAACACCTAGGCAAACTAGGTTAGCCTCTAGTCATCCCCAAGACCAAATTGTTGGAGATATCCACCATGGGGTTAGGACTAGATCATTCTTTAGGAATGAGGCTAATGAAGTTGCTTTAATTTCCGAAATTGAACCTAGAAAAATTAATGAAGCATTAAATGATCCCAATTAGATCATTGCGATGCAAGATGAACTAGGTCAATTCGAAAGAAGTCAAGTTTGGGACCTAGTCCCTAGACCCAAGAAGACCACCATCATTGGAACCAAATGGGTCTTCAAAAATAAATTGAACCATAAGAGAGAAATCATAAGAAACAAGGCACGCTTAGTAGCCAAGGGCTACAGTCAAGTTGAAGGTCTTGATTATGATGAGACCTATGCTCCCGTGGCTCGATTAGAGTCCATCCAATTGATGCTTGCATTTACAGCACGTCGGGGTTTCAAGCTATATCAAATGGATGTTAAAGTCAAGTTGAAGGTCTTGATTATGATGAGACCTATGCTCCCGTGGCTCGATTAGAGTCCATCCAATTGATGCTTGCATTTACAGCACGTCGGGGTTTCAAGCTATATCAAATGGATGTTAAATTGGCCTTTCTAAATGGTTTAATAAGGGAAGAAGTCTATGTCGAACAACCTCCGGGGTTTGAGAGTACCGAATTCCCAAACCATGTATTTAAGCTCAAGAAGGCACTTTATGGCCTTAAACAAGCACCCCGAGCTTGGTGTGAGCGGTTGTCGATATTTTTATTTGAAAAAGGCTTTGTAAGAGGCCAAATAGACCCTACACTATTTCTACGAAGAGATGGTGACAATTTATTTGTAGCCCAAGTATATGTCGATAACATAATTTGTGGCTCAAACAACAAGGGCTATTTAAATGAGTTCATTGGACACATGGAAAGTGAATTTGAAATGAGTCTAGTGGGAGAGTTGACTTTCTTCCTTGGACTTGAAATCAAACAAACCCGAGATGGAATCCATGTGCACCAATCAAAGTATACTCAAGAGATGCTTCGAAAATTCAATATGAGTGATTCAAAAGAGGTAACCACTCTCATGGCTACAAACACAAGATTAGACAATGATGAGAGTGGTAAACCCGTTGATTTGACTCAATATCGGAGCATGATAGGTAGTCTGCTATACCTCACAGCTAGTCGACCTGATATACTCTTTGCTGTGGGTATGTGCGCTAGGTATCAAGTTTGTGCCAAGGAATCTCACTTAATTGTTGTTAAGAGAATTTTGAGATACCTTAAGGGCACAATTGGGGTTGGTCTATGGTACCCCCGTACCAAATCTTTTGACCTAATTGGCTACACCGATTCCGACTACGCTAGATGTAAATTGGATCGAAAAAGTACTAGTGGGGGTTGCCAATTTTTAGGATCATCTCTAGTTAGTTGGTCAAGTCGGAAGCAACATTGTGTTGCTCTCTCCATGACCGAGGCAGAATACATTGCTATGGGAGAGAGCATATCGCAATTGTTATGGATGATTCATACTTTAGAGGACTATGGATTAAGTTACAAGGGTGTGCAAGTGTTGTGTGACAATATTAGCACAATTAACCTAACAAAGAATCCGGTCCATCACTCTAGAACCAAACATATTGAAGTGTGTCACCACTTCATTAGGAATCATGTTGCTAGAGGAGATGTTGTACTCTCATATGTAGAGTCCAAATCAAATCTAGCAGACATTTTCACTAAACCACTCCCCGAAAATGAGTTTAGCTTCTTAAGAAGGGAGTTGGGAATGTGTCGCGCTTCATAGACATCAAAATGCATTCAAAACCCTTCATGATTATTTCTAATTGTTGGGAAACAATTGGGTAACTTGGGGACATCTCACACAAACTATAAGGTTCAACAAAACGTTTTTGTTTGCTAGATATGGGGTGAGATGCTAGGGTCAAATAAATTTCTCGAAATGTCATTGCATCCCTTGAGAAATTTGGTTGACGAGATAAAAATCACTTTAGTGACCAAGTATGGGGAAAACCAATGCATAACACATGTGTACTTGGCTCCATGATCATACTTGGACATTCCAATCAAGGAAACTTGATTGGAAACTTGAATTTGATATAAACTTGTTTGAAATTGAGTGGATGTTTGTTGATTGAGTTTGACTCCACTTGAGTGGAGCAAAGTGATTGATACACCCATAAGGACCTTTGATCCTTGTTTAGGGACCAATTTTAGTCAAGGGATCACTTCCAAGATCGATAACTTTCATCAGATCTTGTCAAGAATCGACTGGAAATCTGAAACTGAAAGTTTCAGATCATATCAGGAAATTTCAGGAAGCCTGATCGGTCACCGGACCGATCAGGAGTATGTCTGATCGATCCAACTGATCGATCCAGCTCCTGTGCGAAAAATTATCAAAACCCTCTGTGTTGGCCTGGATCGGTCCTCGGACGGATCTGGCACCCTGTGGTGATCGGTCCACAGACCGATCAGAGGGCTCATGGGAAAAACCTCCAAACCTACTGATCGCTTCTTGATCGATCAGCCAATCGATCAGGAGCCAGCCTGATCGGTCACCCCGACCGATCAGGACCAGGCCAGTCTGATCAGGCCTGAGCCTGATCGGTCTGAGTACTCCCAGATCGAACGGTGATCCATTCGATCACATTAAATTTTGGTTGGTGGACCGATCCACCAACGTATTAACTCTTCCGAAACTCCTCATTGCCGAACCCTAGCACCGAAACTCCCCTCTTGCGCATCCTTTTGCCGTGCGTGAGTTCTCTTCCTGCGTGTTCTTCCTTGCGCGTGAGTTCTCCTTCTTCTTCCCGTGTGCGTGCGATCTTCTCTCTGTGTGCGAGAGTTCTTCACTACTGCGCTGCGAGGAGTTTCTTGTTTGCTGCTGTTCTCTCTCGCGAAGCACCATTTCTGTGTGCTGTAGTCTGCACAACTCAGCCGCGTGATTCCTCTCATTCAATCAACTGAACATGGCACCTAAGTAAGAGTTTTGTTGGTTTTCATTTCAGATCAATTCTTAGATTATGAACTTATGCTAATCATAACTTGTCTTTTGTGCTGTGTGTGCCATTACTGTGACCCTACTCATGCCGTGACCTTACTTTGATCCTTGAACCTACTGATTGAACCTATTCTTGATCATTAAATTAACCCAATGATTCAATTGTGTCATGATTCGGTTCACCTACCTTGATCAAATTTGCTGCCATGATCAACTCTTCAATCCATTAGAAAATCATCCAAGGGCAAAGAACCCGTGGAGGAAAGCTCAAAAGGCAAACGCCCTTCATCATCTACACCTCCTTCGAGACCTCCTCCACCTCCATATACTATATTTCAAAATATTTATTATGCACTAGACTTTCAATGGCACACTTTCAAACTCATGCCATGTCGAACTGTGGACCAAACCTTCATTTACGAACATTGTCCAACAGTACGGCAAATCATTGAACACTATGACCTTCAATCCATTCTTTTCCTTGAGAGGCCAATCAACTTTGATTTGGTCTCTGAATTCTATAATAACATGGTCAGTGGTGAGGGT
This sequence comes from Boesenbergia rotunda, assembly GCA_024364735.1. NCBI lineage: Eukaryota > Viridiplantae > Streptophyta > Magnoliopsida > Zingiberales > Zingiberaceae > Boesenbergia > Boesenbergia rotunda. The sequence continues at coordinate 356,285 of JAGFNQ010006323.1, read as the reverse complement.
ATGGGGTGGAGGACCCGTGTGGCCAGTGTCGACCTTGATTTTACTCTATCTGCTTTCACTGCCTTTCTTGGTTGACGCCGGTCAGATAACAACTTCTCACTCTACCCTTACCTTCCTGATCCTCTTCCGGTTCCCTTTGATGGAGTCACTCCTGACTCCATCTACGAGTATTTTCTAGGCCATCCCAGGCCAAGGGGTTCCGATGAGTGCGCCCGTGATTTTCCCACATTTCCTGCTCTTCGCCTTTCCCCCGTTGAGTATGCTTTGTTTAAGATCATCACTAATTGTCTCCTTCCGACTACTTCAAAACACTTAGATGAAATTCACCCATTCCACTGCTTGATGCTCTACGGGATGCATCAGCAGTTAGACTTTGACCCAGTGGCTTCCGTTTATTTCTCCATCATTATTCATGGTCAGATGTACGGTCAGACAGTTTACATGCCGTTCGGCCATATCATCACTACCTGGCAGGAGTCGGTTGGCGTTGACGTTTCACAGGGCTGTATTGTACCCATGGTTCGACAGGACTGTCGACTTAATCGTCGCATGTTGGGTCTGGCATTGTTGTCGGACCACAGGGGCTGAGGTGGAAGGATCGACGACGTGTGGGGGAGTTACTGGGAGCAGCCCCTGATCAGGAGTCGTCCGTTGTTGCTGAGGATTACGATGAGTGGGCTCCTGACCTACGCTGGCAGGTTGCGGAGCTAGAGTGAACGATGCAGCACGAGCTACATATTTCCGAGCTCTGGCGACAGGAGGTCAGCTCAGAATTTCGGTCCTTTGATCGCCGACTAGACGCTCTAGCTCTGGGATCTGTTCACTGCAGGAGACGTCGATGAGGAGTGGTACCATCATACGTTTCCTGGAGCTGCGACCTCTAGCAGCACTCCACCAGGGGATGTTATTTGTATTGATGATTCATCGGATGATGACCCCGCTGAGGGTTGACGTTATTTGACCGTTTGGATTATATGACTCTATGGTTGTATGCCTCTGATTTATATCTGATTTATATGCTTAATGTTAGGTTTTATGATTGTTCACATGATTGCTATCATCATGTATGCCTTGATATGCGTTGCTATGCTTATGACTTCATATGATCATATGATTGTTTTGTCATGCCTTATCTTTATCATATGTTTTCAAAATTCAATCAAATCTTTTGTTGTTTTGGGAGACCCTTAGGGTTGAGGGGGATTATGTTTAAGCTTAACAGCCCTTCTAGACCCTTTTCGATGTTCGACAAAGGGGGAGAGTGTGGTTGGTTAAGTTTGGGATGATAATGTTGTAGGGGGAGGATCCTGATTCCCCTATGATTCTGAAATTTGAGGAAATTGATTTTGAATCTCTAAACTTAAAATTGGATTGTCAAACAACAAAAAGGGGGAGATTGTTGATGTAGTCTGACCCTGATTGTTGTTTTGGTGTTGACACCGATTTTAGTTTAGGTTGATGGTTATGATTATGATTAAGTCCTGATCAGGGATCAGGCATGGAGAGATGGAAATCCTAACCTGGAGGGTTAGGTGTGGAAAATCCTAGCTTGGAGGGCTAGGTGTGGAAAAGTCCTAACCTGGAGGGTTAGGTGTGAAAAATCCTAGCTTGGAGGGCTAGGTGTGGAAAAGTCCTAACTTGGAGGGTTGGGTGAAAAGTCCTAGCTTGGAGGGCTAGGTGAAAAGTCCTAACTTGGAGGGTTAGGTGAAAAGTCCCAACTTGGAGGGTTAGGTGAAAAGTCCTAGCTTGGAGGGCTAGGTTGATGAAATCCCGGCTTGGAGGGCCAGGTCCTAGCTTGGAGGGCTAGGTTGGATGAAATCCTGGCTTGGAGGGTCAGGTCCTAGCTTGGAGGGCTAGGTTGGAGCCCCTGGATCGGTCTGGTGACCGATCAGGGAAGTTGGCACGGTGCTCCTTCGTGGATCGGTCTGGTGACCGATCCAGCGATGACTGATCGGTCTGGTGACCGATCAGGGAGTATGCGTTTCACTCACTGCACAGCTCCTGATCGATTTGGTGACCGATCAGGGAGCCCACAAGTGGGTTGAGTTCCCCTGCTGCTCTGCTCCTGATCGGTCCGGTGACCGATCAGGGAGCATCCAGTAGGTTTTTGGGAACCTCACTGATCTGCTCCTGATCGGTCTGGTGACCGATCAGGGAGAAATTGTGACCGATCATACTGAATGATCAACTGTCGCGAGGTTTCTCACCCTGACCGATCAGGTTAGAGCCTGATCGGTCTGGGATCAGCCTGATCGGTCTGGTGACCGATCAACCAGTGAATTCTTGGTGGGATTGTGGCAAGCTGATTTCCGGATCGGTTTGGTGACCGATCGGGTGACCGATCATACGAGCTTACGATCCCAAGTTTCTCACTGGGGACCGATCAGGTTGGAGCCTGATCGGTCTGGGATAGTCCTGATCGGTCCAGTGACCGATCACTTTAATTCAAACGCGCTGTCAGAAGCTCTGATCGCGCCTGCTTTCACTGATATGCTACTGATGTCACTTTGATCTTCTCTGCTATTACTGATATAAGTTTGATTTCATTTGCTAAACCTCTGATTGAGTGTGCAGGTGACAGGGATGGATTCAAACACTCAAGGAGAGTCAATGGAGGTCTTTCCTTGGAGCAGGTTTGTCCATTTGCCATCTCAGGTTGCAACGGGCGCTGGCTACTGACTGGAGCTGCTGACTGGAGCTAGTCTGAGGGAAGCTCAGGGAGTCCAGGTGAGCTCAGTGGTAGGCTGGGTGTTGCAGGTGAGCAGCTGGAGGCTGCAGTGAGATGGTGGTGACCTAGTGATCAGAGGGCTGGGACTTAAGGCTTGGTGGCGAACAAGTCTCAGTAACGAAGTTCTCCACGTTGTGTTTGTGTGTGTGCTTGTACGATTTGTTGTTCCATCATCTTGAGCAAGCAACTGTGATCTTTGAAGCAATCATCTGTTACTTGAGCATTTAGAGGAAGAAACAAGAGGCTTGGCGAGTCCATCAGCGAGAAGATACGAAGAAGGGAGGTCTTGCGTGAGATCTGCGCTGGATGGAGCTCGAGAGAAGTTCTGCTTGTGTTCTTGTGGTTCCGAGTGCTAAGTAAGATCCTTCTTGTGTTTCATTGTGCTTAAAACATTATCTCTGTTGAAACGCTGTGGAGAGGTTACTCCACCGAGAAGGAGGTTGCATTTTATCTGGTGTTCACCGGGGCTTGATCTGCCGACAATCAAGGGATCGCCCACCTTAAGGGCACGCCAAGGAGTAGGGGCAAGTTATCCCCGAACCATGTAAATCCTCTTGTTAGCGTTCTTATTCTTGTGATTAACTTAGGGTTTAGTTTACTGCATGCTCTGTTTTATTGCTTCCGCTGTGCTACTAAACATTTGAGTCGCAGAAATTTCAAAAGCGCTAAAACTTCAAGTGTCTGGCTACATTCACCCCCCCTGATAAGTATCATTTTATTGCTCATTTCAGATGCTAAAATCCATGTTTGACTCATATTTTACATGCTTAACCTTGATATTACCCTCGGTTCTATAGATTAGTCTTATTTTGGGCTTTATTGCAAATCTTTATACATTTGAAAGATTTTGGAACTTAATTGTGAATCTATGTTTGTAGGCTTTGAAAGGATCATGGACCGAGGTCATGATTGGTCAGGATCAGGCTCAGATCAAGGCGATCAAGCTCTGGAGAACTATGAGCCGTCCATTCAGAAGTTAAGCAGATCTCAATCATCCAGGGCAAATCAGATGGATACCAGCTGAGGAAAGGTAGATCTAACCTTCATAATGAGATCTGGAAGTTTAGGGGTAAATCGTAGAAGATCTAGCCGTTGGATCAAGCCAAGAGGATCTAGACCATCCATTCAACGAAAGGGAAGATCTGGACCATCCGCCACTGATCCGGTGAATCTGAGCTGGGGTTAAGGTTAATCAAGCATTTGGATCAAGATCTGAAGGTTTCATCAAAATCAGAGATCATTTGACCGTTGAATCAAGCTCGGGAGAATCTAGACTGTCCATTCAAAGATCAAGTTGATCTGAGCCATCCGTTGCAAATCTGGAGGATCCAAGCTACTGGGAGGCAGATCCTGACCCTTGATCCACATCATCAAAGTTTGGTTCAGATTGGAGAAGATCCGACCGTTGGATTCATCCAAAACAATCTCAGCCGTTGGTTTCAAAGTATATAAACTTAATTTCTCCCCATTGCAGCTTGTCGCGTCTTTGCCGCTGTCTTCGTGTTTTCTTCGAGTGTTCTTCAATTTTTCTTCTAGTTTGCTTAATTCGAGGGCGTGACCGCATCAACTTCTTCATTGGATCGAGTTTTAGATCATTAGGAAGATCTCTCTGTGAGAAATTCAGCTCAAATTGGCCCAAGAACAGAGCTGAGCGAGGTTTCGTCAGTTCTGCCACTTCATTTCCTTGATCTCGGTTGTGCACCATATTCATCCATCTGAGCTATCTAGAGGGGTTCCCTGGAGTGCTCGGATCATCCCAAGCTATCGTCGCAATCATCCACAGCGAGATTGAAGAGATCGAAGGGATTTTTCAGATTGAGCAGAGTTGGATTGTTTGTAGAGTTTTTCCCAGTGATTTGCTGAGCTTACGGGTTCGAGGCTCACCCTTGTGTGACGGCGAGGAGAACTTGAGCTAAGGGAAGGGGTTGGTGCTAGTTTTCTTAAGGAATTTCTGTATTTAGATGTAATTTCGATTTCTGCAATGCAATTCTGTTTCTGATTTCATATCAGCTGCTGTAGTTTCCTTTTCTGAGTAGTTTCTGTTAATTAGTGTTTCGATTATGCAAGTTGATTTGTTAGGTTACTTGTGTAGTGAATATTTGCACTTAGATCTGTTTCCTTTGCATTTGAATCGATTCTGAAGTAGTTTCATTTCTGCAGTTTGAGTAGCTGTTGCATATCAGTGTTTCCTTTCTGTGTATCAGTTTTCTTTCCCTTGAATGCACTTCTGAATTTTGTATCAAGTTAGTTTAGTTTTCTTATCTGAGTTTACATTGTAGCTTGTTGCATCTCCAAAGGTCTTGGTATCAGTTTTTCGCATTTGGTTTCAGTTTAGCTTGTGCATTTCAGTTTCTTTTTCTGCAAATATACAGTGCCAATTTCTGCAAGTTTTCAGTTGTAGTATCTCAAATTAGTGACAAGGAAGCATTAGCTCATCTCCACCTTTTCTGAACATCAGTTCTGTGCATGCGAATTAAACTTGATTGCTTGTTTCTGCATTTTAATTGTTTCTGCAGTGCTGCATTTAATTTCTACCTGAGGGTGTATCTGAAATGATTCATCTTCGGTTTTTTTTTGAACAATCTTAATTCATTCCTGTTTATCACTCCATTGATAGCCTTATTCTCCAAACTAATTGATCAGTCCATCTCTGAATTATCAGTTCATTGTTGCTGCAAGTTTTAATTCTCTTTCGGCACAGCAGTTTCCATATCTTGTAAGTTTGTATCAAGTAAGACATTTTAAGATAGTTTGGTGTACAGCTTGTTTGCAATTCAGTTTGTTTTGAATTCAATTCAGCTGAAGTTGAACACACTTTTGGAATATCTTTGCATTTGAAATCAGTTAGATTGCATTAAGTTGTTCCAGAATTTTAGATCCCATTACTGCTTTAAGTTTATATTTCCTGCAGTTAGTATCAAGTTTTTAGCACATCAATCTTTTCTAGTAAGGCAGTTTTCTTTTGCATATCAAGTTGTATCAAGTTTGGATGCCATTTCCGTAGTTATGCCTTGTTGCTATCAATCAAAAACCCAAGTTTTATTTGAAACCCTAAAATATTTGACGACGCATAAACTCGAGCTCGAATCGAACAACCTCCACTAGCCCTAGGAAAAATACGACCTGTGGCCCCTTTACTACATTTTTATTCTTTGTTAGCAAAAAGGGTTTCCAGCTTTACAAATATCTAAATTTGAAACTCACATTCGTGACAGCCTCTTTTGGGTTTGTCAAATTTTTGGCGTCGTTGCCCGGGAAACTCAACTAGTTGAATTTGTTTAAATTGAGCTTGTGTTTAATATTTTTATTCTTTGATTCTATTTTTGATTGCTTTATCTTTTGTATACGATTGCTGCCATTTTATTTGTTTTGTGACAGGACTGCAGATTCAAAATGATTTCAACTGAACAATCAGAGATCAAAACTGCACTGGTGGAGTTAAAATATTGGATTAAGCAATTGAAATCCCAACAAAGACCCAACAGTGATTCATCTACTTACCAGCAGTCATGTCAACAGTTTCAGCAGCAAAACCAATATTTTCAGCAACCAAACTATCAATTTCAGCAAGGGCAGCCACAATGTCAATCTTTCCAACAATTTCAGCAGCCCGATTCAAACTTTCAGCAGAACCAACCTTTCAATCAGCCACCACAGCAATTTCAACCACAATTTCAGAATATTCAGCAAACAAATCAGTTCTTTCAGCCACAATTTCAGCAATTTTAGCAAGATTTTCAGCCAAGTCAACCAAATTTCCAGCAAACTCAGAATGGGCAGCCACAATTCCAGAGTTTTGAGCAACCAATTCAGCAATTCCAGCCCCAATTTCAGCAACCCTATCAACAAAATCAATCACCTTTTCAAGGAATTCAGTAAGGGTACCAAGATAATTTGAATTTCCAGCAACCATATCAATTTCCCCAGCAATTTCAGCCTTGCAGCCAGAGTTTTCAGCCAAGTCAGAATTTTCAGCAAGGATTCCAACCAATTCAGACTTTCCAATATCAAAATCAGAGTAATTTCCAACCTTCACAGCAATATTCTCCACCAAACGATCGGAATTGTCAATTTCAAAATCAAAATTTTCAGCCCCAGCTATTTCAGCAATTAAATCAACAATTCCAGCCCTATGATCAGAATTTTCAGAACAATAATTTCCAGCAACATCATCCTTGCTATCAGTCCAATTTTCAACAGTTTAATCAGCCCATTCAACCATTTGAGCAGCCCCAACAGCTCCAATTTCAGAATGCACAGCCTACTCTTGAATTTCAGCAACCTTATGTCACATTTCAAGAACAACAGAAGCTTCCAGACATCGGAAGACGCCTTGGACAATTGGTTGATCAAATGAATCAAATAAAAGCCTAAAGATGAGGACAAGTACCTTCTCAAGCTACTCTTAATTCTGAGGGGCATGATTGTGATCTAACTTTGGGGAATGAAGAGGTTGTGTCAAGTTTAAACACTCCAAATGCCAAATTTCCTGAAAAATTTCTAGCATCCCATTTTCCCATTCAAGACAGCCCCAGAGTTGATTTTATCTCAGTTCAAGGTGACCCTAGTGCATGGCCAAGTCCTTCTTCAAGTGATCTTGCAAATTTGGTAGAAGAAGAAGAAGAAAGCATCAAAGTCAGGACACCTACAGCAGTTTTACCTCCTGAAATTCTTGTTCAAAATTCATTTCCAAATTTTTCAGCTCAAGAAGAAGATTCTGAAGCACTACAGGATCCTTCTCATCTCTTATTTTGTTATAATAGTGTTATTGATGGTCCTAATTTTTCTAATATTGTTGTTGCAGATATTATAGAAGAAGCATTCATAGGAGATGATTCCATTGGTGTAGGGGATTGCACAGAGCCCCAGGGACCACCATCTTTGACTGATGCATTAGAAGATTCAAAGGATAAGCCAGAAAGTGTAGGGACTTGCATGGTGGAAGCAAGAACCCAAGAATCACCTGTTCCAGTTGAGTGTCCACCAGAACCTGAACCTGAAGTGGATCATGTACTTGACCAGGAGGAGGCCACAGTTACATCTACTCTTGTAGAACCTCCAGGTATTTTTCAGCACAATCAGGTAAGACTTCCTCCTATTTCTTTCGAAAAATCTATAGAGGTACCTCAAACTGATTTTATTGTCTGTGATGAATTTCATGATATATCCTTTATAGAATTTGATTGTGAAAAATCCATAGAGGTACCTAGTGTTAAATTTGTTGAATGTGAAATATGTTGTGATACATATCATGAAAATGCTGATTGTGAAAACTTCTTAGAGGTGCCTAAAATTGATTTTGTTGAATGTGGTGGAATACTTGATACATCTTTTATAAATATGGATTGTGAAAAATTTTTAGAAGTGCCTAAAATTGATTTTATTGGTTATGATGAATCTCTTGATATATCTTATGCTGAAATTGATTGTGAAAAATTCTTAGAGGTTCCAAAAATTGATTTCATTGGTTGGATACATCCTTGGTGGAAAATAATTATGAAAATTCCATTGAAGTATCCAAAATAGATTTCATGAGTGGTGATAAGTTTCTTGATATACATTGGGTGGATATTAATTGTGAAAATTTCATTGAGGTACCAAAAATTGATTTTAGTGGATGTGATGCATTTTTGGATACATTTTATACAAAAACTGATATTATTTCATTTCTTTCTTACCCTACACGCATGAGAGAGGTATTACATGGTTTTGCAGGGTCCAGAAGACTTTTGGAGTGGGTGCTCCATCTGAACAGACTCCAACCTCCTGGAAGGATTTACAAAAAGCATCAAGACGGAGGAGCTGATTTTACTTTAATTCGAAACACTCCACCTTTTAAATGGTTCTTGTACCTTAATCGCCTTCGGCCACCTGAACATTTTTCTGTAAAGTTTAAGTGTGGGGGAGTAATGCACCACAAAATTGATCAAATGAAGGCAGCTCTCTCAACTACCCATACTCCTCCACTACCACGATGGAGGTTATTTCTTGATAGACTCCGACCGCCAGAAATAAAAGGGGGTTTGTTCTTTCTTGCATTTTCTTTCATTGCAATGTTTTCACTTTTATGATTTCTAGAAGTAAAATTTTCTTTTAAGAAGAGTTGCTGATAATAAATTCTTAGGTAAAATAGAATGAATAAATAGACATTGTACATACCATGTTATTTCTTTTGGCACTTCTTCTTAATGAGTAGGAATAAATGTATCCCTCTAGGTTGTCTTCATATCATTTTAGAGTCTTTTGAAAATAAATTAAATTTGGTTGTTAAAACTTAATGTTTGAGCTAATGGATGAATTCTTGTATGCTTGAGTACTACTTGGCTTTAGATTCTTAATTGATGACTTGAGATGAATTATTTTTTGCCTAGTGAGAATTAGCCTTATTTTTGTGACACACATATGTAATTGTACTCTAGAACTTGCTTAGGTTCTTTCAAAACCATATTTCAATGAGTAGATCACATCTATAGAGACTAATCAATTTGTTTACCTTTCATTATCAATTTTTGACAATAATCATATTTATTCTATTTTTCTTTCCTTATTTTCTACTCTTAACCATACTTTCCTATGGACTTATTTGTTTGAGATGTTTCTTGATGCTACTTTGCCCGAGACGGACAAAAGATTAAGTGTGGGGGAGTGGCTAGTGTTTTGGAATTATTTTGGATCAAAGATGCATTTCCTTTCAAGTTGAAGCCAAAAGGTGCCAAGTTGAGTTGAGTTTGGTGTCAAGAATGAGCAAGAAGAAGTGGTTAAGGATGGAAATCAATTGAAGATCTAGATTCCGTATTATACTTTGAAGATTCAAGTGGCAAGCAATGGAAAAATCTGGAAAAAAATGGCACACAAACAAAGAAAAATCTGTGTCATTTCAAAAGAAAAATCTGTGCCAAAGTGGAAAAGAAGTGGTCAAGAGATGGAATCCAAAAGCAAAGAATTCAAAGAAGAGGTATCACTGGATTGCAATGGGCACAGTTTAGTATCCATCTCAAACTGAAATTTGGGTTTTGGAAATCAGTGATGCAGTGCCGAAATCAAGGGAAGCATTTATGAAGAAAATTCTGCAACGAAGAAAGAATATGGCACGCAAAGCAAAAATTTGTGCCAAAAGGAAAGAAAATTTCTGAAGTTGTTCGGCCACTCTGCTAGAAGCTGAAATGCAGCTGTTCTTTGCTATAAAAATCAGAAATATTTTGGGAGAAGATGAATTGCAGCTGAACAAATCAACTTGGAGCTGCTAAAATTATAAGCTGAATTGGTACGGTTCAATTTGAAGCTGCTGAAATGATACAAGCTAATTCCATGTAAGCTGTAGCGACCCGCCTTCTCCTACCTTAGACGGATCGTTACTTTTCTCTACTTCTCAACTTTTATACACGACTAAAAATGCGGAAATCTTTTTTTTTCTTTTTAATCTATCTAAGAATGATATTCTAACTCAAATAGTCATGCATAATACCATGTCACACTTTCTTTCTCAAAAACTCGTAAGAAAATACTTATTGAAACTTGCCTCGCCCAACTCAGCTTACGGGTATCAGTCGACTGATACTGTACCAGTCGACTGATAAGTCTGAAACCTATTTTTCAGATTCGAAGCCTTGTTTCAAAACTCCACCAAACCTATACTTTCGAGCCATATAAAATCATGACACCATTTCTATACTCTATACCAGTTTTCTAAATAATTTAGCCAATCAACACGAATCCATAAACTTGAAATTAGGACTTTTGTGGAATTTAGCAAGTTATGAAAAATCTACATAGACTTTAAGCTAGAGTTTGTACCAAACTTAACTTCTAACCATTGAAACTCATCACACAAAATTCTGAAACACCCCTAAGGCATTATCAAATGAGAAAGCAACTTTTCTAAACATACTTAAGCAATAAAAACTTGATCAAAAGGGAAATTAATACTATCTTGGCACATGCATCTAGTTCTCTAACAAAGTATCAATATTTCAAACCACCCACACTTCTACTCATCCAATGCAATCATAAGGATATGTATGCTAAATGAAATGCCATGGAATCTTTACCCTAAGAAATTGAGCATGTAAAACTATCCAAAGCTTAAATGTTCGCTAAACTCCATAAAGCAAGAACTTGAAATTTGAATAAACTAAAACATTGTAATTCAAATAACTAAATTGTCTCGTCTCAAGGATCTCTCCAAAATCAGCCACCACACACACTTTACTCAGCACCGCATCGTCGCCTTCCTTCAGAATTGCTTGCCTTTACCTTTATCTGCAGTAAGAGGAAATGCAACTAGTAAGCAAAAAGCTTAGTAAGTACTATCTAGCTCACAAAATCTCGAAATGTGCAAACATGCTTCTTGAACAATATGAAATCACATGAGATACTTATATGCTTGAAAGAAAACTAAGAACATGTGTAACTCAAAACATGCAACTCAAGCATTAATAAATCTCAATTTACTTTTCTTGGCTCAACTTGAAACTTTAGCTATTCTTTAACTTTTGAAAACTTTCTGAAACTTTCGAAACTTTGCTAAAGCATATACTTGAAAATACTAATCACTTGGATCCACTGAAGACGTAAGTACCATCTCATGCGCGTTCCCTAAAAGGTTGGGGTAGCGAGCCACCAATCCTAATAGAGCAGACCTTGGTCTACCAGGGCCAAGACCTTGGAATTGGACACCTGGATTTCTTTAACGACGCCCTTGGACGCCGGGTACTGGCCTTAGAAAATAAAATAGCTTTTCTTTCTTTTCTTTCTTATCTGCAAATGCCTTGGCATTTTCTCGAGCACCTTGCGTGCTAAAATCCCTAAGTCTTGACTTTTGGGGATTTCTTAAGGCCTTGGCCTTTTCTTTTCTTATCTTTATCTTCTCTTTTCTTTTCTCATAGCTTTTCTTGGTCCCTAATCTCATATAGGGCACTCAATAAAATATATAAGCATATAATGAACTAAGATCACATGCAAAACTTAAACAAAAAGGAAATATCTCTTTTTAAAAACTTTTAAAGGAAATTCTTGCGGAAAAACCGCCTCTTACTGCAGGTGAGCAGTACTTACATTGATATCTTGGACTTACAACCAAAATTGGCGTTGGGTGTTCCGGGAGAAACTCGGAGTCTCGGAGATTTCTTCGCGCATACGCGTTCTCCTCGTCGAGACGAACGCAACGCTCCGCTCTCCTTGATCCCTCCTTGGCCGGCGCCCCTTGGAAGAGGAGAGAAAGGGTGGTTGGGTGGGGCGTGCGCACAAGAGAGGGGAGAATTCTCGTGCGTCTCGCGCGGCTAGGGTGAGGAAGAGAGAAAACCAAAATCTAATTTCCTCTCTTTAATCATCTATTTATACTATCTTTATGAAAAACGTAACTACTCTATAAATATATTTCTCTCCGGCTTTTTATGTGCTTGAGACCCTAGCCCAGCTGGTTCCGCGCGCGCCCTAAGGTTTAGCTTCTCCTCTGGTCGCGAGTTCGAACCCCTGCGGCTGCCCTTTGAAGTTTTCTTTTATTTTTGATCCGAAAAACTCTATTTCTTTTGCTAAAAATACTAAACGGACTCAGAAAAATCCGTAAAAATATCCTAAAAATTTCTAAAAATCTAAAGAATATTTCTAAAGTATTTTTAACTGATTTCAAGGACTTTAAGGACTTGAGATGGAAATTTTGGGGCGTTACAATCCCCCATACCTTATGAAAAGTTCGTCCTCGAACTTAGAATAATTCTGGATATCTTTCTCTCATGCTGTCCTCACGTTCCCAAGTAGCCTCCTCATGCTTTTGATTCTGCCAGATGACCTTCACTAGTGGCACTTCTTTGTTTCTTAATCTTTTAACTGCTTTGTCCACTATCTGTGTCGGTCTGCTCTCATAGCTAAGATCTTCTTGGATCTGTACTGACTGAGGCTGAATCACTTGGCTAGGGTCGTGAATACACTTCTTTAGCATAGAGACATGAAAGGTACTGTGGATAGCTGACATATCCTCTGGTAAGTCCAGCTCATAGGCTACCTTCCCAACTCTCTTTATAACCTTGTAGGGTCCTATGTAGCAAGGACTTAGCTTGCCCTTTTTGCCAAATCTCATCACTCCCTTCATAGGAGCGACCTTGAGGAATACTAAATCTCCGACTTGGAATTCCAGTGGCCTACGGCGTGTGTCAGCATAACTTTTCTGTCTACTCTGGGCAGTCTCAATCCTCTGGCGGATCGTCTGGATAGCCTGAGTGGTCTCATCTATAAGCTCAGTCTGGCTGCCTAGTCCTGACTCCATCTCTTTCTTCTCACCAGCTTCTTGCCAACATATGGATGATCTGCATTTCCTGCCATACAATGCCTCATAAGGTGCCATCCGGATGGTGGCCTGATAGCTATTGTTGTAGGCAAACTCAGCTAAGCACAGAAATTTGCACCAACTACCTTTAAAGTCCAATGCACAAGCCCTGAGCATGTCTTCTAAAATCTGATTTACTCTCTCTGTTTGTCCATCTGTCTGGGGATGGAAAGCTGTGCTGAACCGAAGTCTGGTGCCTAGGGCGTCCTGAACACACCTCCAAAAATGGGAGGTGAACCGCCCATCTGTCAGACACGATCGACCTCGGAACTCCGTGAAGCCTGATCACTTCTTTCATGTACAGCTGTGCTAATTGCTCTACCGAATGCGATAACTTGATGGCTAGGAAGTGGGCAGACTTGGTCAATCTGTCCACTATCACCCATATTGCATCGTGTCCATGGGTGGTCCTTGGGAGACCTGTGATAAAATCCATGGATATCTCTTCCCACTTCCACTCTGGAATGGGAAGAGGCTGCAGAACCCCTCCTGGTCTCTGGTGTTCTGCTTTGACTCTCTGGCAGGTCAAGCAGGTACTGATATATCTGGCCACGTCTCACTTGAGTCCAGACCACCAGAACCTTTGTCTTAAATCTTGGTACATCTTGGTAGAACCAGGATGCATAGAGTACGGGGTACTGTGGGCTTCTTCTAAAATATTCTTTCTTAGTTCCTCATAATTGGGGACGCAAAGGCGGTCTCCAAGATAGAGGATGCCACTATCTGATACTCGAAACTCTGAATTTTCTGCCTCTTGGATCCCCTGCTTGATCTTCTGGATTTCTGGGTCTTGACTTTGCTTTCTTTGTATATCCACAAGCAGGGTTGACTCTAAAGTCAATGCAGAAAGTTGCCCAATTATTACCTCGACTCCAAAATCCTTTATTTCTTTCTGAAGTGGTAGAGACAGTGATGATAGGGACATCAGTGCTGCACAGGATTTTCTGCTCAGTGCATCTGCCACTTTATTAGCTTTACCTGGGTGGTAGAGGATTTCACAGTCATAATCTTTGACCAACTCTAGCCACCTGCGCTGCCTCATATTCAGGTCCTTCTGAGTGAAGAAGTATTTCAAACTTTGATGGTCTGTGAAGATTCTGCACTGCACTCCATACAGGTAGTGTCTCCAGAGTTTCAGTGCGAAAACCACAGCTGCTAGCTCGAGGTCGTGGGTAGGGTAATTCTTCTCATAGTCCTTGAGCTGTCTGGAGGCATATGCTACCATCTTGCATGAGGACAGCTCCAAGGCCCATCTTGGATGCATCACTGTAGATGTCAAAGGCCTTGTCACTCTCTGGAACAGTCAGGATGGGAGCACTGGTCAGTCTCTTCTTCAGCTCTAGAAAATTGTGCTCGCATTTATCTGACCATTCAAACTTCTTGTTCTTTCTGGTCAAGGCTGTGAGTGGAGAGGCTATCCTGGAAAAATCCTCCACAAATTTTCTGTAATATCCTACCAGGCCTAAGAAACTCCTGATTTCACTAGCATTCTTGGGTCTACACCAGTTGCTGACTGCTTCTATCTTGGCTGGATCAACTTGAATGCCTTCTTTGGATACAATGTGGCCTAGGAAGGCCACCTGATCAAGCCAAAACTCACACTTTGAGAATTTGGCGTACAACTCCTTCTGGTGTAAGGTTTGCAACACTATCTTCAGGTGTTCTTCATGTTCTTTCCGAGTCTTTGAATACACCAGGATATCATCAATGAAGACAATGACGAACTTGTCCAAAAAATCCTTGAACACTCTTTTCATTAGATCCATAAACGTCGCAGGGGCGTTTGTCACTCCAAAGGGCATGACCACAAACTCATAGTGCTCATATCTTGTACTGAAAGCAGTCCTTGGCACATCACTCTCCTTCACTCTGAGCTGATGGTAACCTGATCGCAGATCTATCTTGGAGAACACTGTGGCTCCCTTCAGCTGATCAAATAAATCATCTATCCTTGGTAAAGGATATCTGTTCTTGATGGTTACCTTATTCAAAGCTCGATAATCTATGCACATTCGCATAGATCCATCTTTCTTCTTGACAAACAGTACAGGAGCTCCCCAAGGTGAATGACTAGGGCGGATGAAACCCTTGTCAAGCAGCTCTTGCAATTGTTCTTGTAATTCTTTCAGTTCTGCTGGTGCCATGCGATAAGGTGCCTTCGAATTTGGGTTGGTTCCTGGGGCCAACTCAATTTCAAACTCAATTTCCCGATTGGGAGGAGTCCTGGTAACTCTTCAGGAAACACCTCAGGATAGTCACAAACTACCCTCACTTCTTCTCTCTTCAATCCTTCTCCTTGACTTGCATCCACTATATGAGCTAGAAAACCAGAGCACCCCCTTCTCTAACATTCTCTGAGCTTTAAGGTAGATAGGAACCTATTTATCTTTCTCCTTGGGTCTCCAATAAACTCAAATGAAGGTTCTGCTTCTGGCGTGAACTTGACTTTTCTCTTGCGGCAGTCTATAGAAGCATTATACTTGCTCAAGAAGTCCATTCCTAAAATGACATCGAAATCCTTCATCTCCAGGACTACCAAGTCACTGTAGAGCTCTCGGTTGGAAATCTAGATTGATACTGCCCTTAGCCTCTCAGTAGAGGCCATTACTTCCCCTGACGATAGGGTTGTTAAGAACTTCATCGTTCAACCTTTCTGGTGGCCTTTATACTGTTTAAGTAGTGCTCAGTGATAAAAGCACTACTTATTAGTTCTTCGGAGGTTTGCAGCCTCTTAACACCGCTAGCCCCCTTTAACGCTATCTCAGGCCTTAACATCTTGAGCCTTAGCCTAACTATCTCTTTTTCTGTGCTAACTAGCTCTGGGCATAGATGAGCTAACCGCTTAAACATCTTCACTGCTTCATCCACGGATAGTTCTCCTTGTCTGAACTCCGTGAATTCATCATAATGCTTGTTGGTTACTTGCATGTGAAAGTATTCTTCGAAGAACTCAGTCTCGAAGTCGGCCCATGTCATCTGGCTGACATTTCTCTTGGCCTTGACTCTCTTCCACTATATTCTAGCATCTCCCGTAAGGCAGAAAGATGCACACTTTATCTTCTCTACCTCATGCCAGTCCAGTAGCCCTACTATTCTTTCCAACGTTTTGAACCATGCTTAAGCATCCCATGGTTTGCTTGTGCCTGGGAAGTTCCCTGGCTTCAGTTTCTTCTACTGAATAAGGTACGCTCCTTGCCTTACCCCCTTTGCCGGACTACAGATGTAATCGATGGGTCTTCGATCACAACTGGTGCCACTACATTCGCCACCGGCGAGGTAATAATAACGACCTGCTAGTTAGCCATCCTAGTGGCAATAAGTTGCTGTTGTTCTGCTAACTGTCTCTGTAACTGAGCCACCACGTCTAAGAGATTTGGTGGGGGTACTGACTCTGTTGCCTTTTGCCCTCTAGGAGCTTGCCCCTCGTTTTGGGCCTTTCTAGGACGTCCTCAAATGTATACTTAACACTTAATGGTAATGTTCCCAAACTTGCTTTAGGATATAACAAGACCTTGGTCTTGATTCTTATCTCATTTCTTAGTCCTAGAACTCGTTCTAGGGCTTAGCAAGACCTTGGTCATACTCAAAACTTTTATCAAGCACCTTGCGTGCCATAATCCCAAAACTTACTTTTGGGCAAATCAAGTAAGTACTTAAGCATTTCTCTAATATCCATTCTACGGATTAAACATGATTCTGTGATACTAAGGTATTAAACATGCTTCCTTGTTCTATGCACATATGAGTAAGTACTTAAGCATTTCTCTATACTGCAGTTAAATAAAGGAGCAATAGAAAAACTAAAACTTAAAACTTTCTTACTTGAAGACGGCAAGGTTGATGCTGATGTGTGTGTGATGCTGGAGAATGGGAACTGCTCTGATACCACCTGTAGCGACCCGCCTTCTCCTACCTTAGACGGATCGTTACTTTTCTCTACTTCTCAACTTTTATACACGACTAAAAATGCGGAAATCTTTTTTTTTCTTTTTAATCTATCTAAGAATGATATTCTAACTCAAATAGTCATGCATAATACCATGTCACACTTTCTTTCTCAAAAACTCGTAAGAAAATACTTATTGAAACTTGCCTCGCCCAACTCAGCTTACGGGTATCAGTCGACTGATACTGTACCAGTCGACTGATAAGTCTGAAACCTATTTTTCAGATTCGAAGCCTTGTTTCAAAACTCCACCAAACCTATACTTTCGAGCCATATAAAATCATGACACCATTTCTATACTCTATACCAGTTTTCTAAATAATTTAGCCAATCAACACGAATCCATAAACTTGAAATTAGGACTTTTGCGGAATTTAGCAAGTTATGAAAAATCTACATAGACTTTAAGCTAGAGTTTGTACCAAACTTAACTTCTAACCATTGAAACTCATCACACAAAATTCTGAAACACCCCTAAGGCATTATCAAATGAGAAAGCAACTTTTCTAAACATACTTAAGCAATAAAAACTTGATCAAAAGGGAAATTAATACTATCTTGGCACATGCATCTAGTTCTCTAACAAAGTATCAATATTTCAAACCACCCACACTTCTACTCATCCAATGCAATCATAAGGATATGTATGCTAAATGAAATGCCATGGAATCTTTACCCTAAGAAATTGAGCATGTAAAACTATCCAAAGCTTAAATGTTCGCTAAACTCCATAAAGCAAGAACTTGAAATTTGAATAAACTAAAACATTGTAATTCAAATAACTAAATTGTCTCGTCTCAAGGATCTCTCCAAAATCAGCCACCACACACACTTTACTCAGCACCGCATCGTCGCCTTCCTTCAGAATTGCTTGCCTTTACCTTTATCTGCAGTAAGAGGAAATGCAACTAGTAAGCAAAAAGCTTAGTAAGTACTATCTAGCTCACAAAATCTCGAAATGTGCAAACATGCTTCTTGAACAATATGAAATCACATGAGATACTTATATGCTTGAAAGAAAACTAAGAACATGTGTAACTCAAAACATGCACACTCAAGCATTAATAAATCTCAATTTACTTTTCTTGGCTCAACTTGAAACTTTAGCTATTCTTTAACTTTTGAAAACTTTCTGAAACTTTCGAAACTTTGCTAAAGCATATACTTGAAAATACTAATCACTTGGATCCACTGAAGACGTAAGTACCATCTCATGCGCGTTCCCTAAAAGGTTGGGGTAGCGAGCCACCAATCCTAATAGAGCAGACCTTGGTCTACCAGGGCCAAGACCTTGGAATTGGACACCTGGATTTCTTTAACGACGCCCTTGGACGCCGGGTACTGGCCTTAGAAAATAAAATAGCTTTTCTTTCTTTTCTTTCTTATCTGCAAATGCCTTGGCATTTTCTCGAGCACCTTGCGTGCTAAAATCCCTAAGTCTTGACTTTTGGGGATTTCTTAAGGCCTTGGCCTTTTCTTTTCTTATCTTTATCTTCTCTTTTCTTTTCTCATAGCTTTCTTGGTCCCTAATCTCATATAGGGCACTCAATAAAATATATAAGCATATAATGAACTAAGATCACATGCAAAACTTAAACAAAAAGGAAATATCTCTTTTTAAAAACTTTTAAAGGAAATTCTTGCGGAAAAACCGCCTCTTACTGCAGGTGAGCAGTACTTACATTGATATCTTGGACTTACAACCAAAATTGGCGTTGGGTGTTCCGGAGAAACTCGGAGTCTCGGAGATTTCTTCGCGCATACGCGTTCTCCTCGTCGAGACGAACGCAATGCTCCGCTCTCCTTGATCCCTCCTTGGCCGGCGCCCCTTGGAAGAGGAGAGAAAGGGTGGTTGGGTGGGGCGTGCGCACAAGAGAGGGGAGAATTCTCGTGCGTCTCGCGCGGCTAGGGTGAGGAAGAGAGAAAACCAAAATCTAATTTCCTCTCTTTAATCATCTATTTATACTATCTTTATGAAAAACGTAACTACTCTATAAATATATTTCTCTCCGGCTTTTTATGTGCTTGAGACCCTAGCCCAGCTGGTTCCGCGCGCGCCCCTAAGGTTTAGCTTCTCCTCTGGTCGCGAGTTCGAACCCCTGCGGCTGCCCTTTGAAGTTTTCTTTTATTTTTGATCCGAAAAACTCTATTTCTTTTGCTAAAAATACTAAACGGACTCAGAAAAATCCGTAAAAATATCCTAAAAATTTCTAAAAATCTAAAGAATATTTCTAAAGTATTTTTAACTGATTTCAAGGACTTTAAGGACTTGAGATGGAAATTTTGGGGCGTTACATAAGCTGCAAAGTGTTGAATCTATTGAAGGACTGTTTGTGAAACTGAATTGGAGAAATCAGATTGGAATGTGGAGTTGTAATCTGAAACAGGAAATGGTGTTCCATGCAAGCAGTTTCTGCACAAGTTTGGTATCAACTTGGACTGAAATTTGGTTTCCAAGGCTATGAATCAAGGTATTAAGTATATGAATGTAGCAGAAAGTGTTGAGTACATCACAGCTGATCAGAACAAGAAAAAAAAATGTGGATGTTTGGAATTTCAGATCGAAACAGAGAAAAAAAAAATTTGCAGTGAAGTGCAGTGGCTAAACTTCTCCACTACTAAGTGAATGTAACTGCTGGGAATTTAGAGATCTTAGAGCATTGAATCTGGCACAAGTGGATGAAGTCGACAGTCTACAAATAGAACAGAGAAAAGAGCAGAAACAAATTCAGTTCAAGGAAAAAGCAATGCAGTGTATCAACCTGAAACTGATTGTGCCAACTCTCCACTGTTATTTGATGCTAACTGTTGCTAAGCAATCAGAGAATGGCAAGTTTTGAAATTAGCTGCGTGGAGTTGGAATTTGAAACATGAAACAGAAAAAAATGCAGCTATGAAAGAAAAGACAAGGAAAAAAAACTGGGAACTAAAAACAGCAAGTAGAAATTAAATTGAAGCTCACGGCAGTGTGGTTGGGAGCTAGTTCTGATAAAGAAATTGGAGCTGAGCATAACATGACCGAACAAGATGAAGAAGACCTGAGTACAGACTTAGCTGCAACAAAAAATCAGAAAATTCAGCAGCTGATCATAAAAAAAAAGAGATAAAAGCAGAAAAAAAGGCAAAGTTGGCACACAATTGAAGACTTGGCACCATTAAATCAGTGAAGAGAATCTCATCCAAATCAAAGCATTGCGCCATTACCATTCTGACCTTACTAGAGAGAAAGAAGGAAGAAAAAAAAATCAGAAAAGAAAAGAGAAGGAAGCAAGGTTGGCACGCAAAAGAAAAATTGGCACAAAGGAACTAATGAGGTCTTTTCATCGAATTTTTGAAGGGCAATGCCAAAGTTTCACTCCATCACACTTTTGACTTCATTATGAAGACTGACAAGAGGGCAAAGTGCATTGAAAATATCCTTGAGCATTCAAGTGTTCCACTTTATCAAATTCGCTATTTTTCTTGGCTTTTACTTCATTTCCACCATTTCACATATTTTCCCCTTGTTTGGATGAACTTTTATAGATGTGGATCCAAATCATGACTAATGGTAGAGAGTAGATAACAAGCAAGCCTATGGTAGTGCAAAAAGCATTTGTGTTTGAGTGAGCTCCACTTTCATCATGAATTTAGAACTCAAGAAGAGAGCCACCAAAAATTTCCCTTGAAAGGCTAGTGAGTTAAATTCATCTCAATGAATCATGAAGGATGAAAAGGGCTAAGTTGTTGATTTAGGGACGAGATACTAATTCATAGAGCTTAGATTTTTGAGAATTGACAACCTTAGGTAATTTCTTTTCACTTGCTTCTAATTATGCTTGGAAAGAGTCTAAGGGATACATACTTAGTAGTTTCGCGATACGCTTAAGCTTAAGTGTGGGGGAGTTGATAAGTATCATTTTATTGATCATTTCAGATGCTAAAATCCATGTTTGACCCATATTTTACATGCTTAACCTTGATATTACCCTCGGTTCTATAGATTAGTCTTATTTTGGGTTTTATTACAAATCTTTATACATTTGAAAGATTTTGGAACTTAATTGTGAATCTATGTTTGTAGGCTTTGAAAGGATCATGGACCGAGGTCAAGATTGGTCAGGATCAGGCTCAGATCAAGGCGATCAAGCTCTGGAGAACTGTGAGCCGTCCATTCAGAAGTTAAGCAGATCTCGATCATCCAGGGTAAATCAGACGGATCCCAACTGAGGAAAGGTAGATCTGACCTTCATAATGAGATCTGGAAGTTTAGGGGTAAATCGTAGAAGATCCAGCTGTTGGATCAAGCCAAGAGGATCTAGACCATCCATTCAAGGAAAGGGAAGATCTGGACCATCCGCCACTGATCCGGTGAATCTGAGCTGGGGTTAAGGTTAATCAAGCATTTGGATCAAGATCTGAAGGTTTCATCAAAATCAGAGAGCATTTGACCGTTGAATCAAGCTCGGGAGGATCTAGACTGTCCATTCAAAGATCAGGTTGATCTGAGCCATCCGTTGCAAATCTGGAGGATCCGAGCTACTGGGAGCAGATCCTGACCCTTGATCCACATCATCAAAGTTTGGTTCAGATTGGAGAAGATCCGATCGTTGGATTCATCCAAAACAATCTCAGCCGTTGGTTTCAAAGTATATAAACTTAATTTCTCCCCATTGCAGCTTGTCGCGTCTTCACCGCTGTCTTCGCGTTTTCTTCGAGTGTTCTTCAATTTTTCTTCTAGTTTGCTTAATCCGAGGGCGTGACCGCATCAACTTCTTCATTGGATCGAGTTTTAGATCATTAGGAAGATCTCTCTGTGAGAAATTCAGCTCAAATTGGCCCAAGAACAGAGCTGAGCGAGGTTTCGTCAGTTCTGCCACTTCATTTCCTTGATCTCGGTTGTGCACCATATTCATCCATCTGAGCTATCTAGAGGGGTTCCCTGGAGTGCTCGGATCATCCCAAGCCATCATCGCAATCATCCACAGCGAGATTGAAGAGATCGAAGGGGTTTTTCAGATTGAGCAGAGTTGGATTGATTTGAGCTTACGGGTTCGAGGCTCACCCTTGTGTGACGGCGAGGAGAACTTGAGCTAAGGGAAGGGGTTGGTGCTAGTTTTCTTAAGGAATTTCTGTATTTAGATGTAATTTCGATTTCTGCAATGCAATTCTGTTTCTGATTTCATATCAGCTGCTGTAGTTTCCTTTTCTGAGTAGTTTCTGTTAATTAGTGTTTCGATTATGCAAGTTGATTTGTTAGGTTACTTGTGTAGTGAATATTTGCACTTAGATCTGTTTCCTTTGCATTTAAATCGATTCTGAAGTAGTTTCATTTCTGCAGTTTGAGTAGCTCGTATCAGTGTTTCCTTTCTGCGTATCAGTTTTCTTTCCCTTGAATGCACTTCTGAATTTTGTATCAAGTTAGTTTAGTTTTCTTATCTGAGTTTACATTGTAGCTTGTTGCATCTCCAAAGGTCTTGGTATCAGTTTTTCGCATTTGGTTTCAGTTTAGCTAGTGCATTTCAGTTTCTTTTTCTGCAAATATACAGTGCCAATTTCTGCAAGTTTTCAGTTGTAGTATCTCAAATTAGTGACAAGGAAACATTAGCTCATCTCCACCTTTTCTGAACATCAGTTCTGTGCATGCGAATTAAACTTGATTGCTTGTTTCTGCATTTTAATTGTTTCTGCAGTGCTGCATTTAATTTCTGCCTGAGGGTGTATCTGAAATGATTCATCTTCGGTTTTTTTAACAATCTTAATTTATTCCTGTTTATCACTCCATTGATAGCCTTATTCTCCAAACTAATTGATCAGCCCATCTCTGAATTATCAGTTCATTGTTACTGCAAGTTTTAATTCTCTTTCGGCACAGCAGTTTCCATATCTTGTGAGTTTGTATCAAGTAAGACATTTTAAGATAGTTTGGTGTACAGCTTGTTTGCAATTCAGTTTGTTTCGAATTCAATTCAGCTGAAGTTGAACACACTTTTGGAATATCTTTGCATTTGAAATCAGTTAGATTGCATTAAGTTGTTCCAGAAATTTAGATCCCATTACTGCTTTAAGTTTATATTTCCTGCAGTTAGTATCAAGTTTTTGGCACATCAATCTTTTCTAGTAAGGCAGTTTTCTTTTGCATATCAAGTTGTATCAAGTTTGGATGCCATTTCGGCAGTTATGCCTTGTTGCTATCAATCGAAAACCCAAGTTTTATTTGAAACCCTAAAATATTTGACGACACATAAACTCGAGCTCGAATCGAACAACCTCCACTAGCCCTTGGAAAAATACGACCTGTGGTCCCTTTACTACATTTTTATTCTTTGTTAGCAAAAAGGGTTTCCAGCTTTACAAAATCTAAATTTGAGACCCACATTCGTGACAGCCTCTTTTGGGTTCGTCACCCCCCTCTCTAGCCATCCAAGATCCAACAAGCACTATAAAAGGGGGTGCACCCCTAAGGCTTCGACATCACATGCTCTCAACGCTCCAAACCTTTTCGTTCAAGCGCTACGCTCCGGCAAACTCCGACTTCGTGATTCCAGCGCCGACGACGACCCTCTACTCCAAAATTCGATCCACCTCAGGCGTCGGTAACGAAAAGTGTAGCAATTTCAATTTTCTGATCTACTTCTGTACTTGAATTGTAAATCTTTTATCGCGATTATAGAATTGCCCAAAGTAAACGGTCAAGGACTATGAGCCTTGGAGTAGGAGCCGACCGCGACTCCGAACCAAGTAAAAAATGACTTGTATTCTTGTGTACTTTATCTTTTTCCGCTGCGCATATTCTTTAACTGTTCGAAAATTTTTTACAACGATATTCACCCCCCCCCCCCTCTATCGTTTTCTCCGATCCAACATAATGAAGCTTTAACTTTATGCATATTATCTATGAAAACTAAATGAGAAAAATATTTTTATTTTATTTCTGAAATTTATTTAATTGCATTTGCTTTGTATCCTAGATTTAAATTAGAAGTTTTATAAGAAATGTTAACTTTATATTATGACGCTTTAATTCCTATTAAAGATTCTTCTTCTCCGAATCCAGTTAATATTATATATAATATTAGAAATTATTTATATAATCTTTATAATCAATATTATGTTAAATATAGAATACAAACTAATATTTCTGAAACACAACAACCTACTACTACTAATTTAAAACTTACAAAAGCATAACTTTTATTAAAAGAATGAACAAAACGTCCACGAGGATCCTCAAGTTCCACACAGGAACTTGAGAATTAATTTATGACTTCTTTTGATTTTAATAAAGCAGATAGCGAAGATTTTGATATCTTGAAGTGGTGGTCACAGAAGGCTCAAAGCTTTCCCGTTCTCTCCGTGATCGCAAAAGAAATTTTAGCTTCTCCAGTGTCAACTGTTGCTGTGGAGCAAACGTTCAGTGCCGGCGGCAACATATTAGATAAACGACGATCAACTATGTCTCCTGACTTATTGGAAGCTCAAGCATTACTAGACAATTGGACCAGAGACGAGAAAAGAATCCAAGGAATGCAACTTTCAGAAGACGAAGTCGAAGAATTTGATACCGAATGAA
Source organism: Boesenbergia rotunda (assembly GCA_024364735.1). Classification (NCBI taxonomy): domain Eukaryota; kingdom Viridiplantae; phylum Streptophyta; class Magnoliopsida; order Zingiberales; family Zingiberaceae; genus Boesenbergia; species Boesenbergia rotunda. Next base: position 331,738 of record JAGFNQ010006323.1, on the reverse strand, counting down.
TGAATACAATGGGAACGGGAGGAAATGGAAGTGAGTGATAAAAATTATAAAAGGGTAAAAATGTAAAAGAACTACGTGGGCTTTGATTCCCCTACACCCTAAGGGGATACGTAGGCAACTTATATAAGTGCAAGCCCTTTTTCTTAATAAATTTTATATTTTAAATTTAATTTTTAATTTTTAATTTTTTAATATAATAATCTCGAACCGTGGCGAACAGTGAATCGGCGGTTCCAAACCGTGAACCGTAACTGGCTTGGGCGATTAAGGTTAAGGGTCGACCTCCCACGAACCGTCGAACCGTCAGTTCTAAATCGTGGTCGGGTCTACCGTCTACATGGGCAATGCTACGGAGGTGGCCGCTATTGCAGTAGGAGACGTTTATTTATCATTTGATAGGAATAAAGTTTTGGTTTTGAGAAATTACCTTTATGTACCTAGTTTTAGAAAGAACCTTATTTCAGTTTCTAAAATAATAAAGGATGGGTATTCTATTTCTTTTAATGACAGAGTTGTTATAAAAAGGAATAGAGAAATTATCTGTTCAAGTGAATTGATTGACAATTTGTACATTCTTAAACCAAAATCTCTCACGATGCAAATAGAAGTAAATAACTCATTGTCTAACCATAAGAGAAAAGAACCTTCGAAGATGAACCAAACATATCTTTGGCATCTAAGACTTGGTCATATTAACCTTAGCAGGATTCAAAGGTTGATAGCCGATGGGCCCTTAGGTTTATTGGTGGTGGAAGACTTCCCAACCTGTGAATCTTGCTTGGAAGATAAGATGACCAAGAGGCCTTTCAAGGTCAAGGGGTATAGAGCCAAAGATGTGTTGGAATTGGTTCATTCTGATTTGTGTGGTCCTATGTCTATCCAGGCTAGAGGTGGCTTTGAATATTTCGTCTCTTTTATAGACGATTATTCAAGGTATGGGTACATTTACTTGATGCGCCGCAAGTCAAAATGCTTTGATAAGTTCAAAGAATTCAAGACTGATGTGGAGAAACATCAAGGTAAAAGTATTAAGATAATACGATCTGATTATGGTGGTGAGTACCTCTTGTGAGAGTTTAGGACTTACGTGTCAGAAGCAGGCATCCAATCCCAATTGTTTGCACCCGATACGCCCCAACAGAATGGTGTAGCAGAGCGAAGGAATAAGACTCTTATGGAGATGGTTAGATCGATGATGAGTTATTCCGAGTTACCAGATTCGTTCTGGGGATATGCTCTGGAAACGACAGTGTACATACTGAACTTGGTACCATCTAAGTCAGTACCTCTACTCCCACAGAATTGTGGACTGGGCAAAAGCCTAGTCTAAGACATATTCGGATTTGAGGTAGTCCAACACATGTGCTAAAGGGAGATGCAGATAAGTTAGAATCTCGTACAGAAGTACGCTTGTTCGTAGGCTATTCTAGAGGAACGAAAGGTGGTTTATTCTATAGTCCTAAGCATCAGAGGGTGATCGTTAGCACAAATGCCCGATTCTTAGAGAAGGACTATGTGATGAACCACAAGCCCATGAGTAGGATTATTCTTGAGGAATTAAAAGGGAAAGTTCCAACTTTAGTACCAACGGTACAAGAGGACATACCACAAGTCACTGCACCATGTGTCACAGAGGATACACAGGTGGTACCTCGTCGTAGTGGGAGGGTTGTTAGATAACTTGATTGATTCATGTTCTTGGGTGAGTCGTCGGACTTGGTCCCTAGCGAACATGAACTTGACCCCTGAACCTATGATGAGGCACTCTAAGATAAAGATGTGATATCTTGGCAAAGAGCAATGAATTCTGAGATAGAATCTATGGATTCTAATCCTGTCTGGGAGCTAGTAGAGCCACCCAATGGTGTAAAAGTCATTGGATGCAAGTGGATCTACAAGAGAAAGAGAGGATCATACGGGAAGGTAGAGACCTTCAAAGCTAGGCTTGTTGCGAAAGGGTATACTCAGAAAAAGGGTATCGATTATGAGGAGACCTTTTCGCCGGTAGTCATGCTTAAGTCTATCTGGATTCTCTTATCTATTGCCGCTCATATGAACTATGAGGTATGGTAGATGGATGTCAAGACAGCTTTCCTTAACAGAAATCTTGAGGAAAACATCTATATGAAGCAACCGGAGGGATTCATTGCAAATGGCAAAGAGCATCTTGTGTGTAAGCTCAATCGGTCCATTTATGGATTGAAACAAGCTTCACGATCTTGGAACATCAGGTTTGATGAGGTAATCCAGTCATATGGATTTATTCAAAGTCCGGATGAGTCTTGTGTATATAAGAGATGTGACGGAAACATAGTAGTATTTCTTGTATTATACGTAGATGATATTCTGCTCATTGGCAACAATGTCAAAGTATTATCAAACGTAAGGATATGGTTGTCCAAACAGTTTGATATGAAATACTTGAGAGAAGCAGGGCACATCCTTGGGATCAAGATTATAAGGGATCGCCAGAAAAGGATGTTGTGCTTATCTCAAGCTTCATACATAGACACTGTCCTAGCTCGTTTTAGCATGGAAAACTCCAAGAAAGATTTTCTACCTTTCAGGCATGGAGTTCCTCTATCTAAGGAGATGTGTCCTAAAACATCAAAGGAGATAGAGGAAATGAAGGCGGTTCCTTATGCTTCGGTTGTATAAAGCCTCATGTATGCTATGTTATGTACGATACCGGATATCTGCTTTGTTGTGGGCATGGTTAGCAAAAATCAGAGAAACCCAGGTCAGGGACATTGGACTGCGGTAAAGTATATACTGAAGTACCTGAGAAAGACTAGGGATTATATGCTAGTTTACCAGGTAGATCAATTACTCCCTATGCGTTATACAGATTCAGACTTCCAATCAGATAGGGATAAAAGTAAGTCTACCTTGGGGTATGTGTTTACTTTAGGAGGTGGAGCCATAGAATGGAGGCATGTTAAGCAGAAATGCATGGCAGACTACACCATGGAGGCTGAGTATGTGACAACCTCTAAGGCGGCCAAAGAAGTTGTATGGTTCAGGAACTCAATGATGGACTTGGATGTGATTCTTGGTTTGCCCAGAGCTATCACAATTTATTGTGATAACAGTGGTGCAGTTGCAAACTCGAAGGAACCACGAGCCCATAAGGCGAGTAAACACATAGAGCACAAGTACCGCCTGATACGAGAGATCATAAAGCGAGGAGAAGTTGTCGCCAAGATTGCATCAGAAGATAACCTGACGGATCTTTTCACTAAGGCCCTTCCAGCGAGAGCTTTTGATAGGCATGTGGAGGATATGGGAGTCAGATGAATGACATTGTGAGGACAGCATAGTCTTTTAGTATAAGTGGGAGATTGTTAGGATGTATACTAAAAGTCTTGCTTTTATATAGACATCTACATTTTGAAAAAGAATCACATGATCACTGTTTGCATATTTATATTAGTTATATGCATATTGTCTAATACTTTACATTGTAGATAACATGGTGTGTGGTGTCACACAGAAGATTATGTTATCAGTCCCTTGTAAAGTATAAGTAGAGGCTCACAACCGAGATGGATTTGGACAAACCATCGGAATGGTTGTAGTGTAATTTGGTATTGGTTTATCTTAACCATAGAATTACAATAGTACACTTTGTGTATATTGAGCAGGACCGACATAGAGGTGATTCAATTTATACTGACTTTATAATTGAATCAGACCTCAGTTATTATGGAGTACATGCTCTTAATCCCGATATAATAATGGGTACATGTACTTAATATTTATTTCTTTGATTTACCAATGGGCGACATTTATTTGTTAAATTGATAGGCCCAGTAAGTTGGGAAATAATATTATTTACATAATGTGCTGGTGATTAAAGAAGGAAACCGTGTTTTGGTGACTCGGGTTGATCATGTCCCCTTGAGGAGCTCATAAAGTTCATCATGTTAAATCTTGTAGGTAGACTTGGTCCGACATGATGATAAGGTTGAGTGGTACTACTCAAGGAGTTAGATGTTAATTAATTAAATTGTCGGTAATTTAATTAATTAACGGGCATTCAATATCTTAAACACGGGGAGTTCTTGTACTCATAATAGGTGGAGCTCATATTTAAATATGGGGGTTGGTGAAGTAGATCAATGAGGATCCTTTAGTGGAATGGATCTTCATTAATGGATCGGGCCTTGATCCATTAGGTGGCCAAGACTCAACTCCTCCTCATGGCCCCTATTGTAGCCCTATATATACCCATGGAGTCATGAGACCAAGGCATCCAACACATAGAAAACCCTAAGGTCTTTCTCTTCTCTCCCTCTCCTTCTCTCTCCTAGGGCAATCAGCGGCAAGAAGAGTTTCATCCCTTCTTTCTTCTCCCTTCTCTTCTCTTGGTTGGTGGCGCAAGGAAGAAGAGGATTTTTCTCTTCTCTTCTCTTGACCGGTGCAATCTTGAGAAGGAGAGGAAGGGAGAGCCGGCGGCAAAGGAGAGGGAGGTGGTGCTTGGCGCCGGCGGTGAGGAGGAAAAAGGTTGTGGCCAGCGGCTAGGGTGGTTGTGTGAAGGAGAGATTTCTTTCTCTTCTTCATCCTCTTCTTCATCTTCCTTCACTTCATCTTCTTTGCTTCCTTCTTGCTGGCGCTTCTTGGAGCCTTCTAGTGGTCGGCGACGCAAGGTTGGAGAAGAAGGTGGTGGCCGGCGGTAACCCTTGTAGCTAGGGTTTCGGTGCAAGGAAGAGGGAAGAAGAAGGAGGTTTTTCTTGTGCCTTGATGACTTCGGTTCTTGGTAGATCGTCACTCACACGACGTCCAAGAAGGGTGGGGTCATACACTAGAAGATCGTGAGGTAAATGAGAGGTATAACCTTTTGTATAACCTTTTGTTTTAGCTCCTTTCTTTTAGTCTTGTCTTGTTTGATTATTGTTCATTATTTTATGTTGATAATAATCTTGGACCCCGATGATAAACACAAAAACCGGCGATCCACTCATTATCTATTCCGCGGCTAATCGGTTGGACGAGATTGATCGCTAGAACACGTTTGTTCAAGCGATCGCTCGAATCGGTTAGCACGATGATGAGAAAGTCGTTTGGGAAATAGTTCTCCATTCGGATTGAAATTTTTAATCCGTGAACATGGAAAAGTTTCCTATGCGTGACCCGGAATCTCCGCGAGGAAACCCAACAAAAGGTTGGTGGGGTAAATTACCGCCTTATCTCGTTTCATATCTTGCTCCGTAACCCGGAGCATCCCCTTCTTCAAAATACTTTGGAAGGTCACCAAATTCAAATGAGATGAGAAGTGTGATCAGGCTTTCTCAGAGCTAAAAGCCTATCTAGTTCAGCTACCCGCCCTCTCTAAGCTGAACACGGGAGAAACATTATGGGTTTACTTATCTGCTTCAGATTCTATCGCAGCTGTTGTCTTGCTCAGGTAGGATGGTACAATACTGTTGGTGCAGAAAGCACCCAAGTCGAACCTGAGTTTTGATAATGGCAACAGGGCTCAAAAGTTAAGTCTTACTTGTTATCTAACATGTTACTCTAGTGTGCAAGGTTAAAAGTCCTAGCGAAGGACTGCTAGGCACTGGCGAAGGAATGCCAGGGTAAAAAGTCCTAGCGAAGGACTGCTAGGCACTGGCGAAGGAATGCCAGGGTAAAAAGTCCTAGCGAAGGACTGCTAGGCACTGGAGAAGGAATGCCAGGGTACTGAAGCCCTAGCGAAGGACTGCTAGGCGCCAGGCGAAGGGAAGCTTGGGACTGAAGACCTAGCGAAGGACAGCTAGGCACCGGGCGAAGGACAGCTTGGTATCCAAGATCTGGCGAAGGACTGCTAGGCAAAAGTCCAACCGGAGGAGCCGGTTGGCATCAGGTACATTCTCCCGAGAGGAGTAGGTGAGGACGCGTTCCCTGTTGAGGGAACAGTAGGCATCGGTTCGACCTAGGGTTCCATTTTGGAAACCCAAAGTCAGAACCAAGACAGCTAAGGCTGTATAAAACTAACAACTTACTGCTTTATGTTGTTTTCGGACTAACCCTGGATGCAGGACCAAAGGAACGATTGTCTGCAGCTCAGAGAGCCTCAAAGGAGTGAGGCAGCAGCTGAGTAGGGCGCCCTGAGTGTCCCGGGCGCCCCCAAGGTGAACATAAAACAAATGAAGCAAAAGGAGCTTCGGCTGAATACTGGTCGGGGCGCCCCCAGCAGCCAGGGCGCCCCCAGCCACCAGGGCGCCCCGCGCCTGAAGTCAGCGATGAGGATAAGCCTCATCCAGCTGATACTCCCGCTGAAAAGGTCAGCCAGGGCACCCTCAGCTTCCCGGGCGTCCCCGTCAAGGACTTATCCCGATCTTGAAGGGATAACTCGCTGACCGCGAAGTGAGCGGATCACAGGCCACGTGGAGGGCGCCCCCGTGCTCTAAGGCGCCCTCAAAACCCTATAAAAGGCCCTCAACCCCTCAAGCCTGAAGACAACTACTTCCAACGCTGTTACGTTCGTCTACTCCTGCGCTTCGCTCCAGAAACCTTCCAACTCGACACGAAAGCACCGACGACGTCCCTCTGCTCCGAGAAACATCCGATATCGGACGTCGGTAACGAAGAACTGATTTTTCATTTCTGTTATACTATTACTGTACTACAATTGTAAACTTTTGTAAGAATCTTTGCGCGATTATAGAATTGCCCTTAGTAAACGGTCAACGACCGTGGGCCTTGGAGTAGGAGTCGACCCAGGCTCCGAACCAAGTAAAAATCTCTGTGTTTGCAATTGTTCTTATTCCGCTGCGTACTTACTCTAATTCACTTCCGAAAATTTTTTAACGATATTCACCCCCCCTCTATCGTGTCTCTCGATCCAACAAGTGGTATCAGAGCGGGGAAGTTCAAATTTGGTGCAACCACCAGTTTGAAAATTTTTTCGGATTTTTTTTAATTTCTTTTGTTTTTGTTGTTCGAATTTTTTTTTTCGTTCGAATTTCTTCTCGTTGATCGAGGTTGGTGCAACACCCCTCGATAAATATTGTTTTTCCCGCACTACTAATCCAAGACCAAGTCTTGGGACATTTTTTTGTTAGTTATTCCCTTTCAGATTAAATGGTCATGCAAGAAGGCTTCAGCACCGCAAGATCGCCCCTCTTCAGTGGAGAAGACTTCTCCTACTGGAAGAGAAGAATGGAGGTCCACCTGAAAACTCAGGTGGACATGTGGATAATCATCCAGTCCGGACTGGAGATTCCGAAGAACGCTGAAGGAGTACCGCAGACCTACTCAGAATGGGACAACGCTCTGAAGCGCAAAATTGAAGCCGATGCAAAGGCGACTCAGACCCTCCAATGCGGCTTAACAAAAGAGGAGTTGAACCGGGTAGGTCCTTTCAACAGTGCCAAGGAGCTGTGGGCAAAATTAATCGAGCTGCACGAAGGAACATCAGACACTCGGATAAGTAAGAGAGATCTATTCCTGAACAAGCTGTATACCATCAAAATGACCGACAACGAAACGGCAGCGCAGCTTCACGCCCAAATCCAAGAACATATGAACGGTCTACACACTATTGGTCACAAGGTCGAAAACCGTGACATAATAAGGTATGCTTTAAATGCTTTCCCTAGAAACACCTTGTGGACATCTATGGTAGATGCATACAAGGTTTCAAGGGATCTCTCAAAAATTAAATTAGATGAATTGTTTTCCGAATTAGAACTGCATGAACAGACTAACTGCAATCTGGCCGAGAAAGGTATTGCCTTTTTTGCAGGTAAAACTGGAAGGACAACAAAGAAGAAGCCTCAACTTGAACCCGAGTCTAACTCAGACTCAGACTCAGAAGACGAAGAAGGAGATCGACCTAAGCTGGTCCGACTGGCCCGAAGCTACTATAAAGAATTGAAGAACCAAACCAACAGACGAAAAACAAGCCGAAGAAAGGATGAACCAGCTGAACCCGCAAATGACAAAAACAAGTCCAACGTGACCTGCTACGAGTGCAAGAAGAAGGGCCACTACAAGATGGAGTGTCCGAACCTAAAGGAGACCAAGAAGACAAGAAGAAAGAAAGCACTCCAAGCAACCTGGGACGAATCTTCCTCAGAAGAAGAAGAAGAAGCACCCCAGTCAAACCTACTAGCCCTGACCGCCTCAGAAGAAGTCGAGACCGAGTCAGAATCAGAACAGGACGACGGCAGACTAACCTTTTCAGAAGACGGCGAAATCAAGGTAAGTGGTTTCAATAGAAGTCAGTTAAATGAACTTATTTCGTATCTTTCTCGAGATTTGGCGAAAGCTAAACTCTGAGTCGAATCCCTCCGATAGGAAGTAAAACTTCTGAAAGAGGGAGCTGACTCTAAACCCTTAACCGAGAAAGTTCAAGAAGGAACTCCTACTCAAGTTGAAAAACTTGAGAAAGAAAACTCCTCCCTGAAAACTCAGGTTAAGGATCTTAGATCAGCCTTAGAACGATTCACTTCTGGTTCCAAGAGTCTTGACATGATTCTTGGAAAGCAGAAATCAGTTCTAAATCGATTCGGACTTGGCTATAGAACCAAATCCCGACAAAGATCTTATTTTGCTGTACTGAATCAGTCCAGAAGTAAAGTTCAGGCATGGGTACCTAAACTGTACCTGAACAAACCAACTGGATCAAATCAGTATTGGATCCCCAAGGACAAGATTCACATCTTGCCTAATCATTACCGTGGCTTTAGTCCAGGGGGAGCCAAACTAAAAACTATATTTATTGATAAATAGAATTTAATTCTTGATTGCAATTTGCTTGTTTGATTGTTTATTTAATTTCTGCAATTTACCATGCTTAGACTTAGGAATGGTTAGCTTAAGGACTAAACAAACTTAACTGAAACTTGACAACATAGTATTGGGTGGAGGTGAGATGATAGTACGTTAGGGAAACCAATTCTAATAAGATCAAGTATACTTGGTCTCTTTAGACTGGTGAAACTAGCCGAAGCTACCGATCCAAAACTCAAACTAGTTAGACCAGAACTTTTCAAAGATTAATTTTGAAAATGAAATTTCATTAAACGGCTTTGTCAAGGAAAGGGTTGATAATCCAATAAGGCTACAGCCAAAGAAGGCTCAGTGCCTCGCCAAGACCTGGAAGCCAATTTTTGAATTTCAAATTCGAATTATTCTTTGTCAAATTCAAATCTAACATAAATTCTCAGTTAGGTATAGATTCAAACATTTCCTTTCAAAATAAATTTAACTATTTTCAAAAATTAATTTAAGGTTTTCAAAATAAATAATAATTTTTTAAAATAATTTTACTTATCAAAACATGTCTCACAAAACCTATAAGGCTAACTTGATTGATAACCCTAGACTGGGTGAGACGACAAATTCAATGAAAATTCATTTAATAACTGCATTCTCTTCAAACATTTAGAACGGCACTGACTTAACGTTAGGTAAGCCATGGTTAAAACAGTCAAATCGGGTCAAATCTGGTCAAGCAAGTCAAATCCGGTCAAATGCAATCTTTTAGGGTCAAAAACCACTCCTTAGGGCGCCCAAACCCTTGCGGGCACCCCAAGGCTGGTCAAAAGCAGCTTTCTGCCACTGCACGCTGACCAGGGCGCCCGGGTGCTACCGGGCGCCCCCGTATAGCCATTCAAAGACATAAAGCTGCCAAAAGGCAGCTGCAGCCCTGCCAGGGCGCCCTCACCAGTCGAGGCGCCCTCGCCAGCCAGGGCGCCCTCACGCTAAAGGGCGCCCGGAAATGCCCTATAAAAGGGCTTCATACCCCCTTTTTCTCTTCACACTCAAACCACTCCTCCCCTTCAACTCTCTACCGTCCAAGAGACCTTGCAAGCTCTCATCCTCAACCATGCCTCCCCGAGCTGCCCGGTATAATTTTCTTGCAATTAAGTTAATTCTTTTTAAAATTTTCTTTGATGCAATTCCTTCAAACTTTCTTTAAATGCATATTTTCTTCTCTTAGAAGACGTCGACCAAACCAGGCAGAACCCGGTACCCAACCCAGTCCTGATCCTAGGTTTCCGAATTTAGAATTGTGTAATAAGTTTGCTCGAACGACCTATAAGCCTATCAAAATGAGCTACTTAAATAGACAATTCTTCACCCAATCCTATCCCTTAGCAATGAATGTCATAAACTTTTACCAACTTGACAATCTCGTATTCTGCACCCATCCAATCAATACATCCTTATGTGCAAAATTTTACAACAACATAATTAGACAGGATGGTCTCATGTTCGTCACCACTGTCCAAGGAATTCCCTTAACAATCACACCTACATTACTTAACCGATTTCTAGGACTACGATTTTCGCAGTCCACCTTCTGTTGTTACCCTCCTAGGGAGCCTCCTTTGATGCTCCCTATTCTCACATTACCTTAGATACGTTACACTCCTACTTCTTTAGGCAACCCCTGGCCAGACGATTTCAGTCTGTCGACCTACAGGTCCAGGACTACGCTCTATATAGAGTAGTAGTCCGATGTATTCTGCCATTATCTACTAGAGACGTCGCTACTATGCGACCATATGCCTTGATTCATCAGCTAGACATCGACATAGGACTTCACATGTTTCATGCTATCCTACATGCGTCCAGTGTTACCACGCAAGGGCGGGTACGCACACCCTACTGCCACATCATCACGTCCATCTTACATCACCACGGTCGGAACATCACCGAGGGAGAGATGGTCGCTTTGACCGATTACGATGAGATAGGCTATAGAAACTTCTCCCTAGGCGGTATAGAGGTGTCTGGTACCGGGGTCTTGTCCTGGAGACGTCAGAGAGCAGCTCCCCAGATCGACTCAGACGAGGAGGTTGAGGTCGACGTCGGAGATCTGGCAGCAGCAGCCCGAGCACACATAGACGAGCCTCTACCACCGACCCTCGACCAGCGCCTCACACAGATACAGACGGAGATCCACAGTCTCCGAGAGGAGGTCGAGGCCTATCACGTCGAGTAGATGGATGCTCGTAGAGCCGATCGAGAAGTAGCTGATGCACGATACATTGAGATGATGGCATGATTCCGATCATGGCAGCCTGGCTCATCTGACCACCCTGGCCCTTCTTCATAGTTAGACTATTTCTGCATTGTACTAAGTAACCAAAACATGACTTATGTTTGACTCTACTGTACCTTTGTTTGACTAGTTAACCTATTCTGTTTGACTACTTATTTAACTTGAGTATTTGATCTTGGCTATGCTTGACAGAATAGGCTTAGTCAACTAGTGGTTCTCTTACTTAAAATCAGCTTTTTTTTGTACCTTTTAAATGGTTTTTAAAATCTGCCTTTATTCAGTTTTGAAAAAACTTTTCAAAATAAATTTTTTTTTAGTTTTATTTTTAAAACTACCCCCTTCAAAACTAGGGCTTTTTCGCAAATGGACTTAGCCTAGGCCCTAACCCT
>JAGFNQ010006323.1:246600-319319 GCA_024364735.1 Boesenbergia rotunda | reverse complement strand
AGAGCCTCAAAGGAGTGAGGCAGCAGCTGAGTAGGGCGCCCTGAGTGTCCCGGGCGCCCCCAAGGTGAACATAAAACAAATGAAGCAAAAGGATCTTCAGCTGAATACTAGCCAGGGCGCCCCCAGCAGCTAGGGCGCCCCCAGCACCCAGGGCGCCCCCAGCACCCAGGGCGCCCCGAACGCCCAGGGCGCCCCTAGCCACCAGGGTGCCCCGCGCCTGAAGTCAGCAATGAGGATAAGCCTCATCCAGCCGATACTCCCGCTAAAAAGGTCAGCCAGGGCGCCCTCAGCTTCCCGGGCGCCCCCGTCAAGGACTTATCCCGATTTTGAAGGGATAACTCGCTGACCGCGAAGTGAGCGGATCACAGGCCACGTGGAGGGCGCCCCGTGCTCTAAGGCACCCTCAGAACCCTATAAAAGGCCCTCCACCCCTCAAGCCTGCAGACCACTACTTCCAACGCTGTTACGTTCTTCTATTACTGTACTACAATTGTAAACTTTTGTAAGAATCTTTGCGCGATTATAGAATTGCCCTCAGTAAACGGTCAACGACCGTGGGCCTTGGAGTAGGAGTCGACCCAGGCTCCAAACCAAGTAAAAATCCATGTGTTTGCAATTGTTCTTATTCCGCTGCGTACTTACTCTAATTCACTTCCGAAAATTTTTAACGAAATTCACCCCCCCCCTCTATCCTGTCTCTCGATCCAACACAATCAAATGGGACTCTTTGGCACAAGATTGATATCTTGCACACATACCTACAGCAAAAAGTATATCGGGTCTACTAGCGGTTAGGTATAGGAGGCTACCAATCATGCTCCTATATTGCTTAGAGTCTACCATTTTCCCTTCAAGGTCACTATCCATTTTCACATTGGTTCCTATGGGTGTAGATGCTACCTTAGCATTTTCTAAACTAAATTTCTTTAACATCTCCTTAGCATATTTGGTTTGAAAAATATGTGTACCTTCATTAGTTTGCTTAACTTGAAGGCCTAAAAAGAAGGTTTGTTCTCCTACAAGACTCATTTCAAATTCATCTTCCATACACTTGATGAATTCTTGTAGGAAGTCATTGTTTGTTGACCCAAAAATGATATCGTCTACATAGACTTGGGCAACAAATATGCCCTTATCCTTAGATTTTAGGAATAAAGTAGGGTCAATTGTTCCTCTCCTAAACCCCTTAGACACTAGAAATGAAGAAAGCCTTTCATACCAAGCCCGGGGAGCTTGTTTCAATCCATATAAGGCTTTTCTTAATTTGAACATGTGTCTTGGATAGTTAGGGTCCTCAAACCCGGGGGGTTGTTCTACATAGACATCTTTCTTAATGATCCCATTAAGCAATGTCGACTTCACATCCATTTGGTGGAGTGTGAAACTCATGTGAGCGGCATAGGCTAGTAGAATTCTAATAGATTCTAACCTCGCTACGGGGGCATAAGTCTCATCATAATCTAGTCCCTCAACTTGGTTAAACCCCCTAGCTACCAATCTAGCCGTATTCCTAGTGATTTTACCTTGGTCATCTAGTTTGTTCCTAAAGACCCATCTTGTGGTTACAATGTTGCAATCATTGGGCCTAGGAACTAACTCCCAAACTTCACTTCTCTCAAATTTATTTAGCTCTTCTTGCATGGCTAAAACCCAATCAACATCTCCCAATGCTTCATCAATGGTCTTGGGTTCTAATTGGGAGATTAGAGCTATTTGACTAGTTTGATTCTTAAAATAGGACCTAGTCCTTACTGCTTGAGTTACATCAACAACTATTTGGTCAATAGGGTGATCATTGTGATATCTCAAGGGCCTAGAGGTTGTGAGTTTATTTACTCCTTCTTCCTCATCCTCTAGGGTACTTCTTACTCCCCCTTGATCATTGCCCTCCAAATGTAGGTCTTGGATTCTTTGGGCAAGGGGTTGGACCTCTTCTATATCCTTATCAATTGAGGCTTTTCTAGGGTAGGTACTAGTTGTTTCATTAAATTTAACATTCGAGGACTCCTCAATCATTTTTGTCCTCTTGTTGTAAACTCTATAACCCCTACTAGCCAATGAGTATCCTACTAGAATTCCTTCATCGGCTTTTGAATCAAACTTCCTTAGGTCATCTTTGGTATTTAAGATGTAGACTTTACATCCAAAGACCCTAAAATAGTGGACTTGAGGTACCCTTCCATTCCATAATTCAAAAGATGTTTTCCCTAGAAACCTATGTACCAACACCCGATTTTGAATATAGCAAGCAATGTTAACCGCTTCGGCCCAAAAGTAGCTAGGAAGAGAATATGCATTAAGCATAGTCCTAGCAGCTTCTTGTAGAGCTCGGTTCCTTCTCTCAACTACCTCATTTTGTTGAGGAGTCCTTGGGCATGAAAATTCATGCTTGTATCCATTTTCAACACAAAATTGTGTGAAGCTTGCATTTTGGAACTCCCCACTGTGGTCACTCCTAATTCGGTTTATTTTGGTATATTTTTCGTTTTCTACTCTTTTACTAAATCCTATAAAGATCTCTAGGGTATCATCCTTATGTTTCAAAAAATAAACCCATGTAAACCTAGAAAAATCATCTACTATGACTAGACAATATTTACTCCCCACAAGTGAGGGAGTACTATGTCAATCAAAAAGATCTATATGCAAAAGCTCTAAAGGTAAAGAGGTAGTGGTTAGGGTTTTACCTTTGTGTGATGATTTTGATTGCTTACCTTCTTGGCATGCATCACACAATTTGGTCTTCTCATACTTGATCATTGGTAGCCCCTTCACCAACTCTTCCTTGGCCACTCTTGCAATGCTTATCATGTTGACATGTCCAAGTCTCCGGTGCCACAACCATCCTTCTTCTTCTTTGGACATGAAACACTTAGCAACATTGTTAGTAGCATAAGTAAGATCAAGATAATATAAATTTGCCTCTCTAAACCCTTCTAATATGATAGTATTTGATTCATTATGACTTATTATACATTTCCTAGCATGAAATTCAACTCTAAAACCAACATCACATAATTGACTCACACTTAGTAAATTGAACTTCATATCTTTGATTAGAAGTACCTTATGTATGGAAATAGTGGAAGATACCTCAATTGTGCCCCTACCAATGATTTTCAATTTTCCACTATTCTCAAAGGAGACCGTCCCTTCTCTAAAGTAGCTAATAGTGGTGAACTTGCTCACATCCCCGGTCATGTGTCTTGAGCATCCACTATCTACAATCCACATAGTTGAGGTCTCCTTCACCTTTACCTATACAGCATGGATTGGTGCCCATATCTTTGATCCATAAGCATCATTTAGAAATCTTTTAGGTACCCATGCATTCTTTGTGGTTCCCTTAGCCCCTATTTTCTTAGATGCACCAATCCTACCGGTAAGTGAGACAAAGGCCACTTCCTTTGTCTTAGGCATATATCCTAAGCCGGCCTTGTTATAAACGGCCCTTTGACTGTTGATTATCATGTCTAGGTTACTAGATCCTACTTGGAATTTCCTAAGGGTCTTTGTGAGGTCATCTACCTTTTTCCTTAATTCCTTATTTTCAGTTTCAAGATGTGAAGCATGTGAAGAGGTAAAACTAGCATGCAATTCTTTAAGTTTAGTAGATTCTACTCTAAGCATGACAATTTCTTCTTTTAGCTCCTTAATTTTACTTCTAGCCTTAGCTAAGTCCATGTTAGTGCTAGAAATGATCTTTACTAAATTAGATGAGGGTAAGTGGTATACCTCACTTACCGAAGCTTCTGACTCTGATGATGAAGTGGAGGATCTCTCATCTTCACTACTTGAGCTTCGTTCATCATCTGATGAGTTTGAGTGATCTTGTGCCATAAGAGAGAAGTGGGAGACTTGCTCTTCTTCTTCCTCTGAGGATGATGGATCATCCCAAGTTGCCTTAAGGTTGGTGGCACCCTTCTCCTTTCCCTTTGACATCTTCTTGTCACTCTTCTTCTTCTCCTCCTTCTTGTCATCTCTTTTCTTCAATTGGGGGCACTCATTCTTCATGTGTCCCTCTTGGTGGCAGTTGTAGCATATGATGTCCTTGGCCTTACCCTTACCTTTGACCCTTTCCTAGCATAGGACTTGTTAGACAAACTTTTAAAAGCTCTACGAAATTTTCTTACCATGAACGCCTCTTGATCGCTATCCAAGGAGGCACTGGATTCCTCTGAATCTGATGAGGATGAGTAAACCACCTTCTTCTTCTCCTTCCTCTTCTTCTTCTCCTTTTCTGCAACAAAGGCAATACCTTTTTCTTTGGCCGAGACATTAGCTTTCTCGTGTAGCTCAAATTCACAGAAAATGTCGTCTAATTTAACAATTGACAAATCCCTTGATACCTTGTAAGCATCAACCATGGATGCCCACAAGGTGGTTCTCGGGAAGGCTTGTAGAACACACCTGACGATGTCCCGGTTCTCGATCTTCTCTCCAATCACATGGAGCTCATTGATCACTTTCTTTACCCTTCCATGTAGCTGGCTGACGGTCTCGTTGCTCTTCATGGACAGGGATTGTAGTTGGGCCACTAGCAAGTCCTTCTTGGCTCTTCTGGACTCGTTTGAACCCTCGTTCAATTCCACCAACTTGTCCCACAGTTCCTTGGCGATCTTGAACGGCCCCACCTTGTTTAGTTGCTCCTTCAAGAGCCCGCATTGCAGTGTGGTGGTGGCCTTGGCATTGGATTGCGCCCTCTTCATTACCTCCTTTGACCAGGATCTCATCGGTGTTGGTTCTCCTCTTTCATCGACGAGTGCCTCGAAGCCATCTGCAACACTAATCCAGTTTTCAATATCTTTCATAAGGTAGTATTGCATCCTACCTTTTCAGTAAGCGAAGTCGTTCCCGTCGAAGAAGGGTGGACGTGCGGTGGAGTATCCCTCTTGAAACGCCATTAAATTTGCTCCGGTTGACTGTTAGTTCTTCCAAAACGCACCGGCTCTGATACCAACTGAAGGATCGTCTAGGCGTGCTAGAGGGGGGTGAATAGCACTTTTTCAGATTGGATCTCTACAAATTCGTTAGCGCAGCGGAAATAATATGCAAATGAAAATAAGTACAATGCTAACAATGATCGTTTACTTGGTATCCACTCAGATGGGTGACTAATCCAAGGATCCACGCCGCGAGCACCACTTTCACTATCGAAAACTCTCCTTCAGGTGGAGAAACCTTTACAGTCGATCTTCCTCTTTACAGAATGAAGAAATATGAGAGAGGAAGTATGAAACACTCTTCAGACGAGCAGCACTTCGACACTGTACGGAACCGTACCACCTACGTGCAAAAAGGTGCTCCTTTTATAAGAGAATAGGACAAACTCGCAGTCTGTCCAGCCCCACACCAGTCGACTGCCCCATGGGTAGTCGACTGGTCTAGCATTAATTGTTAGCCAACGGCTAGTTTTCGGGGTATACCAGTCAACTGCCCCAGGGGCAGTCGACTGGTCCGAGGCCGAAAACTCTCTGTGAGTTTTGGCAGTCGACTACCCCATGGGCAGTCGACTGCCCTGCCTCTCAGCCTAGTTCCAGCAACTCCGGATCTTCTCCTTCACGTGTGCCTTCAAGTCTGCTCCCTTGGCTTGCCTCTTGAAGTCCTCTTCCTCTGGCTATCGTCCCTCGGATGCGCACGCAAGTCTTCCCTTGGCTTGCCTCCATGCCACCCTTCACGTGTGCCCTTGAAATCCACTTCCCGGCTTGCCCTTGGAGCTCTCCTTCCTCGGCTCTCGTCCCTCGGATATGTCCACTATGTGTGATTCTCCAAGTCCTGCAAACTCAATCACACACATTAAACACAACATAACACTCTAACCTTAAACATATTCACTCAAACACATCAAAACCATGATCTTCCAATCATTTAAGGGTCGACTGCCTCAACAAAAAGTTCAAAGAATTCAAGGCTGATGTGGAAAAACATCGAGGTAAAAGTATCAAGACACTGCGATCAAATCGTGGTGGTGAGTACTTCATTGGAGAGTTTAGGACCTACCTATCAGAAAATGGGATTCAGTCCCAGCTAACTGCACCCGGTACAACCCAACAGAACGGAGTTACAGAAAGAAGGAATAGGACTTTTATGGGAATGGTTAGGTCAATGATGAGCTATTCAGACTTACCTGATTCGTTCTGGGGATACTCTCTGGAAACGGCAGCGTACATACTGAACTTGGTTCCATCTAAGTCAGTCCCTCATACTCCCACAGAATTATGGACTGGGTGCAATCCCAGTCTAGGACACGTTTGGATTTGGGATAGTCCAGCACATGTGCTGAAGGGAGATAATGATAAGTTAGAATCTTGTACGGAGGTACGTCTGTTCGTAAGCTATCCTAGGTGAACGAAGGGTGGTCTGTTCTATAGTCTAAGGATCAGAAGGTAATCGTTAGCACGAATGCCAGATTCTTAGAAGAAGACTATGTGATGAACCATACGCCCAAGAGTAGACTAGTGCTTGAAGAGTTAAGAGCGGACGTTCCAACTTTAGGATCAATTGTACAAGAGGACACACCACAAGTCACTGCACCGCGTGTCACTGAGGATACACAGGTGGTGCCTCGTCGTAGTGGGAGTGTTGTCAGATAGCCTGAAAGGTTCATGTTTTTGGGAGAGTCTTCAGACTTGGCCTCTGGTAAACATGAACTGAATCCCTGGACATATGACGAGGCCCTCCAAGATAAAGATGCACATTCTTGGCAAAGAGCAATGAACTCTGAGATAGAATCAATGGATTCTATCTATGTCTGGGAGTTAGTAGAACCACCCAATGGTGTAAAAGCCATTGGATGCAAGTGGATCTACAAGAGAAAGAGAGGATCAAACGAGAAGGTTGAGACCTTCAAAGCTAGGCTTGTTGCGAAAGGGTACACTCAGAAAGAGGATATCGATTATGAGGAGACCTTTTCGCCGGTAGTCATGCTTAAGTCTATTCGGATTTTCTTATCTATTGCAGCTCATATGGACTATGAGGTATGGCAGATGGATGTCAAGACGTCTTTCCTTAATGGAAGTCTTGAGGAGACCATCTACATGCAGCAACCAGAAGGGTTCATTGCAAAGTGCAAAGAGCATCTAGTGTGCAAGCTTCAGATCTTAGAACATCCGCTTTGATGAAGTAATCCAATCATATGGATTTACTCAAAGCCCGGATGAGTCATATGTATACAAAAGATGTGACAGAAATGTAGTGGTGTTTCTTGTACTCTACGTAGATGATATTTTGTTAATTGGCAACAATGTCAAAGTGTTATCAGACGTAAGGATCTGGCTATCAAAGCAGTTTGATATGAAGGACTTAGGAGAAGCGGGACACATCCTTGGGATCAAGGTCATAAGGGATCGCCAGAAAAGGATGTTGTGCTTATCCCAAGCTTCATATGTTGACACAGTCTTGTCTCGTTTTAGCATGGAAAACTCCAAGTAGGGTTTCCTACCCTTCAGGCATAGAGTTCCTCTATCCAAGGAGATGTGTCCAAAAACATCAAAGGATATAGAGGAAATGAAGGTGGTTCCTTATGCTTCGGCAGTAGGAAGCCTCATGTATGCTATGTTGTGCACGAGACCTGATATATGTTTTGCCGTGAGCATGGTTAGCAGATATCAGAGTGACCTTGGATAGGGACATTGGACTGCGGTAAAGCATATATTGAAATACCTGAGACGGACTAGGGATTATATGTTGGTTTACCGGGCAGTCCAATTAGTCCCTGTGGGTTATACAGACTCAGATTTCCAGTCAGATAGGGACAAGAGTAAGTCTACCTCGGGATTTGTGTTTACTTTAGGAGGAGGAGCCATTGTTTGGAGGAGTGTCAAGCAGAAATGTGTGGCGGAATCCACCATGGAAGCTGAATATGTGGCAGCCTCAAAGGCAGCCAAGGAAGCTGTATGGCTCAGGAACTTCATCATGGACTTGGATGTGATTCCTGGTTTGCCCAGATCTATCACAAGCTTTTGTAATAACAGTGGTGCAGTTGCAAACTCGAAGGAACCACGAGCCCATAAGGCGAGTAAACACATAGAGCGCAAGTACCACCTGATACGAGAAATCGTAAAGCGAAGAGAAGTGGCTGTCGCCATGATTGCATCAGAGGACAACCTGGCAGATCCTTTCACTAAAGCTCTTCCAGCTAGAACTTTTGATAGGCATGTGGAGGAAGATATGGGAGTCAGATGTATGGCAGTGGGAGATCAACAATGTCTTTAAGTATAAGTGGGAGATTGTAAGATGTGTATACTGAAAGACATGATTTCTTTATGTGAACATCTACATTTTGAAAAGAGAATCACAACTACACTAGGTGCCTGTTTATATTAGTACATGCATGAAGTCCAATTACTTTGCATTGTAGATAACATGGTGTGTGGTGTCACACGGAAGATCATGTTATTAGTTCCTTGCTTAGTATAAATAGAGGCCCACAACCAAGATGGAGTTGGACAACCCATCGGGATGGTTGTAGTGTAATTAGGTGTGGTTGGTCTTGACCATAGAATTACACTAGGTGTGCTTTGAGTACATTGAGCAGGACCAAACCAGTGGTTATCCAATTTGTACTGACTTGATAATTGGATAAAACCTCAATTTATATTATGGAGTATGATCCCTTAATCTCGATATAATAACGGGCATATATTATTAATTATTATTTCTTTGACTTACCAATGGGCGAGATCTATTCTGTTAGATCGATAGACCCGGTAAGTTGGGAGATAATATTAATAATATGATGTGTCGTTGATTATTGACGGAATCCGTGTCCTGGTGAGTCGGGTTGATGATGCCCCCTTAATGAGCTCGAAAGGTTAATCATGCTAAACCCTGCAGGTGGATTTGATCCGGCATGATGATAAGGTTGAGTGGTACTAGTCAAGGACTCAGAGGTTAATTAATTTGAATTGTCAGTAATTTAAATTAATTAACGGGCATTCGAGATCTTAAACACGGGGGGATGGACGACTCATAATATGTGGAGCTCATATGAAAATATGGGGGTTGGTGAGGAAGTTCAATTAAGATCCTTTAGTGGAATGGATCTTAATTAATGGATCGGGTTTAGATCCATTGGTGGGCCAAGATCCAACTCCTCCTCTTGGTCCCTACCTTAGCCCTATATAAACCCCATGAGATCATGAAACCGGGGTTAATCCAATTTGATCAAGGCTTGGCTTTTCTCTCTTCTCCCTCACCATCTCTCTCCTAGGGCACCCGGCGGCTAGGTGGAAGAAGAGACTTTTCTTCTTCCCTCCTTCTTCTCTTCTCTTGATCCTTGGCACAAGGAAGAGACTCTCTTCCAGTTGTGACTGGTGAGAAGGTAGAGAGGAGGCGTCGGTTTTGGAGGGTGGTGTTGTAGGCGTCGGTGGTGAGGATTAGAGGGGCGGCGGCGGCAAGCTTGCAAGGGAAGAAGAAGGGTCTTGTTTCTTCTTCCTTTCCGGTTCCTTCTCCATCTTCTTCTTCTTTACTTCGGTCCTCTGGTCGCCGGAGTCCAGCAGCCGCTGGAGGAGCTCAGGGCGGGCGGCGGAGAAATAAAGAGAACCGGCCGAAACCCTATAGGTAGGGTTTGTTCTTGGCGCAAGTGAAGGAGAGGGAAGGAGATCAATTGGTGTGCTTCGGTGATCTCGGTTCGCGGTAGATCGTCGCCCACACGACGTCCACGAAGGGAGGGGCATAAGGTAGAAGACCTCGAGGTGATCGGAAAGGTATAACTCTTTCCGAGCTCCATTGATTATCCTTATGTTTATTCATGTGTCATATTGCTTTGCCTCGTCATTTCATGTTTGTTATTTAATTATTTTGATTGTGAATCATAGTCAATAATTATTTAACTGGACCCCGACCATAACACAAAAGCCGGCGGTCAACTCGTTGCCTTTTCCGCAGTTGAACGGTCAAGCAAATTACAAGGCTGGTTTTTGTAATTGGCCGAGTTGTAATTTGGATCGTTCGATACGGAATGAGACGATCGTTGGGAGACGGGTCTCCATTCGGATTAAATTTTTTAATCCGTAGACATGGAGAGGTCTCTCAGAACGACCGAGTATTCGCTTTGGACTTATTGCCCAATCCTCGGTCAGGTGCCCAGTCCACGACCAGGACTTATTGCCCAATTCCTCGAACTAGCACTTCGTGCCCAACCCTCGGTCAGGTCTTTCGTGCCCAATTCCTCGAACCAGGAATTCGTGCCTAGGTTATCTAGGACTTTGCTTCACCTTGATAAAGTCTTCTTTTGCTAGTCATATTAATCCTGAGTAGACTTCTCTTCTGCCAAACATCAAGTCCTATTTGGCTCACTCCTTGGTCTAACTGACCAACCCTGGGTTTTCTGCTAAACATGAGATCCTGTTTGGCTAAACCCTGATCAACCCTGGGTTAACCCTACCAAACATAAGGTCCTGTTTGGTTTAACCCTTGATCACTTTGACTAACCCTTACCTTGTCTAACACATATTATTACTAACTTAAGTATATTGTTAAACATCGAAACACTTAGAGGAAGACATCATTGATGCATCTTGCACCAACACCAGGTCCCGATGACTCTGGCTTTGAATTCTTCCGCATGTTTATGTTTTCAATTATAGCACACTCCTTATTCTATATCTATTTTGATGGTGCCGGAAGTACCAGATCGAACTTAGTTTCGATAATGGCAATGGGTTCAATGTTAAGTTTGTGTTGTGATCTAACAAATCTGCTAAGTGTGCAGGAAAGTCCTAGTTTACCTAGGCACAAAGTCTTGGCCTGCAGGGTTGAGCACGAAGTCCTAGTCGAGGACTGGGCACAAAGTCCTGGTCGAGGTCTGGGCACCAATGACTTGACCGCAGGTTAGGCACGAAGTCCTCATCGAGGACTGGACACGAAGACCTGATCTGGATGATCGGGCAGAAGACTTAGCCGAGCGAGGACTACGGACAGAAGTAAGGACGGGTCGAGGTATGGACGTCTCAACATCAGGGAGCTTCGGAGGCCGAGCAAAAGTCCAACCGATGGTGCCGGTTGGCAAAAGGTAACTTCTCTAGAGTGAAGTAGATAAGGGTACATTCCCGGAAGAGGGAACAGTAGGCGTCGATTCAACCTAGGATTTCATTTGAAATCCAAAGTCAAAACCAGACAGCTCTAGCTGTCAATCATTCATTCATTTAGAATATATTATTATGTTCTTGGACTAACCTTGATTGTAGGCTAAGGAAACCAGCTGGCTGCGATTGAGGGCGCCTGAGAGGACTCAGGCGCCCAAGAAGCCAGGCTCCTGAGAGGACTTAGGTGCCCTGGTGCAGGTTTTCTCAGCGTTGGGGAAGCTGAGTTGGCGATTGTTGGTTGGTTGCACCATGTCAGCTCCCAGGCACCCCAGTGCTCCTAGGCGCCCGAGAAGGGATAGAGTTTGGCCGAGTCAGCGGATAACGACGTGGCCGAAATGTCGACGTGGAGGGCGCCCCTATAGCCTCTCGGGTGCCCGAGTAACCATATAAAAGGGGTTTCTTCCCCTTGCTTCCAGACATCAATTCAAGCACTAAAAATCACTACAACCAAGTTTACGTGTTCAAGTTCTTTGCGGCAACGAAGTTCAAGATCGACGACACACCACTCTTACTACGAAAAGATCTTCTCTTCCTTTAGCAAGTGTCGTTGGTATAAAATTTCCATTTCAATTCTATATTTAAATCTTCATATTTGTAATTGATATTATGGATTATAGTATTGCCTAACGAAAACGGTCAAAGACCATCGGCCTTGGAGTAGGGGTCATCACAGACTTCGAACTAAGTAAAAAATAAAGTGTTAGCCTTGTTTTTGACTTGTTACTTTTCTTATTTCTATTGCATCCAATCTGATTTATATCCAAAAATTTCTAATTGATATTCACCCTCCCTTTATCGATCCCACAAGTGATATCAGAGCGGGTTGCTCAATTTCGGTGAAACCACCAGTTGAGCGTTTTTCGGATTTTCTCGTTATTTTTCAATCAAAAAAGGTATTCTTGCCTTTTTCTAATATTTCTTTTCAGTTATTTTTTTCGTTCGTGGATTTTCTCGCTTCTTGAAGTTGGTGCAATACCACTCGAGATTTACAGTTTATATACTTCCATATCGCACTGCTAATCCAAGACCAAGTCTTGGAACAAGTTTGTTGTTTCTATCTTTTTTTAGGACTTTCCATTGCCCAACAAGAAGGTTACAACACTGCCCGACCTCCACTCTTCTCAAGAGAGGATTTCGCTACTGGATGAGCCGTATAGAGGTCCATCTGAAAACTCAGGTGGAAATGTGGATCATCATCCAATCCGGCCTGGAAATCCCGATGAATGCACAAGACAAATTTCAAGGATACACTAAGTGGGATGCTCCTCTAAAGAAGAAGATTGAAGCAGACGTCAAGGCAACGTAGACCCTCCAGTGTGGCCTAACGAAGGAACAACTCAACCGCATCGACCCCTTCAACATTGCAATGGAGCTCTGGAATAAACTTATTGAGCTGCACGAAGGGACGTCGGATACCAGAATCAGTAAGAGAGATCTGCTCCTTAACAAACTCTATAACATTAAGATGCAAGACAGTGAAACCGCTGCATAGCTTCATGCACGTATCCAAGAGCTGATGAACGACCTTCACGCCATTGGCCATAAGGTAGAAAACAGGAACTTAATAAGGTATGCCTTAAACTCATTCCTCGAAACACTTTGTGGGTATCTATGGTAGATGCTTACAAGGTTTCGAGGAATCTTTCAAAAATTAAATTAGACGAGCTATTTACATAACTTGAATTACATGAGCAGACTAACTCTACACAGGTCGAGAAAGGTATTGCTCTTATTGCAGGTAAAGCTGTAGGAAAAATAAAAAAGAAAAATCTACAACTGATACACGAGTCCAATTCTGACTCAGAATCTGACGAAGACGACATCAACCACCCTGAGCTAGTTAGAATAGCTCAGAACTATTACAAGATAATCGAAGGATAGAGAAAGAAGAAGAAGGGTCAGTCAAAGGATGATCCAACTGAACTAAGTACCAGTCAAAAAGGCTAGATTAACATCACCTGTTATGGGTGCAACAAGAAGGGTCACTTCAAATCGAGTTTCCCAACTTAAAGGAGGCCAAAAAGTCACGGAGAAAGAAGGCGCTCCAAGCTACGTGGGATGAGTCATCTTCAGAGGATGAAGAAGAAGTACCTCAATCCAACCTCCTCCCGCTGATGGCATCAGAAGAACTCGACACTGAGTCAGAAATAGAGACGGATGAAAGCTACCCAACCGGAACACTATCAATTTATAAGACGGCCAAATCACTGTAAGGGGTTTTCTTGAATCTGACTTATACGTCTTGATTTCTTATCTATCATGTAAGTTGGCCTAAGCCAAGATCTGAGTTGAATCACTTCAACAGGAGGCAAAATCCCTAAAGGAGGAGGCCAACTCAAGCTCCTTGACTGAGATCGTTTAGGAAGGAACCTCAACTCAAGTTCAACAACTTGAGGAAGAGAATTCCTCCTTGAAAACTCAGGTGAAGGAACTGTAAGATGTGTATACTGAAAGACATGACTTTTATTATATGAACATCTTTTATGAAAAGAGAATCACACTACACTAGGTGTTTGTTTATAATAGTACATACACGAAGTCCCATTGCTTAGCATTGTAGATAACATGGTGTGTGGTGTCACACGGAAGATCATGTTATCAGTGCCTTACTTAGCATAAATAGAGGCTCACAACCTAGATGGAATTGGACAACCCATCGGGATGGTTGTAGTGTAGTCAGGTCTGGTTGGTCTTGACCATAGTGTTGGATCGAGAAAATTGATAGGGGGGTGAATATCGTTAAAACTTTTCGGATAGAATAAAGAGCGAAAACACAGCGGAAATAATTAAATGCACACAGGAACACAAGATTTTTACTTGGTTCGGAGTCGCGGTCGGCTCCTACTCCAAGGCCCACGGTCCTTGACCGTTTACTTTGGGCAATACTATAATCGCGCAAAACAGTTTACAAGTTGAGTACAGGAATATTGTAAGAAATGAAAATAGCTACACTTTTTGTTATCGACGCCCGATGTGGATCGTATTTCGGAGCAGAGGGTCGCTGGCGGCACTGGAATCTCGAAGTCAGAGTTTGCCGGGGCGTAGCGCTTGAACGAAAAGCTTTGGAGCGTTGAGAAATTATGTTTTTGAAGCCTTGGGGTCGAGCCCCTTTTATAGTGCTCTATCGGGCGCCTGATGGGTTGGGGGCGCCTGACACGTGCCCTCCAATCTGCGAATCCTTATCTGCGAGCTCGGTCAGCGCTTATCCTCCCACTTGGGTGCCTGAGCTGATGGGGGCGCCCGTGACCTCACGGGCGGCTGATCCGCATTGGTTCAGTGGCTTCCAGCTATGATTTGGGATTTGCCTTCACTCTTGGGCGCCCATATCCTTACAGGCGCCTGAGCCCATTCGGGCGCCTGACTTCATTCGGGCGCCTAGGCCCAGTGAAGAACCTTCACTTGTAGACGATCAGTCCTTCGACCCTACAACTAAGGTTAGTCCCAAAAACATAGTAAGTAATAATAATTACAGCCGTAGCTGTCTTGGTTCTGACTTCGGGTCTCCCAAATGGAACCCTAGGTCGAACCGACGCCTACTGTTCCCTCGACGGGGAACGCGTCCTCACCTACTCCTCTCAGGAGAGTTTACCTTTTGCCAACCGGCTCCTCCGATTGGACTTTTGCCCGATCCACCTGACCAGGTCTTCGTGCCCAACTTCCGGTCAGGTCTTCGGTGCCCAGCCCCTTGCCAGGACTTCGTGCCCAGTCCTCGACCAGGACTTCTTTGCCCGACTTCCGGTCAGGTCTTCTTGCCCAGTCTTGACCAGGACTTCTTTGCCTAGTGTACCTAGGGCTTCTTCCTGCACACTCAGTGAATATGTTAGACAACAATAGCATCTTAACTTCTGAACCCTTCGCCATTATCAAAACCCAGGTTTGACTTAGGTGCTACCTGCACCAACAATCTCCCCCTTTTTGATTTATGGCAACCCGGTTCAAAAAGTTAAGTTAAACAACAATTAAGTAAAGTACCAGTTTTAATTTTCTCCCCCTGAGTTTTTCAAACATTCGTGGGGTTTTTGAAAAAGTTTCTAAGTCTTTGTTTCTAAAATTGAAAAGTTTTTCAATACTTAGAAGATTTTCAAAATGGGATTTTTAAGTTAGAAAGATTTTCCAAAAATATTTTGAGTTGGGCACTTAGAAAATTTTCCAACACATTTTAGCTTTAGCACTTAGCAAATTTTCAAGGGAATTTTGAAACACATAGAAAATTTTGCACCAGAGAAATTTAGAGTAAGTACTTAGAATATTTTGAAAATAATTTTAAGTTAAGTACTTAAAAGAATTTTGAAAACAAGTACTTAAAAGAATTTTCTAAACTGCTTCTGAAGTTTTAACACTTAGAAATTAAAAGAATTTTCTAAACAATTTGAGTTAAGTACTTAAAAGAATTTTCTAAACTGCTTCTGAAGTTTTAACACTTAGAAAATAATTTTAAGCAGTTTTAATACTAGAAAAATTTTCAAGCAAAATTTTGAATTTATAGCACTTAGAAAATTTTTTCAAAGTGATTTTGAATTACTTTACTTTTTTGAAAAAGGAGATAAAAGTTTTGAAAAAGATTAATTTTGAAAAGTTAAATTAAATTTTAAAACCTTCTTTTCTCTCCTTTCCAATCTCTCCCCCTTTGCCATATATCAAAAAAAATATAGCAAGAAAAATGAGTAATAAAAGTAAGGTGTTGTACTGAACTAATTCTAAATATAAACTGGACCAAATCAATTTAAATTTCTCTTTCGGGTTCTGTCTAACCTAGTTAGCTACTTACTAACTGTTATAAACAGTAGCTTTCGCTAGGGTTAGTCAAGTTAAGTGATCTGATCAAGTTAGATTTTCTAAGCTTGACACTTAACCTGATCCTGTTTAATTGGTGTTTAGTGCCCCAATTACTGCAGATGCACTGACTTAAAGCATCTTGAATCAAGGCATAGACCTAAGCATTGTTGATCGATAGAATACGATAGAGGGGGTAAATATCGTAAAACCGTTTCGGATTATAAGATAGAGAATACACAGCAAAAATTAAAACAACAAACGCGAACACAAGGGTTTTTACTTGGTTCGGAGTCGCGGTCGGCTCCAACTCCAAGGCCCACGGTCCTTGACCATTTACTACGAGAAATCTATAATGCGCAAAGTTTTACAGAAAGTTGTACAGTAGTATTGCAATAAAAACAAAAATCTAACTCTTCGTTACCGATGCCTGGTATGGATGGTTCTTCGGTGCGTAGGGTCGTCGTCGGCGCTAGGACCTTGAGATCAGAAGTTTCCAGAGTAGAGCGCTTGAGCGAAGAGTATTGAGGCGTTCAAAAATTGTGTCTGGAAGCCTTGGGGGTCGAGCCCCTTTTATAGTGCACCTGGGGGCGCCCGGGACGCTGGGGGGCCCTCCACGTGTCTCTCGATCCGCAAACCTTCATCCTGAACACGGTCAGCCCTTATCCCTCCAGGATCGGGCTCGAGGTTTGACGGGGCGCCCGGGACACAGAGGGCGCCCTGCTTGACTTGGTCTTGCTGGCTTCTCGGCTAACTTCAATCCAATTGCATCGTTGGTTTAGACCCGGGGCGCCTGAGGCATCCGGGGCGCCCGGACCATGGGGGTGCCCGGGAGCTTGGGGGCGCCTGGCCCAGTGAGCTTCCAAAGCGTTTTCTTGCTCAAATCATGTTTGGCTTTGACCTTGGGCGCCTGGGACCTCCCGGGCGCCTGACCCAGCTGCTGCCCCTCTCCTTTGGGGCGTTCTGAGCTGCAGAAACTCGTTCCTTCGATCCTGCATCCAGGGTTAGTACCAAACAAAACAAAGCAAGAATGTTTGTGAATTTTACAGCCGTAGCTGTCTTGGTTCTGACTTTGGATCTCCTAAATGGAACCCTAGGTCGAACCGACGCCTACTGTTCCCTCGACGGGGAACGCGACCTCACCTACTCCTCTCAGGAGAATTTACCTGTTGCCAACCGGCTCCTCCGGTTGGACTTTTGCCCAGCAGTCCTTCGCCAGGTGCCTAGCAGTCCTTCGCCAGGTCTTCGTTACCAAGCAGTCCTTCGCCTGGTGCCTAGCAATCCTTCGCCAGGTCTTCGTTACCAAGCAGTCCTTCGCCTAGTGCCTAGCAATCCTTCGCCAGGTCTTCGTTACCAAGCAGTCCTTCGCCTGGTGCCTAGCAGTCCTTCGCTAGGTCTTCGTTACCAAGCAGTCCTTCGCCTGGTGCCTAGCAATCCTTCGCTAGGTCTTAGACTCCTAGCAGCCCTTCGCTAGGTGCCCAGTCGTCCTTCGCCAGGTCTTAGGGTTTTGATGCCTAGCAGTCCTTCGCTAGGACTTCAATCTGCAAACTCAAGTAACATATTAGATCACAAATAATACTTAACTTTTGAACCCTTTGCCATTATCAAAACCAAGGTTCGACTTGGGTGATGTCTTCACCAACAATTTCCCCCTTTTTAATTTATGGCAACCCAGGTCAAAAAGTTAATAACAAACAGGTGAAATACCGGTTTAGTTTCCTCCCCTTGGAAGGAATCTCCCCCTAGGTTTTTCAAAGGTTCGTGGTGTTTGAAAATTTCTAAGTCTAAAAATGGAATTGATTTTTCAACACTTAGAACATTTTTTCAAAAGAAGTTTTAGAAAAAATTTTCCAACAAAAAATTTTGGCTGGGCACTTGGAAAATTTATACTTGGAAAAATTTCCAAGTCAATAGCTTAGTAGAAAATTTTCTAAACATCTTCTAATGTTTTTTATTACTAAAGGAATTTTTGGAAAAAAATTTCAATCTCTTTAGTATTTTAGAAACGTTTTACTTAGAAACTTTTCTATTTAAGATAAGTACTTAGAAAAAGTTTTGAACATAGTTTAAGTTTAAGTACTTAGAAACACTTTTGAAAACAGCTTGGGTCAAGTACTTAAAGACAGTTTTAAAAAAAAATAGTTTTGAAGGCAACTTAGATTAAGTACTTTTTGAAGAAAGGATAAAGTTTTGAAATTTTAAATTAAGTGCTTAAAGACAGTTTTGAAAGAAAACAGTTTTAAAGGCAACTTAGATTAAGTACTTTTTGAAGAAAGGATAAAGTTTTAAAATTTTAAATTTTGAAAAAAAAATTAATTTTCAAATCTTCTCTCCTTTTCAATCTCTCCCCCTTTGCCATATATCAAAAAACAAAGCAAAATAGCAAAAAAATTGCATTAGAATATAGCAAAAGAATAATGTGTTGTACTGAACCAATTCAAGGTATAAACTTGGACCAAATCAATTTGAATTATCTCGCTCGGGTCCTGTCTAACCCAATTAGCTACTTACTAACTGTTATAGACAGTAGTTTTCGCTGGGGTTAGTCAAGTTAAGTGTTCTGTTCAAGTTAGATTTTCTAAGCTTGACACTTAACCTGATTACTGTTTAATTTGTATTTAATGCCCCAATTACTGCAGATGCACTGACTTAAAGCATCTTGAATTAAGGCAAAGACCTAAGCATCTCAACCCATTCTAGGTTATCAGTCAAAAGTACCCTAAGGTGCTTGTGAGATGCTGGCTTCTAGATCTATAGGTGCATGCAGTTCTAGGGTTAGGGCCTAAGCTAATTCCATTTGCGAAAAAGTCCTAGTTTTGAAGGGGGTAATTTTTCTTAAGAAAAACTAATTCGAAAAATGATTTTTAAAATTGCAAAAAGATTTTTCAAACTATGTAAAAACTGATTTTAAAATCAAGTAAAGTAGTTTAAAGAACATAAGAGTAGAGTAAGCCTATTCTACCAAACATAACCCTAACTGCCTTCTTAGTGAGCTGAACTCAGACTCAGGTAGGGGTTTGGTGAATATGTCAGCTAAGTTAGATTTAGAGTCTACATGCTTAAGGATTATCTCACCCCTGGCTATGTGATCTCTTACAAAGTGGTGTTTGACTTCTATGTGTTTAGTTCTGGAGTGTTGGATTGGATTCTTAGTTAGGTTAATTGAACTTATATTATCAATGTAGACCTGAGTTTGAGTGTAGTTAAGCTGGAAGTCTTTGAAAGTATGCATCATCCATAAGAGCTGTGCTACACACTCTCCTAAAGCTACATACTCAGCTTCAGTTGTGAATAGAGCTACACAGTGTTGTTTTCTGCTGCACCAACTTACTAGACTATTTCCTAACAGTTGGCAGCTTCCACTTGTGCTCTTTCTATCTAATTTACATCCAGCGTAATCAAAATCTGAGTATCCTGACAAGTCAAAGGTTGAGGTCCTAGGATACCAAATCCCTACATTTAGGGTGCCCTTAACATATCTTAATATTATTTTTAGGGCTGCTAAGTGTGTTTCCTTAGCACAGGTTTGGTATCTAGTACACATTCCTACGGCAAAAAGGATATCAGGTCTGCTGGCTGTAAGGTATAGTAGGCTTCCAATCATACTTCTATAGAGTTTAAGGTCTACTGGTTTACCATCAGGGTCACTATCTATTTTTACATTTGTGGCCATGGGGGTACTTATGCTTTTGGAGTTATCCATTTTGAATTTCTTTATTAACTCCTTAGCATATTTAGATTGATGGACATAGTTTCCATCCCTAGTTTGTTTAATTTGTAACCCTAAAAAGAAATTGAGCTCACCAACTAAGCTCATTTCAAATTCATTTTCCATTATTTTAACAAATTCTTTTAGTAAATTCGAGTTGGTGGACCCAAAGATTATGTCATCGACGTAGATTTGGGAAATAAAGATTTCCTTTCCTAAGCTCTTAATAAATAGGGTTGAGTCAATTTGTCCTTGTTTAAATTCTTTAGAAATTAGATAGGTTGATAAGCGTTCATACCAGGCCCTAGGTGCTTGTTTTAGTCCATAAAGTGCTTTAATGAGTTTGTAAATGTGGTCAGGTCTTTCTAAGTCCTCAAAACCAGGAGGTTGTCCTACATAAACTTCTTCCTTAATAAATCCATTTAGAAAAGCTGACTTTACATCCATTTGATAGAGTTTAAATCATTTATGGGATGCAAAGGCTAACAACATCCTAATGGACTCAAGTCTAGCTACTGGGGCATAGGTTTCGTCATAATCTAACCCTTCTACTTGACTGAACCCTTTTGCTACTAAGCGGGCTTTGTTTCTTACTATTTCTCCTTGATCATTTAGCTTGTTCCTAAAAACCCACTTAGTATCAATAATGGATTTGCCCTCAGGTTTAGGTACTAGTTCCCAGACTTGGTTCCTCTCAAACTGGGCTAACTCTTCTTGCATTGTTATGATCCAATCAGGATCAGGTAAGGCTTCATCTATGGTCTTAGGTTCAATTTTTTAAATCATTACAATCTGACTAAGGTTCCTATAAGCGAACCTAGTTCTGACTCCTAAGGTTGGATCACCCACAATCTGATCTGTTGGGCGACTGAGTCTAGGTTTCTTAGTTTTTCTGGAACTTGGTTCAGCCTCAGGTCCGGCTGGTCAGTTTGGTTCAGTGATTGGTTCAACTACTTGGGTTGGTTCAATTGCTGGTTCAATTGTCTCAATGGTTGGTTTAATATTTAGTTCATTTAGGGGTTCAATTAAAGGTTCAGTAGTATGTTCATTTTCTTCTTGATCAGTATTTGATGAATTTAGATCTGGATTATCAAATTTTGAGTTAATTTCTTCATCAAATATCAGATTTATTGTTTCTTCAATTTTCTTAGTTTGTTTATTGTAAACCTTATAGGCTCTACTTATTGTTGAATAACCTAAGAAGATGCCTGGGGTTGACTTAGACTGGAATTTACTTAGATAGTCCTTGGTATTTAGGATATGGACTTTGCACCCAAAGACCCATAGGTAATGTAGGTTTGGAAGTCTATGGTAGTATAATTCATATGGTGTTTTATTGTGTCGTTTGTTAATTAGTACCCTATTTTGGATGTAGCAAGCCGTACTAATTGCTTCTGCCCAATATTGGTTAGCTAGGTCGAATTCATTGAGCATAGCCCTAGCGGCTTCCTGTAGGGTTCTATTTTTCCTTTCAACTATCCTATTTTGCAGGGGGGTTCTAGGACACGAAAATTCGTGTATATACCCATTTACCTTACAAAACTCCTCAAATCGTTGATTTTCAAACTCTCCCCCGTGGTCACTCCTAAGTCTTTTGATTTTGGTATCGTTTTGATTTTCAATTAACTTACAAAAATCATTGAATAGGTTTAGGGTTTCATCTTTTGTCTTTAGAAACCTAACTCAGGTAGACCTAGAGTAATCATCAACTATTACTAAGCAGTACCGGTTTTCGCTTAGTGACTTGGCTCCATGTGAGTCAAATAGGTCAAGGTGCAGGAGCTCAAGTGTGGTTTGAGTTAAATCAGACTGAATTAGTTTGTGATTAGACCTGGTTTGTTTACCTTGATTAGATAATTTACATATTAAGTTTTCATGGTTCTTAATTTTAGGGATACCCTTAATTAGGCTGAGTTGGGTGATTTTTGAAATTATTCTCAAATTAGTGTGACCTAATCTCCTATGCCAGAGGTTTGATTGTTCTAACTGAGTTAACATGCATTTAGGTACTAGTGGTAGGTTTATCGTGTAAACATTATTTTTCCTAATACCTGATAGATACCATTTTATTGATCATTTGAGTTGCTAAAATCCATGTTTGACCTATGTTTTTATTGCTTAATTGTGAAATTGCCCTAGGTTTTAGGATTTCCTCTTATTTTGGACTTAATTGCAAATTTATATATTTTTGGATTATTTGGCCACTAAATTCTTGATTTATTTTTGTAGGCATAAAAGGTCCATGGACCTAGGGTATATTGGGTCAAACTTGAGTCGGAAGTGAACCGGATCGAATTATCAAGCTTACGATTAATCCGGGCCGTCCGATTCAAGAGCGGCTAGATCTGAGCCATCCGGGACCATCTGAAGCAATCCGAGCTAGGGTTAGGGTTGATCAAGCACTCTGATCAAGATCTGAAGGTTTCATCCCAATCAGAGCTAAATCAACCGTTGGATCAAGCTCGGAGGGCTCTAGATCGTCCATTCAAAGACTAAGTTGATCTGGACCATCCGTTGCAAATCTGGAGGATCCGAGCTACCACGAGGCAGATCCTGACCCCAGATCATCATCATCAAAGTTTGGCTCAAATCAGAGCAAGATCAGCCGTTGGATTTCCTCAAATCAATCTGGACCTTCCATGCTTAAGTATTTAATCAAAACTCATCAGCTCTTCTTCCCTGTCGCATCTTCCTCGCCGCAATCAGTTTTTCTTCAGTTCTTAGCATTTCTTCATTGTTTTAGCTAATTTCTTCAATCTAAGGGGCGCGACCACCTCAACTCTTCATCTAGATCGAGATTTGGATCATTGGAGATAGCTTGGGTGGAGAATTCAGTTCAAAATTCATCCGGACAGTGGTGTTTGAGGGTTTCGGCATCTCTGCTAACCAACCACTTATTTCTCGTCCACAAGCCATGTCCGACCATCTGAGCTACTTGTAGGGGTTCTCAGGTGAGCTCAGATGAGTCTAAATTCATCATCGCAGTCCATCCATCGAGATACAAGAGTTTGGACTGGAAAATTCCAGCCGCGTGCAGTTTGAGCAGAGTTCATCAATCCAAGCTGCGTTCCACTGATTTGCTGAGCCTAGGGGTTCGAAGCCAGCTCTTGATTGACAACCAAGAAGATTTTGAGCTCGGGAAGGGTTGAGGATTAGTTTAATTTAGGAATTTTCAGTTTTCTGCTTTAGCTGTAATTCTTTTCTGCGTGCCATTTATTGATTCCGAATTTCAAATTGGTTAAGTTTGGTTTCTGAATTGTTACTTCTTTAATCAGTTTAGATTATGCAAGTTAATTAGATTTATTGTTTGTTAGTGCCCATTTGCTTTTAAATTCTAGTTTAATTCGTTTTTAATTGTTGTGTATCAGTTGGTATCTCTGTTTACAGCTTGCTTACCAGTCCTGTAGTTGTGTATCAGCCCTTCCTATTGAGTTCTTGCATTTTGTTCCAAGCTCGCTTTAGTTTTACCTTATGAGTTTATCTTGCAGTTTAGTCTAGCTAATTAGCACTCGTTTTTAGCTTTGCCCATCAGATATTGCGTACCAACTTCATTTAGGTAACCTGATTTCTATTTCTGAAAACTCAGCTCAATTCTGAACTTTCAGCTCGTGATTTCTGAGCTTTTGTGTCAAATAAATGTGAGTTCTATTTAAGCCTTGTTGATCTTTAGGATTGTGCACCCATTTCAGCTCATTTTCTGGGTTTGTATCCAATTCGGTTGCTGAATTTCTGCATTTGATCTGAAATCGCAGATCTGATCTGAAATTCTGTTTCATTCTCTGATTTTCTTCATTCAAACACGCAGAGCATTCCATTTATAGTTTCTCTTTCCAACTGCATGATCAATTCATTTCTGAATTGGCAGTTCACGATTTCTTCATTCAGCAACAGTTTTGGCATAACAGTTTCCTTAGTTTGCATATAAATTTTGCTAAGTTTTTGCATGACTGAAATCTGCACTTAATTTGCTTGCTTCACATCCATTTACTTAACATTCTTGGCTTCACACTAGTTGTAGACCTGCCTTTCACATCAAGGAACAACTCCAAACTGCAGCTTGTTGCCTCTGAACCTTGTATCAGCCCTTCCTTGCGCATCAGACCCCATTTCTGCACAGCCCAGTTTACTTCTGCAATCAGGAATTGATAAGCTTCTGAATTATATGTTAATGAATATTAGTTCTTCGAATCACTTCTGAAACATTAGATGGATGTGTGAATCTGAGTTGTTCTGCTTGTTCTTGCATTTTATCTGTTGCTGAAATTCTGAAATTCAAGTTCTGAATTCCTGCTGTCAAAGTTGCATTTAAGTTCATTTCTGAAGTTATCTATTGGTCTGAATTTTATCCATTCATTTCAGCAAGGGTTTTCACTGATAGCAAGGTTTTCAAGCCTAGTCGATTGTTTTCAATTCAGAGTTGTTAGTATTAGTTTTAGCATTCCATATCAGATTTGGCACATAGATTTTATTCCATTGCATATCAAGTTTTGGTGGCATTCATCTTGTATTTTATTGCGATTTCATTTTAGATTGAAACTCGAAACCCAAATTCACAAACGACACCTAAATACAAGCGCGAATCAAACGAACCTCAACTAGTCCCGAGGAAAAATACGACCTGTGGCCCCTTTACTACGCTTTTCTTCTTTGATTGCAAAAAGGGTTTCCAGCTTTCATATCATATTTAAATTCTGATTGGACCCACATTTCGTGACAATTTAATCTAGTATATTTGGGTCCATCAGTACCCTTAAGCATGATTTCAGAGTCTTGCAAGTTTCTAATCAGACAGTTAGAGTTGGTAAAGGTAACTACATAACCAGTATCACACAATTGACCTATGCTAAGCAAGTTAAATTTAAAATCTTCAACCAAAAGAACCTTCTTAATAACAAAGTCAGATTTTAGTTCAATGTTACCTGACCCAATCACCTTGAGTGTAGCATTGTTGCCAAATGCTACTGAGCCTAGGTTTTTGAACTTGAGTTTGGTGAATTTCAATTTATCCCCAGTCATGTGTCTGGAGCACCCGCTATCTAACATCCATTGGTCCAAATCTTTATGTTCCTACACATATAGAGTTTTGTTGATTTGGATCCAATTAGAATCAGGAATAGCCTAAATTGATTTTCACAACCTAGTCTGTCTCACTCAATCTAGAGTTGTCAATCACGTTAGCCTTAAGGGTTTTTGTGAGACAGGTTTTGCATAGATAGAATTATTTTGAAAAATCATGATTTATTTTGAAAAAGTTAAATTAATTTTGAAAACAATTATTTTGAATTTATTTTGAAAAAGAGTGTTTGAATCTACAATTGACTAAAAATTTGTGTTAGATTTGAATTTGACAAAGAATAATTTGTATTTGAATTTCAAAAATTGGCTTCTAAGTCTTGGCGAGGCACTAGGCCTTCTTTGGCCGTAGCCTTATTGGATCATCAACCCTTTTCTTGACAAAGCCTTTTAATGAAATTTTATTTTCAAAATTACTTTTTGAAAAATTCTGGTCTAACTAGTTTGGGTCTTGGATCGGTAGCTTCGGCTAGTTTCACCAGTCTAAAGAGACCAAGTAGTGTATACTTAATCTTATTAGAAGAGGCTTCCCTAACGTACTATCATCTCACCGCCACCCAATACTAGGTTGTTCAAATCTCAGTTAATTGGTTCAGTCCTTAATCTAACCGGTCCTAAATCTAAGCATGATAAATTGCAGAAAATAAATAAACAAGCAATCATGCAATTTAAAACAAAAATAGAAATTTATATAACTATGAAAATTGTTTTTAATTTGGCTCCCCCTGGACTAAAGCCACGATAATGGTTTGGCAAGATGTGAATATTGTCCTTGGGGATCCAATACTGATTTGATCCAGTTTGATTGTTCAGGCACAGTTTGGGTACCCATGCCTGAATTTTAGGTCTAGACTGATTTAGTACAGCATAGTATGATCTTTGTCTAGACATGGTTCGATAGCCTAACCCAGATCGATTTAGAACCGACTTCTATTTTCCAAGGATCATGTCAAGACCCTTGGAACCAGAAGTGAACCGTTCTAAGGCTGCTCTAAGATCCTTGACTTGAGTTTTCAAGGAGGAGTTCTCTTTCTCAAGTTTTTCAACTTGAGTAGAGGTTCCTTCTTGAACCTTCTCAGTTAAGGATCCAGAGTCAGCTCCCTCTTTAAGGAGTTTTACTTCCTGTCGGAGGGACTCGACTTGGATTTTGGCTTTCGCCAAGTCGTGAGAAAGATACGCAATTAATTCGGATAATTGACTTTTAGAAAACCCACTTACAGTGATTTCGCCATCCTCTGAAAACGTGAGCTTTCCATCTTCCGGCTCCAATTCTGATTCGGTTTCGATTTCTTCTGAGGTCGTCAGAGCGAGCAGGTTTGATTGTGGGGCCTCTTCTTCTTCTTCGGACGAGGATTCGTCCCACGTTGCCTGAAGGGCCTTCTTCTTTCTTGTCTTCTTTGTTTCCTTCAGATTGGGGCATTCTGTCTTGTAGTAACCCTTCTTTTTGCACTCGTAACAGGTCACATTTGGTTTGTTCTTCTCATTTGAAGGTTCAGCTGGTTCTTCCTTTCTTCGGCTGGCTTTCCTTCTGTTGGTCTGGTTTTTTAGTTCTTTGTAGTAGTCCCGAGCTAGCCGAACCAGCTTAGGTCGATCGCCTTCGCTTTCTTTTGAGTCTGAGTCTGAATCAGACTCGGGTGCAGGTTGAGGTTTCTTCTTGGTCATCTTTCCAGTTTACCTGCAACAAAAGCAATGTCTTTCTCGGCCAGATTGCAGTTAGTCTATTCATGTAATTCGAGTTCTGAAAATAATTCATCTAGTTTAATTTTAAACAAATCCCTTGAAACTTTGTATGCATCTAACATAGATGCCCACAAAGTATTTCTAGGGAAGGCGTTAAGAGCATACCTGATCAGGTCACAGTTCTCTACCTTGTGACCGATGGTGTGTAGACCGTTCATCAGCTCCTGAATTCTGGCGTGGAGCTGAGCTGCAGATTCGCTGTCGTTCATCTTGATGGTATACAGCTTGTTCAGTAGAAGGTCCCTTTTGCTGATTCGGGTGTCGGAGGTTCCTTCGTGCAACTCAATTAGCTTACCCCAGAGTTCCTTTGCACTGTTGAATGGACCTACCCGGTTCAGCTCCTCTTTGGTTAGGCTGCATTGATGTGTTTGAGTTGCTTTGGCATCGGCTTCAATTTTCCTTTTTAGGGTGGTATCCCATTCGGTGTAGGATTGTGGCACTCCGTCAGCATTTTTATGGATGTCCAGACCAGACTGGATTATTATCCACATGTCCACCTGAGTTTTCAGGTGGACTTCCATCCTACTCTCCAGTAGGAGAAATCCTCCCCACTGAAGAGTGTTGGTCTGGCTGTACTAAAGCCCTCTTGCATGGCCATTTAGGAATTACTGAAAAGAAAGAGAGAAAAAAAACATCCCAAGACTTGGTCTTGGATTAGCAGTACGGGAAGAGAAAAGAAAATTTTATCAAGTGGTGTTGCACCAACCTCGATTAACGAAACAAATTTGATTAAAAAAACGAAGAAAAAATCCGAAAAAAAACTCTCAAATTGATGGTTGCATCAAATTTGAGCTTCCCCGCTCTGATACCACTTGTTGGATCGATAGAATACGATAGAGGGGGGGTGAATATCGTAAAACTGTTTCGGATTATAAGATAAAGAATACACAGCGGAAATTAAAACAACAAACGCGAACACAAGGTTTTTTACTTTGTTCGGAGTCGCGGTCGGCTCCTACTCCAAGGCCCACGGTCCTTGACCGTTTACTGCAGGCAATTCTATAATGCGCAAAGTTTTACAAAAAGTTGTACAGTATTATTGCAGTAAAAACAAAAATCTAACTCTTTGTTACTGACGCCCGGTGTGGATCGTTCTTCGGTGCGTAGGGTCGTCGTCGGCACTAGGACCTTGAGATCAGAAGTTTCCGGAGTAGAGCGCTTGAACGAAGAGTATTGAGGCGTTCAAAAATTGTGTCTGGAAGCCTTGGGGGTCGAGCCCCTTTTATAGTGCACCTGGGGGCGCCCGGGACGCTGGGGGCGCCCTCCACGTGTCTCTCGATCCACAAACCTTCATCCTGAACTCGGTCAGCCCTTATCCCTCCAGGATAGGGCTCGAGGTTTGACGGGGAGCCCGGGACACAGAGGGAGCCCTGCTTGACTTGGTCTTGCTGGCTTCTCGGCTAACTTCAATCCAATTGCTTCGTTGGCTTAGAACCAGGGCGCCCGAGGCATCCGGGGCGCCCGGGACCATGCGGGCGCCCGGAAGCTTGGGGGCGCCTGGCCCAGTGAGCTTCCAAAGCGTTTTCTTTCTCAAATCATGTTTGGCTTTGACCTTGGGCGCCCGGGACCTCCCGGGTGCCTGACCCAGCTGCTGCCCCTCTCCTTTGGGGCATTCTGAGCTGCAGAAACTCGTTCCTTCGGTCCAGCATCCAGGGTTAGTACCAAACAAAACAAAACAAGAATGTTAGTGAATTTTACAGTCGTAGCTGTCTTGGTTCTAACTTTGGGTCTCCTAAATGGAACCCTAGGTCGAACCGACGTCTACTGTTCCCTCAACGGGGAACGCGTCATCACCTACTCCTCTCAGGAGAATTTACCTGTTGCCAACCGGCTCCTCCGGTTGGACTTTTGCCCAGCAGTCCTTCGCCAGGTGCCTAGCAGTCCTTCGCCAGGTCTTCGTTAACAAGCAATCCTTTGCCTGGTGCCTAGCAATCCTTCGCCAAGTCTTCGTTACCAAGCAGTCCTTCGCCTGGTGCCTAGCAATCCTTCGCCAGGTCTTTGTTACCAAGCAGTCCTTCGCCTGGTGCCTAGCAGTCCTTCGCTAGGTCTTCGTTACCAAGTAGTCCTTCGCCTGGTGCCTAGCAATCCTTCGCTAGGTCTTAGACTCCTAGCAGCCCTTCGCTAGGTGCCTAGCCGTCCTTCGCCAAGTCTTAGGGTTTCGATGCCTAGCAGTCCTTCGCTAGGTGCCTACCAGTCCTTCGCTAGGACTTCAATCTGCACACTCAATTAACATATTAGATCACAAATAATACTTAACTTTTGAACCCTTTGCCATTATCAAAACCAAGGTTCGACTTGGGTGCTGTCTTCACCAACAATCTCCCCCTTTTTGATTTATGGCAACCCAGTTCAAAAAGTTAATAACAAACAGGTGAAATACCAATTTAGTTTCCTCCCCCTGGAAGGAATCTCCCCCTAGGTTTTTCAAAGGTTCGTGGGGTTTGAAAATTTCTAAGTCTAAAAATGGAATTGATTTTTCAACACTTAGAACATTTTTTCAAAAGAAGTTTTAGAAAACATTTTCCAACAAAAAATTTTGGCTGGGCACTTGGAAAATTTATACTTGGAAAAATTTTCAAGTCAATAGCTTAGTAGAAAATTTTCTAAACATCTTCTAATGTTTTTTATTACTAAAGGAATTTTTGAAAAAAAAATCAATCTCTTTAGTATTTTAGAAACTTTTTACTTAGAAACTTTTCTATTTAAGATAAGTACTTAGAAAAAGTTTTGAACATAGCTTAACTTTAAGTACTTGGAAACACTTTTGAAAACAGCTTGGGTCAAGTACTTAAAGACAGTTTTGAAAAAAAACAGTTTTGAAGGCAACTTAGATTAAGTACTTTTTGAAAAAAGGATAAAGTTTTGAAATTTTAAATTAAGTGCTTAAAGACAGTTTTGAAAGAAAACAGTTTTGAAGGCAACTTAGATTAAGTACTTTTTGAAGAAAGGATAAAGTTTTAAAATTTTAAATTTTGAAAAAAAAAATTTAATTTTCAAATCTTCTCTCCTTTTCAATCTCTCCCCCTTTGGCATATATCAAAAAACAAAACAAAATAGCAAAAAAATTGTATTAGAATATAGCAAAAGCATAATGTGTTGTACTAAACCAATTCAAGGTATAAACTTGGACCAAATCAATTTGAATTATCTCTCTCGGGTCCTGTCTAACCCAATTAGCTACTTACTAACTGTTATAGACAGTAGTTTTCGCTGGGGTTAGTCAAGTTAAGTGTTCTGTTCAAGTTAGATTTTCTAAGCTTGACACTTAACCTGATTACTATTTAATTTGTATTTAGTGCCCCAATTACTGCAGATGCACTGACTTAAAGCATCTTGAATTAAGGCAAAGACCTAAGCATCTCAACCCATTCTAGGTTATCAGACAAAAATACCCTAAGGTGCTTGTGAGATGCTGGCTTCTAGATCTATAGGTGCATGCAGTTCTAGGGTTAGGGCCTAAGCTAATTCCATTTGCGAAAATGCCCTAGTTTTGAAGGGGGTAATTTTTCTTAAGAAAAACTAATTCGAAAAATGATTTTTAAAATTGCAAAAAGATTTTTCAAACTAAGTAAAAACTAATTTTAAAATCAAGTAAAGCAGTTTAAAGAACATAAGAGTAGAGTAAGTCTATTCTACCAAACATAACCCTAACTGCCTTCTTAGTGAGCTGAACTCAGACTCAGGTAGGGGTTTGGTGAATATGTCAGCTAAGTTAAATTTAGAGTCTACATGCTTAAGGATTATCTCACCCCTGACTACGTGATCTCTTACAAAGTGGTGTTTGACTTCTATGTGTTTAGTTCTGAAGTGTTGGATTGGATTCTTAGTTAGGTTAATTGAGCTTATATTATCAATGTAGACCTGAGTTTGAGTGTAGTTAAGCTGGAAGTCTTTGAGAGTGTGCATCAACCATAAGAGCTATGCTACACACTCTCCTAAAGCTACATACTTAGCATCAGTTGTGGATAGAGCTACACAGTGTTGTTTTTTGCTGCACCAACTTACTAGACTATTTCCTAACAGTTGGCAGCTTCCACTTGTGCTCTTTCTATCTAATTTACATCCAGCATAATCAGAATCTGAATATCCTGACAAGTCAAAGGTTGAGGTCCTAGGATACCAAATCCCTACATTTAGGGTGCCCTTAACATATCTTAGTATTCTTTTTAGGGCTGCTAAGTGCGTTTCCTTAGCACAGGTTTGGTATCTAGCACACATTCCTATGGCAAAAAGGATATCAGGTCTGCTGGCTATAAGGTATAGTAGACTTCCAATCATACTTCTATATGTTGATGCAGTCTGTCCCTGGTTGTTGTTTTGGTGTTTGACACGGATTTAAGTTTGATTCAAGTTTGGTTGAATTTGGGTTAAGTCCAGGTGGATCGGGAGATCGCACGCTGGCATGGGAAAAGTTAGGAAAAGTCCTAACGTGGAGGGTTAGGTGTGCAAAAGTCCTAACCTGGAAGGCTAGGTGTGAAAAGTCCTAACTCGGAGGGTTAGGTGGTGGAAATCCCGGTGAGTGAAGCTTGGTCCTGGTGAGTGAAGCCAGGTTGTGGAAAACCCGGTGAGTGAAGCCGGGTCCTGGTGAGTGAAGCCAGGTGATGGAAATCCTGGTGAGTGAAGCCGGGTCCTGGTGAGTGAAGCCGGGTCCTGGTGATTGAAGCCAGGTGATGGAAATCCCGGTGAGTGAAGCTGGGTCCTGGTGAGTGAAGCAGGTGATGGAAATCCCAGTGAGTGAAGCCGGGTCCTGGTGAGTGAAGCCGAGTGAAGGAAATCCTAGTGAGTGAAGCTAGGTTGAAATCCCGGTGAGTGAAGCCGGGTCCCGGTGAGTGAAGCTGGGTGACCGAAATCCTGGTGAGTGAAGCCAGGTCCTAGTGAGTGAAGCTAGGTTGAAGTCCCGGTGAGTGAAACTGGGCACGGAATCTTGGTCCGGGGGACTAAGAACGAGTCAGAGAAGGGCTGGAGGCTTGTTCTCGTGACTTGGGTTGGATTTAGGCTTGCCTGGATCGGTCTGGTGACCGATCAGGGAAGTTGGCACGGTATTCCCTCGTGGATCGGTCTGGTGACCGATCCAGCGATGACTGATCGGTCTGGTGACCGATCAGGGAGCACTCAGTGAGGTTGGAAACCTACTGCTCTGCTCCTGATCGGTCTGGTGACCGATCAGGGAGCATGTAGTTTACTCACTGCTCTGCTCCTGATCGGTCTGGTGACTGATCAGGGAGCATTCAGTGGGTTTTGGGAACCTTACTAATCTGCTCCTGATCGGTCTGGTGACCGATCAGGGATACTGTTCAGATCGGTCTAGAGAACGATCATTTGTCGCAAGGTTCTCACTATAACCGATCAGGATGACTCCTGATTGGTCTGGAAGCAGCCTGATCAGTCTGGTGACCGATCAGGCCGGAGCCTGATTGGTCTGGTGACCGATCAGGCTAGAGCCTGATTGGTATAGGGACCAATCAAGAGTGTGCAGAAGACTGTTGGATCGGTCTGGTGACCGATCAGGGTCCTCCCTGATCGGTCTGGGGACCGATCAGGAGCAGAATTTTAATTCAAATACGCTGTCAGAAGCTCTGATCGCGTCTATTTTCACTGCCGATTCTCTGCTACTTGTTGATTTCATTTGATATCGATCTGCTAAGCCTCTATTGGAGTGTGCAGGTGATAGCATGTGATTCAAACACTCAAGGAGGGTCAATGGGAGGCTTTCCTTGGAGCAGGTTTGTTTGTTTCTCCTTCTCAGGTTTCAACGGCAACTGGAGCAGCTGGCGACTGACGGAGACTCAGCTGGAGAGGAGGTCTTCAGTGGACTGAGTGCTCAGGGAGGTTAGTGGGTTCAGGCTGGCTCAGGGGATGCTGATGAAGCCTGGTGATGAAGCAGGAGCTTAAGAGGAAGATGAGAAGCAAAGGAGGCAATAAGGGAAAAACAGGAAAACAAGCAAGTGTGGCTGTGGGTTTCGCTGTTGTTGTTGTGCTCCTTGTGTAGCTTCTCTCTTGAGCTTTCTTGCTACTGTCTTGTGAGAGGTTCCTCCTTAGTCTCGTGTGCTTACCTTATATTCATCTACTGAGGCGATTGTGGAGAGGTTTCTCCACCGAGAAGGAGGGCTTGATATCCGGTGTTCACGGGGCTTGATCTGCGACGATCAAGGGATCGCCCACCTTACGGGCACGCCAAGGAGTAGGGGCAAGTTATCCCCGAACCTTGTACATCCTGTGTTAGCGTCGGTTTGCTTTCTTTATTTTTGTTGTTTTTTGTTCTGTTTTGTTTGTTCCGCTGTCTAACTCTGAAGTGCAGAAAGTTTCAAAAGCTAAGAAATTGTGTCTGGCTATATTCACCCCCCCTCTCTAGCCATCCGAGTTCCAACAAGTGGTATCAGAGCTTGGGGCTCTGTACAAACGGCTTAACATCCGAGAGTTATCAACAAGATGGCTGGAAGAGAAGGAATGAGCACAAACCGACCTCCACTCTTCGACGGCGCTGATTTTCCATACTGGAGGTTGAAGATGGAGTTTTACCTCAAAACCAACCTCGGCATGTGGTTTGCTGTCAAGGAAGGTTTTTCCACTCCTAAAGATGCTGAGGGAAAAGAGATGGACTTCTCAAGTTGGTCAGCAGATCAAATCCGGAGAGGTGAAGCCGATGCGAAAGCGGTGGTAACTTTGCAATGCGGGTTGACCAAGGACCAACTAATCAAGGTTGGTCCCTTCACAAGTGCTAAAGACCTTTGGAACAAAGTCATTGAG
Organism: Boesenbergia rotunda; assembly: GCA_024364735.1. Classification (NCBI taxonomy): domain Eukaryota; kingdom Viridiplantae; phylum Streptophyta; class Magnoliopsida; order Zingiberales; family Zingiberaceae; genus Boesenbergia; species Boesenbergia rotunda. The sequence continues at coordinate 286,190 of JAGFNQ010006323.1, read as the reverse complement.
CTCCATGAAGGAACTCAAGACACCCGGACTGCCAAGAAGGACCTCCTTCTCAGCCAACTCCAAAATCTGTCCATGAAAGAGGAAGAAACTGTAAGTATACTTCATGGACGTTCAAAGAAATCCTCAACGGTCTCCACTCCATTAATGAAAGGTAGAGAACCGAGACTTATAAGGTATGTCCTCAAAGCTTTCCTAGGAACGCCTTGTGGCATCCATGGTGGATGCTTACAAGGTTCCAAGGATTTATCTTGTGTTAAGTTAGAAGATCTATTTTGTGAAATGGAACTACATGAGATCTCTAACAAAAGTTCAAAAGAGAAAGGTATTGCTTAGTGGCAGGTGACAACAAGAAGAAGAAGAAGGGGAAGAAGAAGGAGAAGGAAGTCTCTTCATCTTCATCCTCATCCGAGTCCGAGGAGGAGGGCAGCTGGTCTTCTTCCTCCGAGATGGCCAACTTTGTTAGAAGGATGATGAGGAAGAGCCGGCGCCTCAAGGGTAAAGGTAACCCAGTGAAGTTAAGATTGATAAGTCTAATGTTACTTGTTATGAGTGTAGCAAGAAAGGACATTACAAGGATGAATGTCCAAAGTTAAAGAAGAAGAAGGATAAATCAAAGAAGAAAAAGAAGGCCTTGAGGGCCACATGGGATGAATCGTCCTCTAGTTCATCCGAAGAAGAAGGAGGAGAAGTACACTCATCACCGTGCCCTCATGGCCATAGAGGATTCAAATGAAGAGGAGAGTGGAGACGAATCAAGCTCCTCAACCCGCCTTCATCATCTTCGGATGATGAAGAGGTAATTCTCCCGAGCTAGATAAGTGCTATAGAACCATTGCATGTCTAGCTAGGTTGCTTAAAAAATCCAAGAACAAAGTTAAATTGTTGAAATTGGAAGTAGAAGAATTGAAATCCTCTAGGGTGGAGGATATTAATGATTTTCATGAGAAATCCTCTAAGGATGAGGAATGGATGATTGCATTAAAATCTTGAGGATAAATAAGGCTTGAAGGGTGAAATTGAAAACTCAAGAATATTCTTGAGAAATTTTCAACAAGTTCCAAAACCCTAGACATGATCTAAACTCCCAAAGGCGGTTTACAACAAGGCCGGTATAGGTTACCGACCTAAAGAACCGACCTTTGTGTCATTAATGTCTAGAACACATTTTAGATCATCAAATGTTCCTAGGGTTAAAAAGAAAATGACTAAGGCATGGGTGCCAAAGTCTTTGATTGAAGGTTCTTTAGGTCCCAAAATTTGGGTACCTAAAACCTCTATCTTTAGAATTGTATAAGCATTATTTGAGGGGGAGCATCTATCAACATGGGAGGTTGATATTTGGTGCTCCAAACCCATGACCAAAGGAAAATTGTCATTCACATGGATGATTATGGAAAATTCAATTAAATGCTTTGAGCTCCATTGTTTAGATCTTATGACAATATAATCCCTTGGCTAGTGATTTTTATGGTATTCATGTGTTAAAGTACTTAGTCATGATATAATCTACTTTAGTGTTTAAGTTCTTCCATGATCAAGTATGCCATGATTTTCTTGTATGTTTAGCAACATGAAGCATCTATTGAACATATGGACATGATTTGTGCATGAATCACTATGAAATCTCACAATATGTAGACAAAGAACATGAGTTTAAGGTTAGGCTTAAGTTTTCTTATATTTGGAGATGAATCTAGATGAGTATGCCCTGATTTGATATTTGTGATTAACATTAATCTATGACATGCAAATTGTTTAAGAACAAGATCACACATTATTTGATGTCATCAAAGTGATAGATAAGAACATGAGCTTAAGTCTAGGTAATGCTTTCCTTGTATCAAACTCAAATTCCTGACTTGTTTTTTCCCCTTGATCATGCGTTGATATTCAATCATGCTTAGAAAATATGATCATGCTTGAACAAATCTGATATATTTTTATAAGGAACTGGAATCATGTTTTTGTTTGACAAAATCTGTTGATGGGAAATGAATTTTGGTTAAAGGAACCCTTAGTCAATGGGATTAAATCTAATTGATTAGGTTTAGGGTGGTTAAGAGGTGAAAAAAGTTTGAACATAGATCTGAATCATTTCTGAAATCTGGTCGAAGAACATCTGTATCAGACCTGATCGGTCCACCGACCGATCAGGACTCACTCTGATCGGTCTGGTGACCGATCAGATCAACACTAATCAAAGGTATCAGACTAATTCTCAGTCCGATCCCTTTCATCAAATTGTATCAGATTATGATCATACTGATACACAAATCTGATACAAACCATTACCATTGAAACATACTTGATCATCCATTGGTACAAACCTGGTACTAAGGGAGCACAAATTTGTTCAAGTGGTACAAACCTGGTACTCAATAGTGATTTGATACAAACCTATGTTGGAATGTTCAAATTCATAAGAAAGGATTTGTTGAGTCATGACTCTTGTTCTTAATGTCGTGTTTCAGAAATTTTTCTGAAATGACGAATATTAATAGAGTCTACACCCCTGTTGTGGAATGCAAATTGTTAATGCAGTCTGGTCAGGAACGTATCAGAATTTCAGAATTTTTCTGAAATCTGATCGGTCCCCAGACTAATCAGAAATTTTTTGTATCAAGGAATCAACGAACCTGATCGGTCACGGAGACCAATCAGGATTATATGTCAGATACAGCTGCATTCCTTACTTATCATATGAAACATAAACATGTTTGACCATGATATACTTCTGTATATGTTTTCATGTGCAATTCACACTTGTTACTGTATAATGCATATACATTGTTGCCATGATACATTTATGGTATATGCCTCTCATATGCAAAATTTTTATCCTTGATTATTTTGGGTTTGGGGAGAGACCCGTGTTTGAGGGGGAGGTATGTTCAACTTAATAACCATACCCTTTTCGATGTTTGACAAAGGGGGAGAAAATTATTGATTAAGTTTAGAGTTATTGTAAGGGGAGGACTTTGATTCCCTTATGGTAATTGAACTGTCTTAAATTGATCATTAATACCTAAACTGAAATCTAAACTTAAATCGGGTTGTCAAACAACAAAAAGGGGGAGATTGTTGATGAAATCTGTCCCTAGTTGTTGTTTTGGTGTTTGACACGGATTTAAGTTTGATTCAAGTTTGGTTGAATTTGGGTTAAGTCCAAGTGGATCGGGAGATCGCACGCTGGCATGGGAAAAGTTGGGAAAAGTCCTAACGTGGAGGGTTAGGTGTGCAAAAGTCCTAGCTTGGAAGGCTAGGTGTGAAAAGTCCTAACTCAGAGGGTTAGGTGGTGGAAATCCCGGTGAGTGAAGTCGGGTCCTGGTGAGTGAAGCCAGGTTGTGGAAAACCCGGTGAGTGAAGCCGGGTCCTGGTGAGTGAAGCCGGTGATGGAAATCCGGTGAGTGAAGCTGGGTCCTGGTGAGTGAAGCAGGTGATGGAAATCCCGGTGAGTGAAGCCGGGTCCTGGTGAGTGAAGCCAGGTGAAGGAAATCCTAGTGAGTGAAGCTAGGTTGAAATCCCGGTGAGTGAAGTCGGGTCCCGATGAGTGAAGCCGGGTGACCGAAATCCTGGTGAGTGAAGCCAGGTCCTAGTGAGTGAAGCTAGGTTGAAGTCCCGGTGAGTGAAACTGGGCACGGAATCTTGGTCCGGAGGACTAAGAATGAGTCAGAGAAGGGCTGGAGGCTTGTTCTCGTGACTTGGGTTGGATTTAGGCTTGCCTGGATCGGTCTGGTGACCGATCAGGGAAGTTGGCACGGTATTCCCTTGTGGATCGGTCTGGTGACCGATCTAGCGATGACTGATCAGTCTGGTGACCGATCAGGGAGCACTCAGTGAGGTTGGAAACCTACTGCTCTGCTCCTGATCGGTCTGGTGACCGATCAGGGAGCATGTAGTTTACTCACTGCTCTGCTCCTGATCGGTCTAGTGACCAATCAGGGAGCATACAGTGGGTTTTGGGAACCTTACTGATCTGCTTCTGATCGGTCTGGTGATCGATCAGGGATACTGTTCAGATCGGTCTAGAGAACGATCATTTGTCGCAAGGTTCTCACTATAACCGATCAGGATGACTCCGGATTGGTCTGGAAGCAGCCTGATCGGTCTGGTGACCGATCAGGCCGAAGCCTGATTGGTCTGGTGACCGATCAGGCTAGAGCCTGATTGGTCTGGGGATCAATCAGGAGTGTGCAGAAGACTGCTGGATCGGTCTGGTGACCGATCAGGGTCCTCCCTGATCGATCTGGGGACCGATCAGGAGCAGAATTTTAATTCAAATACGCTGTCAGAAGTTCTGATCGCGTCTATTTTCACTGTCGATTCTCTGCTACTTGCTGATTTCATTTGATATCGATCTGCTAAGCCTATGTTGGAGTGTGCAGGTGATAGCAGGTGATTCAAACACTCAAGGAGGGTCAATGGGAGGCTTTCCTTGGAGCAGGTTTGTTTGTTTCTCCTTCTCAGGTTTCAACGGCAACTGGAGCAGCTGGCGACTGACGGAGAACTCAGCTGGAGAGGAGGTCTTCAGTGGACTGAGTGCTCAGGGAGGTCAGTGGGTTCAGGCTAGCTCAGAGGATGCTGATGAAGCCTGGTGATGAAGCAGGGAGCTTAAGAGGAAGATGAGAAGCAGAGGAGGCAATAAGGGAAAAAACAGGAAAACAAGCAAGTGTGGCTGTGGGTTTCGCTGTTGTTGTTGTGCTCCTTGTGTAGCTTCTCTCTTGAGCTTTCTTGCTACTGTCTTGTGAGAGGTTTCTCCTTAGTCTCGTGTGCTTACCTTGTATTCATCTACTGAGGCGATTGTGGAGAGGTTTCTCCACCGAGAAGGAGGCGCTTGATATCCGGTGTTCACCGGGGCTTGATCTGCCGACGATCAAGGGATCGCCCACCTTACGGGCACGCCAAGGAGTAGGGGCAAGTTATCTCCGAACCTTGTATATCAAGGTGTTAGCGTCGGTTTGCTTTCCTTTGCTTTGGGTTGTTGTTTTTAGTTTTCTGTTTCTGCATTTGCTTCCGCTGCCTAACTCTGAAGTGCAGAATAGTTTCAAAAGCCTCAAAAGCTTTGTGTTCGACTAGATTCACCCCCCCTCTAGCCATCCGAGTTCCAACACTATAGAGTTTAAGGTCTACTAGTTTACCATCAAGGTCACTATCTATTTTTACATTTGTGGCCATGGGGGTACTTATGCTTTTGGAGTTGTCCATTTTGAATTTCCTTATTAACTCCTTAGCATATTTAGATTGATGGACATAGTTTCCATCCCTAGCATGTTTAATTTGTAACCCTAGAAAGAAATTGAGCTCACCAACTAAGCTCATTTCAAATTTATTTTTCATTATTTTAACAAATTCTTTTAGGAAATTCGAGTTGGTGGACCCAAAGATTATGTCATCGACGTAGATTTGGGCAATAAAGATTTCCTTTCCTAAGCTCTTAATAAATAGGGTTGAGTCAATTTGTCCTTGTTTAAATTCTTTAGAAATTAGGTAGTTTGATAAGCATTCATATCAGACCCTAGGTGCTTGTTTTAGTCCATACAGTGCCTTATTGAGTTTGTAAACTTGGTCAGGTTTTTCTAAGTCCTCAAAACTAGGGGGTTGTCCTACATAGACTTCTTCTCTAATAAACCCATTCAGAAAGGCTGATTTTACATCCATTTGGTAGAGTTTAAATCCTTTATGGGCTACATAGGCTAGCAACATTCTAATAGACTCAAGTCTGGCTACTGGGGCATAGGTTTCGTCATAGTCTAACCCTTCGACTTGATTGAACCCTTTAGCTACTAAGCGGGGTTTATTTCTAACTATTTCTCCTTGGTCATTTAGCTTATTCCTAAACACCCACTTAGTGTCAATAATGGATTTGCCCTCAGGTTTAGGTACTAGTTCCCAGACATGGTTCCTTTCAAATTGGGCTAACTCCTCTTGCATTGCTATGATCCAATCAGGATCAGGTAAGGCTTCCTCTATAGTCTTAGGTTCGATTTTCGAAATCACTGCAATCTGACTATGATTTCTATAGGAAGACCTAGTTCTGACTCCTTAGGTTGGATCACCCACAATTTGATCAGTTGGGTGACTGAGTCTGGGTTTCTTGGTTCTTCTAGAACTTGGTTCAACCTCAAGTCCGGCTGAATGGTTCAGTTCAATATTTAGTTCAATTACTTGGGCTGGTTCAATTATTGGTTCAATTGACTTAGTAGTTGGTTCAATAGTCAGTTCACTTAGAGGTTCAACTAGTGGTTCAATTGATGGTTCAATAATTTGTTCAATAATTTGTTCATTATCTTCATGATCAATATTTGATGTATTTAGATTTGGATTATCAGATTTTGAATTAGTTTCCTCATCAAATATTAGATTTGTTGTTTCTTCAATTTTGTTAGTTTGTTTATTGTAGACCCTATAGGTCTACTTATTGGTTGAAATACCTAAGAAGACCCCTAGGGTTGACTTAGACTGGAATTTTCCGAGGTAGTCCTTGGTGTTTGGATATGACTTTGTACCCAAAGACTCTTAGGTAATGTAGGTTTGGACGTCTATGATAATATAATCATAGGGAGTTTATTATGTCATTTGTTGATTAGGACCCTATTTTGATATAGCAAGCCGTACTAATTGATTCTGCCCAAAATTGGTTAGCTAGGTTGAATTCATTGAGCATAGTCCTAGCGGCTTCCTGTAGGGTTCTATTTTCCGTTCTACTATCTCATTTTGCTGGGGGTTCTAGGACACGAAAATTCGTGTATATACCCGTTTATTCTACAAAATTCCTCGAACCTTTGATTTTCAAACTCTCCCCCGTGATCACTCCTAAGTCTTTTGATTTTGGTATCGTTTTGATTTTCAATTATCTTACAAAAATCAATAAACAGGTTTAGGGTTTCATCCTTAGTCTTTAGGAACCTAACCCAAGTAAACCTAGAGTAATCATCGATAATTACTAAGCAGTACCGGTTTCCGCTTAGTGACTTGGCTCCATGTGAATCAAATAGGTCAAGGTGCAGGAGCTCAAGCGTAGTTTGAGTTAGATCTGATTGAATTTGTTTGTGATTAGACCTGGTTTGTTTACCTTGGTTGCATGATTCACATATCATGTTTTCATGGTTCTTAATTTTTGGTATTCCTTTAATTAGACCAAGTTGGGTGATTTTTGAAATTAATCTTAGATTAGTGTGACCTAATCTCCTATGCCAGAGGTTTGATTCTTCTAACTGAGTTAAGAAGCATTTAGGTTCTAAGGGTAGGTTTATAGTGTAAACGTTATTTTTCCTAGTGCCCTTAAGCATGACTTCTGAGTCTTGCAAATTTCTAATCAGGCAGTCAGAGTTGGTAAAGGTAACTACATAGCCAGTATCACATAATTGACTTATACTAAGCAAGTTAAACTTAAAAGTTCTCAACCAAGAGTACCTTTTTAATTACAAAATCAGATTTGAGTTCAATGATACCTGACCCAATGACTTTGAGTGTAGCATTGTTGCCAAATGCTACTGAGCCTATGTTTTTGAACTTGAGTTTGGTGAATTTCAATTCATCTTCANTAAAATTATATCGTCAACATAGATTTGGGCAATAAAGATTCTTTTTCTAAGCTTTTAACAAAAAGGGTTGAGTCAATTTGTCCTTGATTAAATTCCTTAGAAATGAGGTAGGTCGATAGGCGTTCATATCATGCCCTAGGTGCTTGTTTTAGTCCATATAGTGTCTTATTGAGTTTGTAAACTTGGTCAGGTTTTTCTAAGTCCTCAAAACTGGGGGGTTGTCCTACATAGACTTCTTCTCTAATAAACCCATTCAGAAAGGCTGATTTTACATCCATTTGGTAGAGTTTAAAAATCCTTTATGGGCTGCATAGGCTAGCAACATTCTAATAGACTCAAGTCTGGCTACTGGAGAATAGGTTTCGTCATACTCTAACCCTTCGACTTGATTGAACCCTTTAGCTACTAAGCGGACTTTTTTTCTAACTATTTTCCCTTGGTCATTTAGCTTATTCCTAAACACCCACTTAGTGTCAATAATGGATTTGCCCTCAGGTTTAGGTACTAGTTCCCAGACATGGTTCCTTTCAAATTGGGCTAACTCCTGTTGCATTGCTATGATCCAATCAGGATCAGGTAAGGCTTCCTCTATAGTCTTGGGTTCGATTTTCGAAATCATTGTAATCTGACTAAGATTTCTATAGGAAGACCTAGTTCTGACTCCTTAGGTTGGATCACCCACAATTTGATCAGTTGGGTGACTGAGTCTGGGTTTATTGGTTCTTCTAGAACTTGGTTCAGCCTCAGGTCCGGCTGAATGGTTCAGTTCAATATTTAGTTCAATTACTTGGGCTGGTTCAATTATTGGTTCAATTGGCTCAGTAGTTGGTTCAATAGTCAGTTCACTTAGAAGTTCAACTAGTGGTTCAATTGATGGTTCAATAATTTGTTCAATAATTTGTTCATTATCTTCATGATCAATATTTGATGTATTTAGATTTGGATTATCAGATTTTGAATTAGTTTCCTCATCAAATATTAGATTTGTTGTTTCTTCAATTTTGTTAGTTTGTTTATTGTAGACCCTATAGGTCCTACTTATTGTTGAATATCCTAAGAAGACCCCTAGGGTTGACTTAGACTGGAATTTCCGAGGTAGTCCTTGGTGTTTGGATATGGACTTTGTACCTAAAGACTCTTAGGTAATGTAGGTTTGGACGTCTATGATAATATAATTCATAGGGAGTTTTATTATGTCATTTGTTGATTAGGACCCTATTTTGGATATAGCAAGCCGTACTAATTGATTCTGCCCAAAATTGGTTAGCTAGGTTGAATTCATTGAGCATAGTCCTAGCGGCTTCCTGTAGGGTTCTATTTTTCCGTTCTACTATCTCATTTTGCTGGGGGGTTCTAGGACACGAAAATTCGTGTATATACCCGTTTATTCTACAAAATTCCTCGAACCTTTGATTTTCAAACTCTCCCCCGTGATCACTCCTAAGTCGTTTGATTTTGGTATCGTTTTGATTTTCAATAATCTTACAAAAATCAATAAACAGGTTTAGGGTTTCATCTTTAGTCTTTAGGAACCTAACCCAAGTAAATCTAGAGTAATCATCGATAATTACTAAGCAGTATCGGTTTCCGCTTAGTGACTTGGCTCATGTGAATCAAATAGTCAAGGTGCAAGAGCTCAAGTGTAGTTTGAGTTAGATCTGATTGAATTTGTTTATGATTGGACCTGGTTTGTTTACCTTGGTTGCATGATTCACATATCATGTTTTCATGGTTCTTAATTTTTGGTATTCCTTTAATTAGACCAAGTTGGGTGATTTTTGAAATTAATCTTAGATTAGTATGACCTAATCTCCTATGCCAGAGGTTTGATTTTCTAACTGAGTTAAGAAGCATTTAGGTTCTACGGGTAGGTTTATAGTGTAAACGTTGTTTCTCCTAGTGCCCTTAAGCATGACTTCTGAGTCTTGCAAATTTCTAATCAGGCAGTTAGAGTTGGTGAAGGTAACTACATAGCCAATATCACATAATTGACTTATACTAAGCAAATTAAACTTAAAGTTCTCAACCAAGAGTACTTTAATAATTACAAAATCAGATTTGAGTTCAATGTTACCTGACCCAATGACTTTGAGTGTAGCATTGTTGCCAAATGTTACTGAGCCTAGGTTCTTGAACTTGAGTTTGGTGAATTTCAATTCATCTTCAGTCATGTGTCTGGAGCATCCTGTTGGTGCAGGCAGCACCTATGTCGAACCTGGGTTTTGATAATGGCAAAGGGTTCAAAAGTTAAGATGTTATTTTTGGTCTAATGTGCTCACTGAGTGTGCAGAAAGAAGTGCTGGCGAAGGGCTGCTGGGCACCTAGCGAAGGACTGCTAGGCATCAAAACACGAAGACCTGGCGAAGGGCTGCTAGGAATCTAAGACCTGGCAAAGGGCTGCTAGGGACCTAGCGAAGGACTGCTTGGTACCGAAGACCTGGCGAAGGGCTGCTAGGCACCTGGCGAAGGACTGCTGGGCAAAAGTCCAACCGGAGGAGCCGGTTGGCAAAAGGTAAACTCTCCTGAGAGGAGTAGGTAAGGACGCATTCCCCGTCGAGGGAACAGTAGGCGTCGGTTCGACCTAGGGTTTCATTTGGGAGACCTGAAGTCAGAACCAAGACAGCTACGGCTGTAAAAACTAACTAACATTCTTGCCATGTTTGTTGTGGAACTAACCTTGGATGCAGGGACCAACGGAATGTGTTTCTGCAGCTCAGAACGCCTCAAAGGAGAGGGGCAGCAGCTGGGCTTGGCACCCGGGAGGTCCCGGGCGCCCAAGGTCAAAGCCAAACGAGCAGTTAAGCAAGAATCACTTCGAAAGCTTACTGGGTCAGGCGCCCTGATGGTCCCGGGTGCCCTGTATGTCCCGGGCGCCCTGGGTCCAAGCTAGATTGTGATCGAAGCAAACTCAGCCACGAAGCCAACAGACCAAGTCAACCAGGGCACCCCCAGCATCCCGGGCGCCTCCGTCAGCTCCGAGGCCGATTCTGGAGGGATAAGCGCTGACCGAGCTGCGGATGAGGTTTCTCGGATCCGAAGGCACGTGTCATGCGCCCCTAGCGTCCAGGGCACCCCCAGGAGCAGTATAAAAGGGGCTCGACCCCTAAGGCTTCGACAACACTTTTTCCAACGCCTCTACTCTCTTCATTCAAGCACTCTGCTCCGGCAAACTCCGTGCTCGACATTCTAGCACCGATGATGACCCTCTGCTCCGAATACGATCCACATCGGGCGTCGGTAACGAAGAGTATAATTGTTTATTTACTGCACTACTATTGTAACGATTCCTGTAAACCTTTGCGCACATATAGAATTGCCGCAGTAAACGGTCAAGGACCGTGGGCCTTGGAGTAGGAGCCGACCGCGACTCCGAACCAAGTAAAATTGCTTGTATTCTTCTGTTGTGTTTGTTTTTATTTCCGCTGTGTAATTTCTCTCAATATTATCCGAAAAAATTTTCACGATATTCACCCCCCTCTATCGTGTTTTCTCGATCCAACAAGTGGTATCAGAGTGGGGAAGCTCAAATTTGGTGCAACCACCAATTTGGGAGTTTTTCGGATTTTTCTTCGAAATTTTTAATTTCTTTTTTTCGATCAAATTTTTATCGTTAATCGAGGTTGGTGCAACACCACTCAATAATTTATATATATATATATATATCTTCTTCCCGCACTGCTAATCCAAGACCAAGTCTTGGGACAGTTTTTTTTAATTTTATTTCAGAACATCTAAATGGCCATGCAAGAAGGGTTCAGTATAGCCAGACCACCACTCTTCAGTGGGGAGGATTTCTTCTACTGGAAGAGTCGGATGGAAGTCCACCTGAAAACTCAGTGGACATGTGGATAATTATCCAATCTGGACTGGAAATCCCGAAAAACGCTGAAGGAGTGCCACAATCTTACATCGAATGGGATACCGCACTAAAAAGAAAGATCGAGGCCGATGCTAAAGCGACTCAAACACTCTAATGCGGCCTAACCAAAGAAGAGATGAACCGGGTGGGACCATTCAACAGTGCAAAGGAACTCTGAGGTAAGTTAATTGAGTTGCACGAAGGAACTTCCGACACCCGAATCAGCAAGAGGGACCTACTGCTAAATAAGCTGTACACAATTAAGATGAACGACAGTGAATCTGCAGCCCAACTCCACGCCAGAATCCAGAGCTGATGAACGGTCTACATTCAATTGGTCACAAGGTAGAAAATTGTGACCTGATCAGGTACACTCTTAACGCTTTCCCAAGAAACACTTTGTAGGCATCTATGGTAGATGCATACAAAGTTTCAAGGGATCTCTTTAGAATCAAATTAGACGAGTTGTTTTCTGAACTTGAATTACATAAGCAGACTAACTGCACCCTGGCTGAGAAAGGCATTGCTTTTGTTGCAGGTAAAACTGGAAAGATGACCAAGAAGAAGCCTCAACCTGCACCCGAGTCTGATTCAGACTCAGACTCAGAAGACAGTGAAGGAAATCGACCTAAGTTGGTTCGGCTAGCCCGAGACTACTACAAGGAGCTGAAAATCCAGACCAACAGAAGGAAAGCCAGCCGAAGAAAGGAAAGCCAGCCGAACCAGTTTGGGTCGATCTCCTTCACTATCTTCTGAGTCTGAGTCTGAGTCAGACTCGGGTGCAGGTTGAGGCTTTTTCTTGGTCACCTTTCCTATTTTTCCTGCAAGAAAAGCAATACCTTTCTCGACTAAGGTACAGTTAGTCTGCTCATGTAATTCTAGTTCAGAAAATAATTCGTCTAATTTAATTTTGGAAAGGTCCCTGGAAACTTTGTAAGCATCTACCATAGATGCCCAGAAAGTATTTCTCGGGAAGGCGTTTAGGGTATACCTGATAAGGTCACGGTTTTCTACCTTGTGACCAATTGTATGTAGACCATTCATCAGCTCCTGGATCCTGGCGTGGAGTTGGGCTGCTGACTCGCCTTTGTTCATTTTGATTGTGTGCAATTTGTTCAGTAGTAGGTCCCTTTACTGATTCTTGTATCGGAGGTGCCTTCATGCAATTTGATCAACTTACTCCAGAGTTCCTTCGCACTGTTGAAGGGTCCCACCCGGTTCAGTTCTTCTTTGGTTAGTCCACATTGGAGTGTCTGGGTTGCTTTTGCATCAGCCTCGATCTTCTATTCTGTGTAATGTTGTGCCACTCCTTCAGCATTCTTGGGGATTTCCAGACCAGATTGGATTATGATCCACATATCCACCTGAGTTTTCAAGTGGACTTCCATCTGACTCTTCCAATAGGAGAAGTCTTCTCCACTGAAAAGTGGTGGTCTGGCTGTGCTGAAACCCTCTTGCATGGCCATTTAAGATTTCTGAAATAACAACAAAAAAGAGAAATTCTATCCCAAGACTTGGTCTTAGATTAGTAGTGCGGGAACAAGATAATTAAAAAAAAGATCGAGTGGTGCTGCACCAACCTCGATTAACGAGAAAAATTTGAAAGAAAAGAAAAAAATTTCGTAAGATCCGAAAAACTCTCAAATTGGTGGTTGCACCAAATTTGAGCCACCCACTCTGATACCACTTGTTGGATCGAGAAAAATGATAGAGGGGGGTGAATATCGTTAAAACTTTTCGGATAGAATAATGAGTGAAAACGCAGCGGAAATAATTAAATGCACACAGGAACACAAGATTTTTACTTGGTTCGGAGTCGCGGTTGGCTCCTACTCCAAGGCCCACAGTCCTTGACCGTTTACTTTGGGCAATACTATAATCGCGCAAAACAGTTTACAAGTTGAGTACAGGAATATTGTAAGAAATGAAAATAGCTACACTTTTCGTTACCGACGCCCGATGTGGATCGTATTTCGGAGCAGAGGGTCATCGTCGACGCTGGAATCTCGAAGTCGAAGTTTCCCGAGGTGTAGCGCTTAAACAAAAAGCTTTGGAGCGTTGAGAAATTATGTTTTTGAAGCCTTGGGGTCGAGCCCCTTTTATAGTGCTCTATCGGGCGCCTGATGGGTTGGGGGCGCCTGACACGTGCCCTCCGATCTGCGAATCTTATCCGCGGGCTCGGTCAGCGCTTATCCTCCCCACTTGGGCGCCTGAGCTGATGGGGGCACCCCCGCCTTGGTTCAATGGCTTCGCAGCTATGATTTGGGATTTGCCTTCACTCTTGGCGCCCGTATCCTTACGCGCGCCTGACTTCATTCGGGCGCCTAGGCCCAGTGAAGAACCTTCACTTGCAGACGATCAGTCCTTCGACCCTACAACTAAGGCTAGTCCCAAAAACATAGTAAGTAATAATTACAATCGTAGCTGTCTTGGTTCTAACTTCGGGTCTCCCAAATGGAACCCTAGGTCGAATCGACGCCTACTGTTCCCTCGACGAGGAATACGTCCTCACCTACCCTCTCAGGAGAGTTTACCTTTTGCCAACCGGCTCCTCCGGTTGGACTTTTGCCCGATCCACCTGACCAGGTCTTCGTGCCCAACTTCCGGTCAGGTCTTCGGTGCCCAGCCCCATGCCAGGACTTCGTGCCCAGTCCTCGACCAGGACTTCTTTGCCTGACTTCTGGTCAGGTCTTCTTGCCCAGTCCTTGACCAGGACTTCTTTGCCTAGTGTACCTAGGGCTTCTTCCTGCACACTCAGTGAATATGTTAGACAACAATAGCATTTTATCTTCTGAACCCTTTGCCATTTTCAAAACCAAGTTTGACTTAGGTGCCGCCTTCACCAACACATAGGACTACACTAGTGAGCTATAAGTACATTGAGTAGGACCGAAACCCGAGGTTATCCGATTTGTACTGACTAGATAATTGGATAGGACCTCAGTTGTTATTATGGAGGACGATCCCTTAATCCCGAAATAATATTGGCATATATTATTATTTATTATTATTTCTTTGATTTATCAAAGGGCGAGATCTATTCTGTTAGATCGATAGACCCGGTAAGTTGGAAATAATATTAATAATATGATGTGCCGATGATTATTGACGGAATCCGTGTCCTGGTGAGTCAGGATGATGATGCCCCCTTGATGAGCTGAAAAGGTTCATCGTGCCAAACCTTGTAGGTGGATTTGAACTGGCACGTTGATAAGGTTGAGTGGTATTAATCAAGGATCCAGAAGTTAATTAATTTAAATTGTTAGTAATTTAATTAATTAACGGGCATGCGCGATCTTAAACATGAGGGGATGGACACTCGTAATATGTGGAGCCCATATAAAAATATGGGGGTTGGTGAGGTGAGTTCAATTAAAATCCTTTAGTGAAATGGATCTTAATTAATGGATCGGGTTTGGATCATTAGCGGGCCAAGAACCAACTCCTCCTCTTGGTCCCTGCGTTAGCCCTCTAAATACCCTATGAGACCAAGAAACCAAGCCAATTAATAAATCCTAGTGCCAAGGAAAAAAAACCCTCTCCTCTCCCTCTCTCTCTCTCTCTCGGCGGCGCAACAAGAAGAAGAGGAAGAACTCCTCGGTTCTTCTTCCCTCCTCCACCAATCTCCGGCTGAAGCTTACAGAAGCAAGGTAGAGGAGTCCTCTACCTTTTGTGCTACTCAGGGAGGTCAGAAGAGGGCCGGCGGCCGGCTGTAGGCGGCGTAACCTTGGGTTGCGCCGGCGCCCCAAGCAAGGAGGAGAAGGGGTTGTGCGGGTTTTGTGGCTGACAAGAAGGTTGTTTCTTTCCTTCTTCTTCTTCTTCATCTTCCTCTCAAGGTGTACTACTGATCCGAGGGCTTGGAGCCGGCTCTAGTGGATGGCGGTGCAAAGGGAGGGGAAGAGTTGCCGACGGCGCAAACCCTAGGGCTTAGGGTTTTCGGCCGGTTGGAGAAGGGGATTGGTTGGAGCTCTCGGTGATCTCAGATCACGGTACATCATCGCCCACACGATGTCCGCAAAGGGAGGGGCATAAGATAGAAGACTGCGAGGTGATCGGAAAGGTATAATCTTCCGTACGCTCCTTTGTATTTCCTTATGTCATATATGTGCCATGTTGATATCTCTCGTCATTTTATGTGTTGGAATTTATTGTTTTGCTTGCAAAATGTATTTAATAAATTCTTAACTAGACCCCGACCATAAAAAAAAAGTCGGCGATCAACTCGTCGCCTTTTCCATAGTCGAACAATCGAGCAAATCGCGAAGTCAATTTTGGTAATTGGCTAAGTGGCAATTTGGATCGTTCGATACGGCACAAGACGGTCGATGGGAAACGGCTCTCTATTCGTATTAAATTTTTTAATCTGTAGACATAGAGAGGTCTCTCGGATCGACTAGGTATTTGCTAGGGATACCCGCCAAGCTATACCCAACAATTGGTATCAGAGCTGTGGTTTCCGCTTTGTGTGTTTAGGATTGGTTAATTTTGTAATTTTTCATACATTTTTATTTTGATGATGCATGGATGTGTGTAGGCTAACTTTGTGTTGCAGGCACGAGATTCCAACTTCATTGCCAAAATATTGTTTGTGTCAATGTTTGCAATTTTTTGTAATTAATTAATCCTCGGGGTTGACGAGGCTAGGTATTTGATTTTTGCAATTAAATACGACACATGTTTAGCCGAGTTTTTTATTTTACAGTTGATCTAGATTTCATGTACACTCCTTCGTGGAGTATAGGATCAATGATGTAAATAATTAACTCTTCATTTCGGCTCGGAGAACCCTCAAGGTAGCATGCTCAAAAGGAAGCGAGGAGTGGACGAAATGACAACACAACTGGAAGCACATGAGAGACCAAGGGCCATGAAAGTTGAAAAATCTAGGATTTTTCACTATTTTTATTTTCATGTTGTTGGTTGTGTGCTTGGGTGTGTGGTAGTGCTAGAAAATTCCTCGAGATAAACTACTAAGTGGGAGTGGGGCCCTAAGGGTCCTACGGCTTCCATTACAATTCAATAAGTGATGTGAACAAGTCTGCGCGTCGGCTTTGAGTGTCTTCCTCCCCATCGGATGGACTTGTTCTGCGGATCACTAGGTCAAAAAAGACTAGAAAATTGTTAACGAGCGTGTGTACTTCCCCATCGGAAGGCACATAATTAGAAATAATTTTCTTAGTGTCGTGTAATGGTGCACACATAGATGCGGATAATGTTGGTCCAGGAAGCACCATATCAAACCTTGTTTTGATATTGGCAAAGGATTCAATGTTAAGTTTATGTGTGATCTAATAAAGTTACTAAGTGTGCAGAAACAAAAGTCCTAGCGAAGGGTTGCTAGGCACCTGGCGAAGGACTGCCAGGACACAAAGTCCTAGCGAAGGGCTGCTAGGCACCTGGCGAAGAAATGCCAGGACACAAAGCCCTAGCGAAGGACAACTAGGCACCTGGCGAAGGAATGCCAGGATACAAAGCCCTAGCGAAGGACTGCTAGGCACCTGGCGAAGGAATGCCAGGATACAAAGCCCTAGCGAAGGAATGCTAGGCACCTGGCGAAGGAATGCTAGGATACAAATCCCTAGCGAAGGACTGCTAGGCACCAGGCGAAGGATTGCTTGGAACCGAAGACCTGGCGAAGGACAGCTGGGCACCAGGCGAAGGACTGCTTGGTACTAAAGACCTGGCGAAGGACAGCTAGGCACCTGGCGAAGGACTGCTGGGCAAAAGTCCAACCGGAGGAGCCGGTTGGCATCAGGTAAATTCTCCTGAGAGGAGTAGGTGAGGACGCGTTCCCCATCGAGGGAACAGTAGGTGTCGGTTCGACCTAGGGCTCCATTTGGGAGACCCAAAGTCAGAACCAAGATAGCTAAGGCTGTATAAACCTAATACTTGATTGCTTTGTATTGTTTTGGACTAACCCTGGATGCAAGACCGAAGGAATGAGTGTCTGCAGCTCAGAACGCCTCAAAGGAGAGAGGCAACAGCTGAGTAGGGCGCCCCCAGTGTTCCGGCCGCCCCCAAGGTCAAGGCAAAACAAGTTGAGCAAGAGTACGCTTCGGAAGCTTACTGGGCGGGGCGCCCCCGTACTCCCGAGCGCCCCCAGTGCCCAGGGCGCCTCAGGCTCAAGCCAACGAAGACGATAAACTTCATCCAGCCGAGAAGCCCGCTGAAAGGGTCAACCAGGGTGCCCCCAGCGTCTCGGGCGCCCCCACAGTCAACCCTCAGCCCTATGCGAGTGGGATAAGAGCTGACCGAGACTTGCTCGGATCGGGTGACACGTGAGGGGGCGCCCCCAACGTTCAGGGCGCCCCGAGAGGCTATAAAAAGCCCCTCGACCCCAAGGCTTTGAACAACAACTTCTTCTAATGCTTTCACGCTCTTCTACTCGAGGCGCTCTGCTACAGAAACCTCCCAACTCGAGATACAAGCGCCGACGACGTCCCTCTTGTCAGAGATACATTCCACACCGGACGTCGGTAACGAAGAGGTGCCTTTTTCTTTACTGCACTATTATTGTAATCATCCTTTTGTAAACTGTTTTGCGCACATATAGAATTGCCCGCAGTAAACGGTCAACGACCGTGGGCCTTGGAGTAGGAGCCGACCGCGACTCCGAACAAGTAAAATCTTGGTGTTTGTGTATTGTTTTGTTTTAATTTTTCCGCTGCGTTTTCTCTTTTTCAATCCGAAACGACTTACGATATTCACCCCCCCCCCTCTATCATTTTCTCTCGATCCAACAAGTGGTATCAGAGCGGGGAAGCTCAAATTTGGTGCAACCACCAATTTGAGAGTATTTTCGGATTTTTTTTAAAATAATTTTTTAATTTCTTTTCTTTCTTGTTAATCGAGATTGGTGCAACACCACTCGATCTTTTTCCTTTTTTGTTCAAATAAATAATATCTATAGGTGGGTTAAAAATATTCTTCCGCCTTTTTCAATTTTGAATTCTCATTTTTTCACTATAAGTCAGAATTGATAAAACGATCAATTTTTTAAAATTTGTCATAAACCTTTTTTTATTATTTTAATATTTTTTTCGAAATTCGTGCTACCTTAATTCAAGCAAATTTTTTCCAAACATTGAATTCTTACTTTTTCATCAGTAATCAGAATTGATAACATGAACATTTTTCAAAAATTAGTCATAATTTTTTTATTATTTTATTATTATTTTACCTCGAAATTCGTGCAAACTCTTTTTTTTGAGCTAGTTTTTTTTGTCCCGCACTACTAATCCAAGACCAAGTCTTGGTATATTTTTTATTTATCTTGTGTACGAGGTTAAACTAAATGGCCAACCAAGAATGGAACAGTGCCCGTCCACCACTTTTCTCTGGCGAAAATTTCAACTCCTGGAGAAGTCTAATGGAATCCCACCTGAAGGCCAATCTGGAACTTTGGTTGATAATCCAAATGGGGTTCACATTCCCTACAGAAGAAGGAACATAGATCACTTGGGACAAATTGGATGAACCAACTCTGAGGAAGATTGAGACTGATGCCAGGGCAACAGTAATCTTACAATGCGGCCTGACCAAAGAAGAACTGAAGCGGGTCGGATCCTTCAATTGTGCCAAAGAGATGTGGGAAAGGCTAATCAATCTACACGAAGAGAGCTCCGATGTTGAGATCTTAGAAGCTCAAGAACAAGTAACTGAGATTGACTCGACACCTGACGTCGAAATCGAACCAGAGTCAAACGACGAGTTTTCTGAGACAAAATCGATAACTAATTTTGAATCGTTTTCTGAATTAAGGTTAAATAATCAAGCTGACATTGCAATGGTCGAAGAAGGTATAGTTTTTATTGCAGGGAAAACTCCAAGAGAACTGCAAAAGAGGCCTCAACCAATACCTGAGTCCAACTCAGACTCAGAATCTGACGACGAAGAAGGGGATCATCGGAAGCTGGTCCGGATGGCTCACGACCACTACAAAATGCCGAAAGAACAATCAATCAAAAGAAAGATGGCTAAAATCAAGGGGGAGACCTCCATAAAGAAATTTAGAGGTAAATTTACAGTATTTCAAAATCCATTATTTACCATGAATAATATGATTGAACTTATAAATTAGTTAAGGTTAATACGTTAGAAAATTTAATTCACAACTATGCTGATTTTAAAAAACCAAAGTTTTATTTTGATTATGATGTAACTTAGATCATTTTTTTCTTGTTTGCTTTAATTGTATGTTGCTTTTTATTTTATTTTTTTGCTTAGAATTAGGACTGGTTAGATTAAGGACTAAAATGGTTTAACTGAAATTTGAACAACATAGTATTGGGTGGAGGTGAGATGATAGTACGTTAGGGAAACCTTTATGGTGGAACTAGCCGAAGCTACCGATCCAAGACCCAAACTAGTTAGACCAGAATTTTTCAAAAAGTAATTTTGAAAATTAAATTTCACTAAAAGGCTTTGTCAAGGAAAGGGTTGATGATCCAATAAGGCTACGGCCAAAGAAGGCCTAGTGCCTCGTCAAGACCTGGAAGCCAATTTTTGAAATTCAAATTCAAGTTACTTTTTGTCAAATTCAAATCTAACACAAATTTCAATTGATCGTATATTCAAACACTCTTTTTCAAAATAAATTCAAAACCAATTGCTTTTCAAAATTAATTTAACTTTTTCAAAATTAATCATGATTTTTCAAAATAACTTCTTATTTCTACTAAAATTTATCTCATAAAACCCATAAGGTTAACATGCTTGATCACGTAGAACTGGGTGAGACATCTAAGACCTAAAAGCATAATTCACTATCCTTTTAAATAAAAAGGTGTGCAAAAGTTATTCAAAATTATCTCTATTTTGCAAATTAATTTGTTGGTCCAGGAAGCACCATATCGAACCTTGTTTTGATATTGGCAAAGGATTCAATGTTAAGTTTATTTGTGATCTAATAAAGTTACTAAGTGTGCAGAAACAAAAGTCCTAGCGAAGGGCTGCTAGGCACCTGGCGAAGGACTGCCAGGAAACAAAGTCCTAGCGAAGGGCTGCTAGGCACCTGGCAAAGGAATGCCAGGACACAAAGTCCTAGCGAAGGGCTGCTAGGCACCTGGCGAAGGAATGCCAGGACACAAAGCCCTAGCGAAGGACAGCTAGGCACCTAGCGAAGGAATGCCAGGATACCTGGCGAAGGAATGCCAGGACACAAAAAGGCGCCTTTTTATTGTAACGACTCGGCCCGTCTACCGGCCCATTTACCGGTCCTCACGACCGTCGTACCGTCGACCGTGCCGTTACTCATACTAGGTCTTCCCACCCCTGGGTGTGGACTTTTTCCTTCCCAGGATTCGAACCCTAGACCCAGGCTTAAATCTAGTTCTTTATGAATCCTGAATACCAATTGAGCTATAGCTCAATTGGTATTCAGGATTCATAAAGAACTAGATTTAAGCCTGGGTCTAGGGTTCGAATCCTGGGAAGACAAAAATCCACACCCAGGGGTGGGAAGACCTAGTATGAGTAACGGCACGGTCGACGGTATGACGGTACGACGGTCGTGAGGACCGGTAAATGGGCCGGTAAATGGGCCGGTAGACGGGCCGGGTCGTTACAGTTTGACTTGGACTCTACATGTGAAAGTACAATATCTCCCCTAGCTACATGATCCCTAATGAAGTGGTGACGCACTTCAATATGTTTGGTCCTAGAATGATGGACTGGATTCTTGGTTAGATTAATTGTGCTGATGTTGTCACACAACACTTGCACACTCTTGTAACTCAATCCATAGTCCTCTAGAGTGTGAATCATCCACAACAATTGCGATACGCTCTCTCCCATAGCAATATACTCTGCCTCGGTCGTGGAGAGAGCAACACAATGTTGCTTCCGACTTGACCAACTTACTAAGGATGAACCTAAGAATTGGCAACCCCCACTTGTGCTTTTCCGGTCCAACTTACATCCAACGTAGTCGGAATCCGTATAGCCAATTAAATCAAATGATTCAGTACGGGGGTACCATAGACTGACTCTAATTGTGCCTTTGAGATATCTCAAAATTCGCTTAACAGAGATCAAATGAGATTCCTTGGCACACACTTGATACCTAGCGCATATACCCACAGCGAAAAGAATATCAGGTCGACTAGCTGTGAGGTATAGCAAACTCCCTATCATGCTTCGATATTGAGTCAAATCAACGGGTTTACCACTCTCATCATTATCTAATCTTGTATTTGTAGCCATGGGAGTGGTTACCTCTTTTGAATCACTCATATTGAATTTTTGAAACATTTCTTGTGTGTATTTTGATTGGTGCACATGGATACCATCGCGAGTTTGCTTGATTTCGAGTCCAAGGAAGAAAGTCAACTCCCCTACTAGACTCATTTCAAATTCACTTTCCATGTGTCCAATGAATTCATTTAAATAGCCCTTGTTGTTTGAGTCATAAATTATGTCATCGACATATACTTGGGCTACAAAAATATTGTCACCATCTCTACGTAGAAATAGTGTAGGGTCTATTTGGCCTCTAACGAAGCCTTTATCAATTAAGAATGTCGACAACTGCTCGTACCAAGCTCGGGGTGCTTGTTTAAGGCCATAAAGTACCTTTTGGAGCTTAAACACGTGGTTTGGGAATTCGATACTCTCAAACCCCCGAGGTTGTTCCACATAGACCTCTTCTCTAATCAAACCATTTAGGAAGGCCGATTTGACATCCATTTGATATAATTTGAAACCCCGATGTGCTGCAAATGCAAGCATCAACCGGATGGATTCTAAACGTGCCACGGGAGCATAGGTCTCATCATAATCAAGGCCTTCAACTTGACTATAGCCCTTGGCTACTAAGCGTGCCTTGTTTCTAATGATTTCTCCCTTATAGTTCAATTTGTTTTTGAAGACCCATTTAGTTCCAATGATGGTGGTCTTCTTAGGTCTAGGGACTAAGTCCCAAACTTGACTTCTTTCGAATTGACCTAGTTCATCTTGCATTGCAATGATCCAATCGGGATCATTTAATACTTCATCAATTTTTCTAGGTTCAATTTCGGAAATTAGGGCAACTTCATTAGCCTCATTCCGGAAGAATGATCTAGTTCTAACCCCATGGTGGATGTCACCAACAATTTGGTCTTGGGGATGACTAGAGGCTAATCTAGTTTGCCTTGGTATTGGTGGTGCTTCTTGAATGGGTTCACTAGACATCGGCTCAGCCTCAGGATCCGGCTGATCAAGGGGTTGTCTAGGCTCACCGTCATCGGATTCATCACCATCAATAACATTTGGATTCACATTCAAACTTAGTCTCCTAAGTTCGAATTGGGCTTCATCTTTTGGTTGACCATTGACTTTTGGAATTTCTTCAAAGACAACATCAGAAGATTCTTCAACTAATCTAGATTTCTTGTTGTAGACTCGGTAGGCTTTGCTAATGAGGGAATACCCGACTAGTATCCCTTCATCAGCCTTTGCCGTGAACTTTCCAAGATGGTCCTTGGTGTTTAGGATGAATACCTTACAACCAAAACACCCTAAGATGTTTAACCGTAGGTGGTTTCCCAAACCAAAGCTCATGGGGAGTCTTTGCTAAAAACCTATGAATGAGGACCCGGTTTTGCACATAGCAAGCTGTATTTACAGCTTCAGCCCATAAGTAGCTCGGTAGTGAGTACTCATTAAGCATGCTTCGTGCAGCCTCTTGAAGAACACGGTTCTTCCTCTCTACAACACCATTTTGTTGTGGTGTTCTAGGAGTAGAGAACTCATGTCTATACCCTCTATCTTGACAAAATTCTAAAAACCGTTGGTTTTGAAATTCACCTCCATGATCACTTCTAATTGTCTTAATAGTTGATGATTTTTCATTTTAAACTCTTCTAAAAAAGAAATGAAAACATCTAAGGTTTGGTCCTTATATTTTAAAACGTAGGTCCATGTATATCTAGTGAAATCATTAATGATCACAAAGCAATACCTACTTCTATTCAATGATATGATAGTACTACAATCAAATAGATCCATGTGAAGTAAATCTAAAGTGGTAGATGTACTTACAGCGCTTTTACCTTTATGTGCAAATTTTGATTGCTTACCCATTTGACATGCATCATAAAGTTTGTCCTTTTCATACTTGATGCTTGGTAAGTGATGCCCGCTAACTAGGTGTCACAAATGTGGGTCTCAAAATTTAGATGTGTGAAAAGCTGGAAACCCTTTTTGCAATCAAAATATGAAAACATAGTAAAGGGGTCACAGGTCGTATTTTTCCTAGAGCTAGTTGAGAGTTTGTTTGATTCGAGCTCGTGTTTATGTGTCGTTGATATTTTTGGGTTTTAAATAAAATGTGGGTTTGATTTGCAGTTCAGAATTGAAAACTTGATAGAAAGAAGAAAAACTTAACTCAAAGAACTAAACATGGTAATGGCAATTGATAAACTCAACCAATGAACAATTCAATCAAACCAATGACAATTTGCAAAAATTCAGAAATCAAACTACTGCCAAATGAAATATTGCACTGCAGCTTATGTTTAACTTCGGGAATTACCACTCAAGCAAACCTAATGGGAAACAAGTGGAACAAAACAATTTTGACAATTCTCGGTTGAACCGAATACTAGCACTTAAGCCTAATTGCAGAATTGCGACTTGATACTAATGCCGAAATGACAATTAGAATTCAGTAACAAGCTAGACAAGAAACAACTTGATTTCAATTTCCATAGCACACTAAAATTTGCATTCGACTTGACACACACTAGTACTGAAATTTCACTTGAAACATTGTGCAGAATTTAAGTGAACTTGCTACCAAAATGGATAAAGCCTATGTGCCAAATCTGATATGGAATGCCAAGCTAATACTGACAATTCAGCAATAAAACCAATCGACCAAGCTTGGAAACAAAGTTATCAGTGACATGACCTACTGAAATAAATGAAACCACTGCCGCAATCAAGCAAGGGGCTGATCAGTTCAGAAATGTTCTTGATGCAGAAATGAGTTGCAAGAGTACAGAAATGAAGTTCAAACCTTTAGAATTCGAATGCAGCAACACATTATATGTAAAGCCAAACAAGCAACTTAGGTTCAACAACTGACTGTGAAACAGGCAGATCGGGTACAGAATTTAGAATCCAATGTATGCAAAAAGAAACTCACGTGAGACAAAACTTCAGACATTGAACTGAAGTGCAGAATAAAATAAATGAAGAGATGAGATGCAAAATTTCAGAAACTGACTTGATGCAAAACAAGGATCAATTGAGACTTCAGAAACTGTGCCAAGAAATTCAGAGATAGCTGAAGGAAACAATGACTTCAGCAAATGCAGGAAACAAAGGTAAAATTCAGCAATTCTTTTCGAATGCAGAAATGTAGATTCACTGCAGAAATCTAAGGCAAACCAAGTGCTGAACTCACAAATCAAATTGCAAAAGTCGCAACTAACTCTCAGAAGAAACATCAGAAACTGATTCTCACCAATTCACAATTCAGAAACTGAAATGAATTCTTGTAGAAATGGAATCGATAAACAGGAATTACTGTTACATTACAAGCTAAGTAAAATGTAGCAAGGAAACATAAATGCGAAACAAGCTTAGAAATGCACTATCACACTAAGTGTTGTTCTTAATCTCAGGTATTAAAACCAGAAACTCATTGAATTCGAAATACTCTGAAGAATTCAGAAACTAATCTGAAATTGCAAGAACAGGGTTGATACGCAAGCTGAAAATTGATACGCCGGAAATTAAACAACAATTAAACTAGAATTAAAAGCAAATGTGCCATAAACGAACTCCTTAGCCAACTACCTGCAGAATTGAAACTTAACTACTGCAAAAACAATTCAAAAACGTGAACTTAAACAACTGATACGAAATCTGAAATTGAAATGGCGTGCAGAAATGGAAATTACAGCTACAACTTGAAAATTCAATAAGAAAACTATCCTCAATCACTCTCTTAGGTCAAGAACTCCTTGTTCGTCATGCAAGGGCTAGCCTCGAACCCCTAAGCTCAGCAAACCATTGAGAAATTGTCTCTGCGATTCAATCCCAACTCAAACTCTGCTCAATCTGAAATTCCATTTGAAATCTTCAATTCAGCTGCGTCCAAGTGCGATGGTGATTCGGGGATGGTCAGAGCACTCTAGGGAACCCCTCCAGATAGCTCCGGAGGATGGAAATGGAGCACAGCTGAAATCGACAACTTCAAACAGCAGAGCCACGGAAACCTCACAACAGCCCTGTTTCTTGGGCAATTCTCAAGCTGGAACTTCACCGAGAGACTTCCCCAATGACCTAGGACTCGATCTAAACAAGGAATTGAGGGGTCGCGCCCCTTAGATGAAGAAACTAGATGAAGAAAAACTAAGAACTGAAGAAGAAAACGTTGCGTCGAGGAAGACACGACCAGGGAAGAAGCTGGGAAATGTTTGATTAAATACATAGGAATGGACGGCTGAGATCGTTTTGAGAAAATCCAACGGCTGATATTTATCTGATCCGAACCAAACTTTGATGATGTTGATCAGGGGTCAGGATCTGCTTCGGGGTAGCTCAGATCTTCCAGATTTGCAATGGATGGCCCAGATCAACCTGATTTTGGATGGACAGTCTAGAGCCCTCTGAGCTTGATCCAACGATTGAATGAGCTCTGATTGGGATGAAACCTTCAGATCTTGATCAGAGTGCTTGATCAGCCCTAACCCTAGCTCGGATCACCTCAGATGGTCCCAGATGGCTCAGATCTAGCCGCTTTTGAATCGGACGGCCCAGATTAATCCGAAGCTTGATAACTCGATCCGGGTCCACTTCCGACTCAAGTTTGACCCAGTATGCCCTAGGTCCATGATCTTTTCATGCCTACAAAAATAGATCAAAAATTTAGTGGCAAAATAATTCAAATATATCAAGATTTGCAATTAAGTCCAAAATGAAAGCATGTTCTAAAACCTAGGGTAATTTCACAATTAAGCAAGTAAAACATGGGTCAAATTTGGATTTTAGCAACTAAAATAATCAACAAAATGATACTTATCAGTAAGCCACGAACTAATCCCTTGTTGGCCAACTTCCGGATGTTCTTCATGTTCACATGTGCTAGCCTCCGGTGCCAAAGGGTGGACTCTTCTTCTTTTGACATGAAACACTTAGCAGAAACATTAGTAGCACTTTTAAATGAAACTTGATAAATATTGTCTACTCTTGTTCCTACTAGTACCGTGTCCAAGGTGTCATGTTGTCTAACTAAATATTGACTTGGTTGAAAATCAATTGTGTAACCCGTGTCACACAATTGACTGACACTTAGGAGATTAAATTTCATCCCTTTGACTAGAAGGACATTTGAAATTCTAAGACATTCGGATATTTGAATGTCTCCTATTCCTATGACCTTAAGACTACCATTGTTACCAAATGAAACATTACCTCTACTTTTCTTGTGAAGTGTGGTAAACAATGATCTATCCCCGGTCATGTGTTTGGAGCATCCACTATCAACGAACCAAGTTGATAGATGCTCCCCCTCAATCATAACCTATACAATTCAAAAAATAGAAGTTTTAGGTACCCAAACCTTGGGACCTAAAGTACCAACCAAACAAGACTTATGCACCCATGCCTTGACAACTTTCTTTTGAACCTTGGGTGTCCTAGATTGTCTCATATCAGTCCTAGACATAAGAGATACAAATGAGGGTTCTTTAGGACGGTAACCAATACCGGCCCTATTGTAGACTGCCCTTTGGGCATTTAAGATCATGTCTAGAGTCTTAGAGCTAGTTGAGAACTTCTCAAGAATATTCTTGAGCTTCTCAACTTTGCTCTTCAATGATTGGTTTTCTTTTTCCAACAAATCATCATGCAAATCATCTACATCCTCAACCTTAGAGGGTTTCAAACTTTCAACCTCAAGTTTCAATGACTTAATCTCATCTTCTAACATTTCAACATGCAAGTCATCTATATTATCATCCCTAGATGCTTTCAATTGATCAATTTCTAATTGCAATGATTTAACCTTATTTTTTGACTTCTTAAGCATATTGGTTAAGCATGCAATAGCTCTATAACACTTTTCAAGTTCGGGAGAGGTTACCTCTTCATCATCCGAAGATGATGAAGCTGCGTTTGAGGAATTTGATGATTCATCACTGCTTTCCTCTCCAAGAGCCATGAGTGCCACATGTCTTGTGCTCTTCTCCTCCTTCTCTTCATCGGATGAGCTTGAAGATGATTCATCCCAAGTGGCCTTCAAAGCCTTCTTCTTTTTCTTGGATTTTTCTTCTTTCCTTTTGGATTTCTCCTCCTTCTTCTTTAGCTTTGGGCATTCATTCTTGAAATGCCCTCTCCTACCACACTCAAAGCAAGAAGCATTAGTCTTATCAAGTTTAACTTCACTAGGGTTACCTTTACCCTTAAAGCGTCGACCCCTTCTCATCATCCTTCTCACAAAATTCGCCATCTCGGAGGATGAGGAGCTGCTGCCATCTTCCTCGGAATCGGACTCGGATTCGGAAGAGGATGAAGATGAAGAGACTTCCTTCTCCTTCTTCTTCTCCTTCTTCTTATTGGATCGGTCCCCTGCAACTAAGGCAATCCCCTTCTCCTTGGGGCCTTTGTTAGCCATTTCATGCAATTCCATCTCACAAAACAAATCATCTAACTTAACAATTGATAGGTCCTTGGATACTTTGTAAACATCCACCATGGATGACCACAAAGCATTCCTTGGAAATGCTTTTAGTACATACCTCACAAGGTCGCGATTCTCAACCTTTTCATCAATTGAATGAAGCCCATTGAGAACTTCCTTGAACCGGCTATGTAGCTCACTTACCGATTCATTTTTCTTCATGGAAAGGTTTTGTAATTGGTTGAGAAACAAATCCCTCTTGGCGATTCTTGAATCTCGGGTGCCCTCGTGGAGTTCGATGAGCTTGTTCCACAAGTCCTTTGCACTTGTGAAAGGACCAACCTTGATGAGTTGGTCTTTGTTCATGCCGCATTGTAGAGTGACGACCGCCTTCGCGTCGGCTTCACTCTTCCGAGTTTGTTCAGCCATCCACCGCGAAGACTCAAGTTCTTTGCCTTCATCAT
This sequence comes from Boesenbergia rotunda, assembly GCA_024364735.1. NCBI lineage: Eukaryota > Viridiplantae > Streptophyta > Magnoliopsida > Zingiberales > Zingiberaceae > Boesenbergia > Boesenbergia rotunda. Next base: position 257,711 of record JAGFNQ010006323.1, on the reverse strand, counting down.
CCTTTGGAGGGGTGAAACCCTCCTTCACCGCAAACCAAGTGTTGATGTTCATCTTCAAATAATACTCCATCTTTGATCTCTAATATTGGAAATCAGCGCCATCAAAGAAAGGAGGTCGGGTGGTGGAAAATCCTTCTCTTAACACCATAGATGATAGCTCTCGGTTGTTAATCCGCAAAAACAGAGCCCTAAGCTCTGATACCACTTGTTGGAACTCGGATGGCTAGAGAGGGGGGTGAATATAGTTAGACACAAACTTCTTTCGCTTTAGGTCGCATTAGGGTTTCTCTGCACTTCACGGTTAGTAGCACGGCAGCGGAAATAATAGAAACAGAGTGCAAAAATGCAGGAAACAAAAACAGACGAAACCAACTAGCAAGATCGCTAACAAGGAGGGTTTACAAGGTTCGGGGATAACTTGCCCCTACTCCTTGGCGTGCCCTTAAGGTGGGCGATCCCTTGATCGTCGGCAGATCAAGCCCCGGTTAACACCGGATAGAAAGCAACCTCCTTCTCGGTGGAGAAACCTCTCCACAGCGTTTCAATCAAGGATATGGTTTTGAGCTCAATAAAACATAAGGCAAATCTTACTTAGCACTTAGCAAAGACAAGAACACAGCAGGCTTCTCCAAGCTCCACCCAGCGACGATCTCACGCAAGAATCCCTTTCTCCGTGTCTTCTCGTTGTTGGACTTCAAGCCTCTTGTTCCTTCCTCCGAGTGCTCAAGCAAGGGGTGGTTGCTTCTCAGATCTCAACAGCTTGCTCAGGAATGATGGAACAGCAAGAACACTAGCATGCAGCAAGCACAAAACTTTCAGCAATACTAATTCGCAGCAATGTTGAAGACTTCTCGCAACCGGCGCTTAAGTCTTCTCCACATAGCTCCAGGTCACCATCCCACAACAGCCTCCAACTACTCTCCTGCAACCACCAGCCACCACTGAGCCCTTCTGGACCTCCTGAGCTTCCCTCAGACTAGCCCCAGACAGCAGCTCCAGCCAGCACCAGCGCCCGTTGCAACCTGGGATGGAAAACAGACAAACCTACTCCAAGGAAAGACCACCATTGACTCTCCTTGAGTGTTTGAATCCTCCCCTGTCACCTGCAGCTTAATCAGTGGGTTAGAGCAGCATATCAAGCAAGAAATCAAAGGATCAGAGATCAGGCGCAGTGTATCAGATATGCTCAGACGCGATCAGAGCGTCTGACAATGTAATTTGAATTAAAGTGAACAGTCACCGGACCGATCCAGGGCTCGTGGGTCGGTCACCAGATCGATCCATCGCTTAGCTGGGGCTCCCAGCTCTCGCGGCAACACAAGCCTGATCGGTCACCAGACCGATCAGAGTGAAGCCTGATCGGTCACCAGACCAATCAGGTAGCTCCCTGACCGATCAGGCTCCAGCCTGATCGGTTGTAAGACGGAGTCCACGACACTTGATCGTTCTCCGGAACGATCTGTACAGTGATCCAGATCGGTCACCGGACCATTCAGGACCTGATCCGCAAGGGAACTCACTCACTCTTCGCTCCCTGATCGGTCACTAGACCGATCAGGAGCAAGGCAGTGAGGAAGCTGCCTGCTCCTAGATCGGTCACCGGACCGATCAGGAGCAACACAGTACGTTTCCAACCTTACTGTGTGCTCCCTGATCGGTCACCAGACCGATCAGTCATCGCTGGATCGGTTACCAGACCGATCCACGAAGGAGCAGCGTGCCAATATCCCTGATCAGTCACCAGACCGATCCAGGGACTCAAACCTAGACCTCCAAGCTAGGGTTTCATCCACCTTAGCCCTCCAAGCTAAGGATTTTTCACCTAACTCTCCAAGTTGGGAATTTTTACCTAACCCTCCAAGTTAGGACTTTTCACCTAGCCCTCCAAGCTAGGACTTTTCACCCAACCCTTCCGAATTAGGACTTTTCCAAACCTAGCCCTCCAAGCTAGGACCTGACCCTCCAAGCCAGGACTTTTTTACCTAACTCTCCAAGATGGGAATTTTCACCTAACCCTCCAAGTTAGGACTTTTCACCTAGCCCTCCAAGCTAGGACTTTTCACCGACCTCTTCCGAATTAGGACTTTTCCAACACCTAGCCCTCCAAGCTAGGATTTTCTCACACCTAACCCTCCAGGTTAGGATTTTCCAACACCTAGCCCTCCAGGCTAGGATTTTCCATACCATGCCTAATCCTCGATCATGACTTAATCATAATCATCATAATCATCAACCTAAACTAAAATCGGTGTCAACACCAAAATAACAATCAGGGTCAGACTACATCAACAAGATCAAGTCTGAAGACTCTCCCAAAAATATGAACCTCTCAGGCTATCTAAAAACCCTCCCACTGCGATGAGGTACCACCTATGTATCTTCTATGACATGTGGTGCAGTGACTTGTGGTGTATCCTCTTGTAAAGTTGGTCCTAAGGTCGAACGTACCCTCTTAACTCTTCAAGCACTAGTCTACTCTTGAGCTTATGGTTCATCACATAGTCTTCTTCTAAGAATCTGGCATTCGTGCTAACGATTACCTTCTGATCCTTAGGACAATAGAATAGACCACCTTTCGTTCTCCTAGGATAGCCTACAAACAGACGTACTTCCGTACGAGATTCTAACTTATCAGTATCTCCCTTCAGCACATGTGCTGGACTACCCCAAATCCGAACATGTCCTAGACTAGGTTTTAGCCCAGTCCACAGTTCAGTGGGAGTAGAAGGGACTGACTTAGATGGTACCAAGTTCAGAATGTATGCTGCTGTTTCTAGAGCATATCCCCAGAACGAATCAGGTAAGTCAGAGTAGATCATCATTGACCTAACCATTTCCATAAGAGTCCTATTCCTTCTTTCTGCCACCCCGTTCTGTTGGGGCGTACCGGGTGCAGTTAGCTGGGACTGAATCCCAGCCTCTGATAGGAAGGTCCTAAACCCTACAAAGAGGTACTCGCCACCACGATCAGATCGGAGTGTCTTGATACTTTTACCTCGATGTTTCTCCACATCAGCCTTGAATTCTTTGAACTTATCAAAGCATTCAGACTTGCGGCGCATCAGGTAAATGTATCCATACCTTGAATAATCGTCAATAAAAGTGACGAAGTATTCAAAGCCACCTCTAGCCTGGATGGACATAGGACCACACAAATCAGAATGAACCAATTTTAACACATCTTTGGCCCTATACCCCTTAGCCTTGAAAGGTCTCTCGGTCATCTTACCTTCCAAGCAAGACTCACAGGTCGGGAAGTCTTCCACCACCAATGAACCGAAGGGCCCATCGGCTATCAACCTCTGAATCCTACTAAGGTTAATATGACCAAGCCTAAGGTGCCAAAGATATGTCTGCTTCATTTTAGAAGGTTCCTTTCTCTTATTTAGGTTAGATGATGAGCTATTGACTTCTGTTTGCATCGTGGGAGTCTTTGGTTCTAGAGTGTACAGATTGCTAACCATAGTACCTGAACAGATAATCTCTCTATTTCTCTTTATAGCAACTCTATTATTAAAAGCAATAGAATATCCATCCTTTATTAATTTAGAAACTGAAATTAAGTTCTTTCTAAAAGAGGGTACATATAAGCAATCTCTCAAAACCAACACTTTATTTCTTTCAAACGATAAATAAAAATCTTCCACTGCAACTGCTGCCACCTCCGTAGCATTGCCCATGTAGACCACGATTTCCCCATCAGCTAGCCACTGGGTTTCCTGGAACCCCTGCAGAGTATTGCAGACATGATCAGTGGCTTCCGTATCTACGCACGAGGTACTGGTAGATAGCACCGCTAAACATGTTTCAACGACTAAACATGAAGAAATACCTTTGTCTTGACGACGGGGACAGTTCGCCTTCCAGTCTCCAGTTTGCTTACACGTGAAGCACTTGCCTTTCGGCTTCTTCATGCCAATCTGAGGTCCCTGCGATGCTACTGCTGCTGCCTTCTTGAACCCACCTTGTTTCTTCTTCTTCCTGCCTTTCGGCACCGAAGTAGAAACCCTCTGAGTCAGTAAGGCCTGCGAACTCTGATGAAACCGCCCCTCTGCCGCCTGGAGTTCTCCCAGGAGTTCCCCCAACGTATACTCATGCTTATTCATGTTATAGTTGAGCCGGAACTGCTCAAAACTCCTAGGCAGAGACCGGAGTATAATATCGACCTGGGATTCCCCGTCGATTTGTGCTCCCAGTACCTCAATCTCATTGAGGTGAGCCATCATTTTCAGGACATGATCCCTCACGGGTGTCCCCTCGACCATAGTAGTCGCCATCAGGTTCTTCATCGCGACCTGCCTAGCGGTACGATTCTGGTGCTCGAAGAGCTCCTTGAGGTTCAGCATCATGTCACAAGCAGTGGGCATGGCCTGATGCTAATGTTGCAATACATTCACATGGATGCCAGAATATAACACCACGCCATCTCATCAGCCTTGACCCATTTCTTGTAACGCTCCTCTGCTCTTCACTAGATCTGTCACTAGGTTTTTAGGACATTCTTCAGAGAGTACAAATTTGTACTCTTCAGCTTTAAGGATAATGTCTAGGTTTCTTTTCCAGTCAATATAATTGGGTCCAGTAAGTTTGTTCTCCTTAAGTATGGTTGCTATGGGATTAAAGGTCATTTTAAAAATCCTGAGAATCACCACATACACTACTTTAGAATTCGAAAATAAATTGATTCCTCAAAATAATAAATTTTCAAAATCAACCAACACCTCTACACACCGAGAAATTCGCATACCACGATGGTGTGGACGTATATAAATTTCCACATTTGTAAGAGGAGGTTATACCCATTAATCTTACTATCTTGTCAACCTAACTTTTTGACAAGTAAGATTAATAGTTGGTTCACTTCGACCCTGCAAAATAATAGCAGTGACTCCGATGGGGAGGATACTATTATTCGCATCTAAGTGTTTACCATTACACGACACTAAGAAAATTATTTCCGATTATGTGCCTTCCGATGGGGAAGTGCACACGCTCTTTAATAATTTTCTATAGTCTTTTCCGACCCAGTGATCCGCAGAAAAAGCCCACCCGATGGGGAGGAAGGCACTCAAAGCCGACGCGCAGACTTGTTCGCATCACTTATCGGATTGTAATGGAGGCTACGGGACCCTTAGGGTCCCTCTCCCACTTAGTTATTGATTACGAGGAATTTTAACAAGCACGCACACGACAAGCAAATAACCAACATAATGAAAAAGAAAATCCTAGATTTTCCAACTTTTCATGGTTTTGGTCTCCAATGCGCCTCCAGTCGTATCTTCACCTCGTCCGCTCCTCCCATCCTTATGCGCAAGCTACCTTGAGGGATCTCCGAGCAGAGATGATTAGCTAATCATTTACATCATTGATCCTATACTCCACGAAGGAGTGTACATAAAATCTAGATCAAATGTAAACAAAAAGCTCGGCTAAACACATGTCATATTTAATTACAAAAATTAAATACTACCTAGCCTTGTCAATCTCGAGGATTTAATTAATTTACAAAAATAGCACAACCATCACATACATCAATTATTTGGTCATGATAAGTTGGTATCTAGTGCCTGCAACACAAAGTTAGCCTATGCACATCCACATATCATCCAGCAAAATAAAATATATGAAAAGTGAATAAATTAACCAATCCTAAACACATAAAATTGGAAACATCAGCTCTGATACCAATTATTGGATATGACTTTGTGGGTTTCCCTAGCAAATACTCGGTCGTCCTTGAGAGACCTCTCCATGTCCACGGATTAAAAAAATTTAATCCGAATGGAGACCCGTCTCCCAACGACCATCTCGTCATTGTATCGTTCTGTACGAATTACAACTTGGCCAATCACAAAGATCGTACCTTGTAATTCTCCTAACCGAACGACCGTGGAAGAGACGACGAGTGGATCGCCGATTCTTATGTTTATGGTCGGAGTCCAATTAATTAATTATTAACCATGATACAAGATCAAAATAATTAACTAATGCACATAAAATGACGAAGTAAACAAAGGAACAAAAGGAGCCAAAGGAAGAGAATTATACCTTCCCTTTACCTCGTAGCTTTCTACCTTATGTCCCTCCCCTCCTGGACGTCGTGTGGGCGACGAGCTACCGAGAATCAAGATCACCAAGACGTTCCAACCGAGCCCTTCTTCTTGCCCTAGCCAAAACAAGAAAACCCTAGCTCCTAGGGATTACTCGCCACAAGCCCTTGCTTCCTCTCCCTTGCGTCGCCAGCCAAAACCAGCCACCACAGCCCCGCCGGCCGACAGCAGTCCTTGAGAGGGCAATGAAGAAGAAGAAGAAAGGAACAAGAAGCTTCCTTTCTCACCCAAAGCTGGTCGAGACTGTTAGTAGGAGCTCTAGAGCCAATTATGTGATGATTGACTAGGGGCATTTTGTATCATATTCTATCATTAATAAAGGCATGTTTGGTTATTATACTTACTTTATATTCTGTGTCGAATGACTAAGTATAATAATGTCCTTGTGTAGTAGGTTCTTATCTACATTATATCGATTGGTTGAATCGATAGTGAGATAATGTAGAGAACACTACACTAAATTATTCCTAGTCAAACATTAATATTCATGGAGAATATTAATGCATGGAGACTAGCATGTAGGTCAACTGATGACTTGAGCTCACAAGTCATGGATATGTGATATCAAGTTGACACATGGGTATACATTGGAGAATGTGTACTGAATGACCTGCCATGAGAAAGTTTCATAGATTGTCATATGAGTGTCATAGACTTTCTCATGTGACTATTGGTATGAATAGTCTTTAGACCTAAAGTCACTACGGTTTCCTACATAAGGAGTTATGTACTTTGGTATCGTCAAACGTCACCCGTAACAAGGTGGACTATAATGGCGATCACTGGGTATGTAATGAATTATGCGGAGGGATGTGAGTGATGTAGATGGGATAATCCCTCCCATATGACGGGAGTGATATCTGTGGGCCCCTTGATCGAGTAGGACTACTGAAACACATGGTCATGCTCAAATGAGTCAGTATGAGATATTGAGCTCATTTGTTTGAGTGAGTCTACTCGGGGATCAAGAAACACAAGATTGATTGAGGATGACACAGTCTATGCCTCATTGGTCAATCTAGATATCAAGGATAGAAGGACAAGGTCATACATTATCATAGTCACGGAGGTTTAGTCGGATCTCAACTTTTCTTATTATTGGGTAGCAATGATGCATTGCTAGATGCCGCTCATTGCTTATGTGTCTAAAGTGTTTAGGCGCATTGCCAACGTCACGAGAACCTATTGGGTCACACACAAAGGATACAATGCTTCGGGAAATCTGAGTGGGAGCCCGAGTTGGGAACTCGGGAGTCCGAGCCCGAGTTGGGAACTCGGGAAGTCAGATCGGGAGATCTGCTCGGCAGACTGGGTCGGCACTCGGTAGACTGGGTCGGCACTCGACAGACTGGGTCGGCACTCGACAGACTGGGTCGGCACTCAGCAGACTGAGTCAGAGCTCGGCAGACTGGGTCGGAGCTCGATAGACGGGGTCAGGAGCTAGGCACTCGGCAGACTTGGTTGGGAGACCGGTCGGAAGCCCGAGGGGCCCGGTCGGGATTAAAGGGAAATTTATTAAAGTGTTTAATGAAGGAAAAAAGAAAAGATTCTTTTCTTGGATGGGAAATGATAAAGAGCCACATGAAAAGATGTGTTATTTATTGGGAAGCCAAAGAGACACAAATCTCTTCATATTCATGGGATGAATATAAAAGAGGGCCTTGTGACTTTGGATGAGGTCTTCTCTTCCACTCCTTCTTCCCTTTCTTCTTCCCTCCCTCATCTTCCTCCTTTGGCCGAAACCCTACTGTAGGGTTCTTGGTGTTCTACGAGCTACTTCAAGTTGCTAGCACAACTAAGGAAGTTCTCCCGAAGTCGAGAGATTGTGCCCGTGTGGATATGAGTAGAGGCACGGACACTTGAACATGCAAGAGATCCGGCGCACCTTGGACGAGCGGGATAAGCAAAGGGCACGCTCCAAAGGTATATCTTCTTTAGAAGTAGATGTAGATCAACTTCGTACGAGTTTTTCTTTCGCATGGATCACTCGAGGGTTCTTGTTTCCGCTGCGTTTTTATGATTTTGTGTCAGGAGAACCCAACAGAGACCTCCTTCTACTCTAGACTTGCGGCGCTGCAGCAAGGTCTCCTTGCGCCACCTCCCACCAGTCGCCGGCCACCTCCCTCTCACCACCGAGCACTACAAAAGGAAGAGAAGGTCTCTCCCTTATCTATGCTAGCCTCAGTCGAGAGATGATGAAGGAGGAAGGGAGAAAAGAGAAGGAAAAACTTCCTTCTCTTGTGCGCCGGCCGAAACCCTAAGGGAGGAGAGGAGAGAGAGAAGAGAGAAGAGAGGAGAGAGGCCTTGGGTGTCAGCTCTTGGATTAAGCGTTGGTTTCATGATCCCATGGGATATTTATAGGGCTAAGGTAGGGACCAAGAGGAGGAGTTGGATCTTGGTCCACTAATGGATCTAAAACCAATCCATTAATTAAGATCCATTCCACTAAAGGATCTTAATTGAACTTCCTCACCATGTAACGACCCAACTTTTATCTACTAACTTAAGCTTTAAGTTACTACTACTTGGCTTCCCTTAACTTGCTCTAAATTTTTTTTTCTTCCTTCTCTTTTTTTTTTCAAAAAAAACAAAACAACTTTCATTTTATTTGCTTTGCCAGGATTTGACCCCTAGACCTCTTAGTTGTAACACTAAAGCACTAACCAGCTGCTCTACACAGTTTCTCTTTAATGGTACCAGTCGACTGCTATTATACCAGTCGACTGGTGTCAGTCGACTGGTATATGGTCAGTCGACTGCCATATCGAACAGAAGGTTCTGTTCGATATGGCAGTCGACTGGTATCTGAGCCAGTCGACTGGCACGCCTGAAAACCTGCAATTTCAGAGCTGATAACCACTTTCAAACATCCACAAATCACATACTATCACTTCACATTAGAATATAACTTCAAATCTATATTCTACCCTAGTTTATTAAGCATATTAGTCACTCAAAACCAATACCACAACTTGAAATTGAAACTTTGCGGAGTTTAATAAAACTAACAAAACACTTGCATAAATATACTAAAGTTTGTACCAAACTTTGTCTCTAGGCATAGTTTAAACACACTGATCACTTTCTATGAACCCAAAACCATAACCAAATGTTTCTATAATACTTATTCCCAAAGATCTCTTCCACGGTTCCGCCGCCACTGAACACCAATGCAAGTCCTGTCGCCTCCCAACTTACACTTTCTCTTTTCCTTTATCTGCAATAGAAGGAAAATGTAACTAATAAGCATAATGCTTAGTAAGTAAATCCCTACTCACAAAATCATGATGTCAATACTAAACATGCTCATTTCAAAGAATGATTTAAAACTTTACTTACTTCAAAACTTACAACTAAACATGCTTACAACTTGAAACACTTTATCATGCTTGTTAATGTATCAATGTACACAACTAACCATGCTTACTACTTGAACTACTTTATCATGCTTGTTAATGTATCAATGTACACATATAATAATTAAACATTTTCTCAAAAAGAAGGAAACTACTTGATCATACTTATATACTTGAAAATAGTAATCAACTTTCTCTTTAGGCCTTGACATTGTACCATGGTATCGGCGTACCAATTGCGCGCTTTTCTAATAGGTTGCGAGGTAGCTAGCCACCGCACCCTATTAGAACTTTACTTTCTAACTTTCGATGGGCCTTACATTTGCCCGGTACATGTCTCTTTCTCAAAGTAAAATACTTTTCTTACTTACCATACTTAAACTTATCACTTTACTTATTTTTGCATATATTTTCATGCTCAAAACCTTTACTTTTCTCACTTTAACATTCCATCGAGCACCTTGTGTGCTCCTTAACTCAAATTCACTTTTAGGTCTTTTCATAAGTATGAATACTCATCATGCTTGGCCTACATACATTCAATACAAACAAATTGAATTTCTAACATGATAAAACATGCAACTTTAATAGCTAAAACATAGAATAGCAAAACTCTCTTAACCATGCTTCTACTTTTCGAAAACTCGGGTTCTACAATGAGAATTTCGAAACGAAACTACTCCTATTGCAGGTGAGCGATTTACTTACATCGGTCTTGAAGAAAACTCACAAAAACAGGGAGAAAACTCCCTAACAAAATCTTTTCCCCTCCTTCTTGTGAAAAGCTTCCACCTTTAGCCCTAGGAAGCAATCCTAGGTCTTCTCTACTCAAGGGGGAAGGTGAAGAAGAAGGAGAAGAAGAAGAACCCTCGAATTCGCCTCCTCTCCTCGCCTCTCTTCCCTGTTCACGCGCCGACCACAACCCTAGCCTCCCCTTTCCAACGCGACTTAAGCGGCTTAATATACCTCTTAATGAAAAGGCTTAACTACACTACAACATTATTTCTCTCCTCTCTTTTCTGTGCTTGATACCCTAGCCCAGCTGGTTCGTTGGCTTCCCTTGCTCCCTGTGGTCGCGGGTTCAATCCCCCAGCTGCCCCTTTAATTGGTTTTTTTTTCCATTTTTTTTTTCTTTTTCTTTTTCCAAAAATACCAAACGGACTCGAAAAATTCCATAAAAATATTCTAAAAATTCCTACAAATATCTAGAATATTTTTAAACCATTTTTAAATAATTCTAAGGACTTTAAGAACTAAAAATAGAAATTTTGGGGCGTTACACACCAACCCCCATATTTTCATATGAGCTCCACCTATTATGAGTCATCCATCCCCCCGTGTTTAAGATATCGAATGTCCATCGATTAATTTAAATTACTGACAATTTTAATTAATCGACTTCTGGCTCCTTGACTAGTACCACTCAACCTTATCATCATGTCAGATCAAATCCACCTACAGGATTTAACATGATGAACCTTATGAGCTCATCAAGGGGGCATCATCATCCCGACTCACCAGGACATGGATTCCGTCAATAATCAACGTCACACCATATAATTAATATTATTTCCCAACTTACCGGGTCTATCGATTTAACAGAATAAATCTCACATATTGATAAATCAAAGAAATAATAATTAAT
>JAGFNQ010006323.1:109711-246328 GCA_024364735.1 Boesenbergia rotunda | reverse complement strand
TAACTGTTGTTGTAGGCAAACTCAGCTAAACCATAAATACTTGCACCAACTGCCCTTGAAGTCCAATGCACAAGCTTCTGAGCATATCTTCTAGTACCTGATTCACTCTCTCTGTCTGTCCATCGGTCTGGGGATGGAATGCTGTGCTGAATTTCAGTTTGGTGCCTAACGCTGTCTGTACACACTCCCAAAAGTGTTGATGTGAAACGACCATCCCTATCAGAGATAATGGTCTTCGGGGACTCCGTGTAGTCGGATCACTTCCTGCACATATAATTGGGCTAACTTCTCAATTGAGTAAGACACTCTGATTGCCAAAAAGTGGGCAGACTTGGTCAATCTGTCTACTATCACCCAAATAGCATCATAGCCATTATTGTCTTTGGTAGACCAACTATGAAATCCATGGCTATGTCTTCCCATTTCCACTCTGGAATCTGAATGGGCTGTAGGACACCTCCTGGTCTCTGGTGTTCTGCTTTAACTCTCTGACATGTCAGGCAGGTGCTGACATACTTAGCTATGTCTCTCTTCATCCCTGACACCAAAATCTTCTTTTCAAATCCTGGTACATCTTAGTGGAACCAGGATGCATTGAGTAGGGAGTTCCATGGGCTTCTTCAAGAATCTTCTTTCTCAGCTCTTCATGATTGGGGACACATAAACGGTCACCATAGTAGAGTATCCCACTGTCAGATACTCTAAACTCTTTACTCTCTTCTTCTTGCACCTCTTGCTTGATCCTTTGGATATCAGAATCCTCAGCTTGCTCTTTCTGTATCTCTTCAAGCAAAGTTGACTCTAGTGTCAATAGGGCTAGCTGTCCATCAATAATCTCCACTCCATAATCTACTATCTCCTTCTGTAATGGTGGTGCCAATGATGATAAGGACATCAAAGTGGCACAAGTCTTTCTACTCAGTGCATCTGCTACTCTATTTGCCTTACCAGGGTGGTAAAGAATCTCACAGTCATAGTCCTTCACTAACTCAAGCCACCTTCGCTGTCTCATATTGAGGTCTTTCTGAGTGAAGAAATATTTCAGCTCTGGTGATCTGTATAAATCTTACACTGCACTCCATACAAGTAATGCCTCCATATCTTTAGAGCAAAGACTACAGCTGCCAACTCCAGATCATGAGTGGGGTAATTCTTTTCATAGTCCTTGAGTTGCCTGGAAGCATAAGCTATGACTTTGCCTTCTTGCATAAGGACTGCTCCAAGTCCTAGCTTTGATGCATCACTGTATATATCAAAGCTCTTATCACCTTCGGGTACTGTAAGGATAGGAGCGCTTGTTAGTCTCTTCTTCAACTCAAGAAAACTCTGCTCACAGTCTTCAGTCCACTCATACTTCTTATTCTTTCTGGTAAGGGATGTAAGTGGTGAAGCTATCTTTGAAAAGTCCTCCACAAACCTTCTGTAGTACCCTGCCAAACCCAGAAAACTTCTGATCTCACTAGCATTCTTTGGTTGACTCCAGTTACTAACTGCTTCAATCTTGGCTGGGTCTACCATAATACCTTCCTTGGAAATAATGTGGCCTAGGAAGGCCACCCGATCAAGCCAAAACTCACACTTTGAGAATTTGGCGTACAACTCCTTTTGGTGTAAGGTTTGCAACACTATCTTCAGGTGTTCTTCATGTTCTTGCTGAGTCTTTGAATACACTAGGATATCATCAATGAAGACAATAACGAACTTGTCCAGAAAATCCTTGAATACTCTATTCATTAGATCCATAAACGTCGCAGGGGCGTTTGTCACTCCAAAGGGCATAACCACAAACTCATAGTGCCCATATCTTGTACTGAAAGCAGTCCTTGGCACATCACTCTCCTTCACTCTGAGCTGATGGTAACCTGATCGCAGATCTATCTTGGAGAACACTGTAGCTCCCTTCAACTGATCAAATAAATCATCTATCCTTGGCAAAGGATATCTGTTCTTGATGGTTACCTTGTTCAAAGCTCGATAATCTATGCACATTCGCATAGATCCATCTTTCTTCTTGACGAACAGTACAGGAGCTCCCCAAGGTGAATGACTAGGGCGGATGAAACCCTTGTCAAGCAGCTCTTGCAATTGTTCTTGCAATTCTTTCAGTTCTGCTGGCGCCATGCGATAAGGTGCTTTCGAAATTGGGTTGGTTCCTGGGGCCAACTCAATTTCAAACTCAATTTCCCGATTGGGAGGGAGTCCTGGTAACTCTTCAGGAAACACCTCAGGATAGTCACAGACTACTCTCACATCTTCCTTCTTTAATTCTTCTCTTTGACTTGCATCCACTATATGAGCTAGAAAACCAGAACATCCCTTTTCTAACATCCTCTGAGCTTGTAAGGTAGATAAGAACCTTTTTGTCTTTCTCTTCGGGTCTCCAATAAATTCAAATGGAGGTTCTGCTTCTGGTGTAAACTTGACCTTTCTCTTGCGGCAGTCTATAGAAGCACTGTACTTGCTCAAGAAATCCATCCCTAAAATGACATCGTAATCCCTCATCTCAAGGACTACCAAATCACTATAGAGCTCTCGGTTGGAAATCCAGATTGGTACTGCCCTTAACCTCTGAGTAGAGGTCATTACTTCCCCTGACGGTAAGGTTGTTAAAAATTTCTGACCCAAACTTTCTGGTGGGATCCCTAGCTTTTTAGAGAAAAGTATGGATACAAAAGAATGGGTTGCCCCAGTATCGAATAACACAATAGCATACTGAGATGAGATGAGTATTCGACCTGTGACCACAGTAGGAGCATTTGCCACATCTTCCTTGCTGATGGAGAAAATCCTGGCGTTGGTTGTGGCTGGTGGGGCTTCCATCCTCATCTGGCTGTAATAAGGTCCCTCCATAACTGGCTGCATCTGGTGCAGCTGAGCAGGTCCACCTCCGTACTGAAGAAACTGTGGTGGAGGTTGCTTTGCTTTAGGACAAGCCTTGGCCATGTGCCCTACTACTCCACATATATAGCAAGCTCCAACACTTGACTTGTTAGGGCAAGCCTTCATCATGTGTCCCTCTGCTCCACATATATGGCATCCACTCATGCCCTGACGACACACTCCAGGATGTGTCTTTCCACACTTTGGGCAAGGAGGATACTTAGGCTGCTTGCTTGAGGTGCCTCCTTTACTTCCCTCAGAAGTCTTCTGGTCCCCCTGCTTTCTCTTGCTTGAATTCCCTTTCCAGTTCTGTTGATTCTGTGTACTCCCTTGGGACTTCTGAGCTGAGGTCTGTTGTTGTTGCGCCCGTGTAACCCTTATACTGTTTAAGTAGTGCTCAGTGATCAAAGCACTACTTACTAACTCCTCTGAAGTTTGTGGTCTGTTACCACCGCCGGCCACGTTCAAAGCTATCTGGGGCCTCAGCATCTTGAGCATCAGCCTAACTCTCTCCTTCTCAGTACTAACTAGCTCTGGGCACAAGCGAGCTAGTCGATTGAATTTCTTCACTGCTTCATCTACAGTCAAATCTCCTTGACGGAACTCAGTAAATTCATCATAGTGCTTGTTTGTCACTTTCATGTGAAAGTACTCTTCCAGAAATTCTGCTTCAAATTCGGCCCAGGTCATCTGATTCACATTCCTCTTAGCTTTCACTCTTTCCCACCACATCCTAGCATCTCCAGTAAGGCAGAAGGATGTGCACTTTATCTTCTCCACCTCGGGCCAGTCCAGTAACTCCATTATACTTTCCACCGTTTTGAACCATGCCTGAGCATCCCATGGTTCACTTGTGCCAGAAAAATTCTCGGGCTTCAGTCTCTGCCACTGGATCAGATATGCTTCCTGTCTCACTTCTCTTGTCAGAGGTACTGGGGGAGTCTCTGTCACCGCTGGTGTCGCTACTTGTGCCACTGGCGTGGCAACAGGGGTGGCTTGCTGATTAGCCATCAAGGCAGCAATGACTTGCTGCTGCTCAGCAAGTTGCCTCTGAAGCTGGGCCACCACTCCTTGAAGATCTGTGGGTGGTACTGACTCAGTTGACTCCTGTTCTCTAGGAGCTTGCTCCTCGTTGCGGACAATTCTGGGACGTCCTCTTGCCATCTCTCTTGCTCTATGGTGTACAGAAAATAAATAAGAAATAAATGCTCATTATCTTTTACTAACTTACTTCACTATCTCTATGCACATATTAGTATATAATAATACTAACATACTTCCTTATCATCTTTCACTTTCTGATACTAGCAGTCAATAATGAAAAGTATACAAAACTACAACATATGAACTTCTTCATCATGCACATACTGATACTAGCAGTCAATAATAAAAAGCATGCAAAACTATAACATATGAACTTCTTACTTGGTAGGCGGCAGGATTGATACTTGATGTCAGTGTGGCGGAAGGATGGAACTTTGCTCTGATACCACTCTGTAACGACCCAACTTTTATCTACTAACTTAAGCTTTAAGTTACTACTACTTGGCTTCCCTTAACTTGCTCTAAATTTTTTTTTTCTTCCTTCTCTTTTTTTTTTCAAAAAAAACAAAACAACTTTCATTTTATTTGCTTTGCCAGGATTTGACCCCTAGACCTCTTAGTTGTAACACTAAAGCACTAACCAGTTGCTCTACACAGTTTCTCTTTAATGGTACCAGTCGACTGCTATTATACCAGTCGACTGGTGTCAGTCGACTGGTATATGGTCAGTCGACTGCCATATCGAACAGAAGGTTCTGTTCGATATGGCAGTCGACTGGTATCTGAGCCAGTCGACTGGCACGCCTGAAAACCTGCAATTTCAGAGCTGATAACCACTTTCAAACATCCACAAATCACATACTATCACTTCACATTAGAATATAACTTCAAATCTATATTCTACCCTAGTTTATTAAGCATATTAGCCACTCAAAACCAATACCACAACTTGAAATTGAAACTTTGCGGAGTTTAACAAAACTAACAAAACACTTGCATAAATATACTAAAGTTTGTACCAAACTTTGTCTCTAGGCATAGTTTAAACACACTGATCACTTTCTATGAACCCAAAACCATAACCAAATGTTTCTATAATACTTATTCCCAAAGATCTCTTCCACGGTTCCGCCGCCACTGAACACCAATGCAAGTCCTGTCGCCTCCCAACTTACACTTTCTCTTTTCCTTTATCTGCAATAGAAGGAAAATGTAACTAATAAGCACAATGCTTAGTAAGTAAATCCCTACTCACAAAATCATGATGTCAATACTAAACATGCTCATTTCAAAGAATGATTTAAAACTTTACTTACTTCAAAACTTACAACTAAACATGCTTACAACTTGAAACACTTTATCATGCTTGTTAATGTATCAATGTACACAACTAACCATGCTTACTACTTGAACTACTTTATCATGCTTGTTAATGTATCAATGTACACCACTAACCATACTTACTACTTGAACTACTTTATCATGCTTGCATTGTATCAAGGTACACATATAATAATTAAACATTTTCTCAAAAAGAAAGAAACTACTTGATCATACTTATATACTTGAAAATAGTAATCAACTTTCTCTTTAGGCCTTGACATTGTACCATGGTATCGGCGTACCAATTGCGCGCTTTTCTAATAGGTTGCGAGGTAGCTAGCCACCGCACCCTATTAGAACTTTACTTTCTAACTTTCGATGGGCCTTACATTTGCCCGGTACATGTCTCTTTCTCAAAGTAAAATACTTTTCTTACTTACCATACTTAAACTTATCACTTTACTTATTTTTGCATATATTTTCATGCTCAAAACCTTTACTTTTCTCACTTTAACATTCCATCGAGCACCTTGTGTGCTCCTTAACTCAAATTCACTTTTAGGTCTTTTCATAAGTATGAATACTCATCATGCTTGGCCTACATACATTCAATACAAACAAATTGAATTTCTAACATGATAAAACATGCAACTTTAATAGCTAAAACATAGAATAGCAAAACTCTCTTAACCATGCTTCTACTTTTCGAAAACTCGGGTTCTACAATGAGAATTTCGAAAC
This sequence comes from Boesenbergia rotunda, assembly GCA_024364735.1. NCBI lineage: Eukaryota > Viridiplantae > Streptophyta > Magnoliopsida > Zingiberales > Zingiberaceae > Boesenbergia > Boesenbergia rotunda. The sequence goes on along the minus strand of JAGFNQ010006323.1, from coordinate 240,340 downwards.
GAAACTACTCCTATTGCAGGTGAGCGATTTACTTACATCGGTCTTGAAGAAAACTCACAAAAACAGGGAGAAAACTCCCTAACAAAATCTTTTCCCCTCCTTCTTGTGAAAAGCTTCCACCTTTAGCCCTAGGAAGCAATCCTAGGTCTTCTCTACTCAAGGGGGAAGGTGAAGAAGAAGGAGAAGAAGAAGAACCCTCGAATTCGCCTCCTCTCCTCGCCTCTCTTCCCTGTTCACGCGCCGACCACAACCCTAGCCTCCCCTTTCCAACGCGACTTAAGCGGCTTAATATACCTCTTAATGAAAAGGCTTAACTACACTACAACATTATTTCTCTCCTCTCTTTTCTGTGCTTGATACCCTAGCCCAGCTGGTTCGTTGGCTTCCCTTGCTCCCTGTGGTCGCGGGTTCAATCCCCCAGCTGCCCCTTTAATTGGTTTTTTCCATTTTTTTTTTTCCTTTTTCTTTTTCTTTTTCCAAAAATACCAAACGGACTCGAAAAATTCCATAAAAATATTCTAAAAATTCCTAAAAATATCTAGAATATTTCTAAACCATTTTTAAATAATTCTAAGGACTTTAAGAACTAAAAATGGAAATTTTGGGGCGTTACACATTACCTCTTGGATTCGTGCGTGGAGCTGGGCTGCTGTTTCGCTGTCGGCCATCTTGATGGTGTAGAGTTTGTTTAGTAGCAGACCCCTCTTACTGATCCGAGTATCTGAAGTCCCTTCGTGCAGCTCGATCAGTTTTGTCCATAGCTCCTTTGCACTATTGAAGGGGCCCACGCGGTTCAGCTCTTCCTTTGTCAGCCCGCATTGTAGGGTTTGTGTCGCTTTTGCGTCGGCTTCTATCTTGCGTTTGTCAGCCCGCATTAGAAGTTTAGACACCAAAAATAATCATTAGAAGTTTTTTTATAATTAATTATTTTTATTAAATTAATTATTTACACAGGGCCTGAAGTCATCTGACTTCAGGCCTAAGGAGGGCCTGAAGTCAGATGACTTCAGGCCCTCCTATCAAAATCGATTAAAATTAAATATATTAATATAATATATAATATTAAATTAATATAATAAATAATATTTGACTTCTTTATTCAAAGAATCGAGATATATATAATGCTCATTTTAATATAATGACTAAGTTCGTTTTTAATATAATGCTCATTTTATATTAATTAGAATTCCTCTCGTAAAGTAGACTTTCTCAATGATTTTTATTGTGATTTCAAAAATATAAAGAGTTGTTTCTTTACGTTTTAGACCAACGTAAAAAAACTTATCATAACACATGATTTCAATTCGACGCAGGGCCTGAAATCATTTAATTTCAGGCCCTGAGTTATTTCAGGCCCACGCTGGGCCTGAAATTTTTTATTTCAGGCCCAGCGTGGGCCTGAAATCTTTTGATTTCAGGCCCACGCTGCCTGAAATCAAAAAACTTCAGCTTTTTTTTATTTTTATATATTAATATATTTAATAATATTATTAAATATATTAATTATATTAATCAAATATAAAAAATTATTTATTTATATTTTTAAAAATTATTAAATTATTAATTTTTCCCAAAGTAATAGGTGTAGTTTAGTTCTTCCATCAGTGGGTTTTGAGCAAAACCCACTGATGGACCTCTCATATCTGGATTTCTGAAAAACATTATCAATAGTTAGGGTAGAGTTAGGAGAATGTATTTTATGTGTCCAAACCTCAAATTATTAGTTTTCCCAAAGCAATAGGTGTAGTTTAGTTCGATCAGTGGGTTTTGAGTAAAACTCACTGATGGACCTCCCATATCTGGATTTCTGAAAAACATTATCAATGGTTAGGGTAGAGTTAGGAGAATGTATTTTAAGTGTCCAAACCTCAAATTATTATTTTTCCCAAAGCAATAGGTGTAGTTTAGTTCCATCAGTGGGTTTTGAGTAAAACCCACTGATGGACCTCCCATATCTGGATTTCTGAAAAAATATCAGTGGGTTTTGAGCGAAACCCACTGATAGACCTACAAAACTCCTATTGCAACATAATTTATAATCATTAGAATTTTGGACATAAAAAATAATCATTAGAAGTTTTTTTTATAATTAATTATTTTTATTAAATTAATTATTTACGCAGGGCCTGAAGTCATCTAAATCTATTAAAATTAAATATATTAATATAATATATAATATTTAAATTAATATAGTAAATAATATTTGACTTCTTTATTCAAAGAATCGATATATATATATATATATATATATAAAGTTCATTTTTAATATAATGTTCATTTTATATTAATTAGAATTTCTCTCGTAAGGTAGTCTTTCTTAATGATTTTTATTATGATTTCAAATATATAAAGAGATGTTTCTTTATGTTTTAGACCTACGTAAAAAAATCTATCATAACACATAATTTCAATTCGACACAGGGCCTAAAATCATTTGATTTCAGGCCCTGAGTTATTTCAGGCCCACGCTGGGCCTGAAATCAAAAGATTTCAGGCATTTCTAATTTCAAGGTGTTTATATATTAATATATTTATTAAATATTATTTAATATATTAATTAATATTAATCAATTATAAAAATGATCTCCGCTCATCTAATTTATATAAAAATGATCTCTGTATATATTTGAAATCACGTTTGATGAGATATTTTTTTAATTGAAATATTTTTCGGTTTTTATCTTACGTTTTTTATCCGATTCCATAATATATTATTTTAAAATAAAAAGTCTGAAAAAATCTTTTCAAATGTCTCGGAATTCGTTATTGAGAAAGAGAAAGAGAATGACATGCAGTACTTTGGCAGGAGGGGTATAAGAGGAAGTTCACTAAAATAAGTGCATTATTTGGTAACAATAAAATCATGGTACGTCTTTTGGTAAATATCAATTTTTGGGTACGCCCTTTGGTAAATTGCCGTTGTTTATTCCTTCGATCATCCATAGCCATGTCAATGTTAACAACGATAAGCCAATGGGTATACAAACTACGAAAATCACAATGAATAGTCCAACATTCTTAGATCAATTGCCTTATCTTCATCCATTGGGGCAACCCTCGATGTCGTGGCAGCTGGCACGAGACTCCTCATTAGGGGAACTGGAGCCTCGCCATCCTGAGTGAGGTCGATAATTTCTACACCTCGGGCCTCCAACTCGGCTTCAGAGAGTCGGGTCAATCAGCTCAGAGTTGTTCGCAACATGGTCTCAGTTGTACAAAAGGAAAAATCCTCAGTTAGATGTTGATGTCATCTCCCAAATAAAAGACTTACCAAAAGAATACTCCAAGACGGTTGGGTGGGGACTCAAGTCGAAGAAACGCAATATGCCCTCCCAAGCAAAGAGTTACTGTCAAAACCCAAGCATGAGAGTTGTGCCTAGTCCTTGAATACCCCATCTCCTGATGAATATCCTTCATGGAAGGCAGGGTCGATAGCTCCTTTTGCCACCACAAAGGTGTCGGCATGCCTTGGGGAAGCCGAATATAAAAAAATTGAGGCATCCACCCCTTGTGCGAGGATGGTAGACCCTTGATTGGCCCTTGGACTGCCCTGGCCAAAAAATAAAAAAAGTCCCTCTTTCACCCACTTCGGGTAGAAGAAACAGTGGAAGAGGCAAGGGGAGAAGGAAGACAATACGGGTGGAAAAGTATGACCATCCCAAAAAAGATACGAATCAAGTTGTACACCAACTGGAAAAGGGGGATGCGAAAATACATAGAGATATCAATGAAGAAAGGATGTATAGGAAAGCAAAGGCCACTGATCAGGTGGTTCCAAATGAAGGTCACATAGCTCGATGAAGGTTGATCCAGGCGATCGTTCCCATTAGGCAAATCTAGGATATGGTTCTGTGGCACCTGATAGGTCAAGCGCAACCTCTCTAGAGAGACACTCATAAAACTCGAGTTTACGGTGCAATACCAGGGAAGAGACGATGATCCCACGACCATCCTCTCAATAGAAATTCAAATGCACAGATTTAATCAAAGAAGAAGGACCAAGGCTTACTCGCAAGCTTGAAATGGGGAAGATGGCAAGCACAAACCCTCTAGAGAAGACGAAGACGATAGCACTCAGAAGGGTTTAAGCAGAAGACAGATGAAACCAAAGAACCACACTTCCTAGGAGTTTTATACCATAGTAGGGCACAGGAGGACCACTAGATCCAAGTTCTTCTCCCGAGACAAAAGACCATAGTCGCTTGACCTGGGACAAAAATACTTACCAACCTCTATACAATCATTATGCCTCGAAATGATGCTTCGTACTCTGAATTGTGGCCTTGTCACTATTAAGGAAGCATGCCCTTGAAAAAGATAAAGTGTATCCTGAGCGTAGCAAGCAAATGAAGTAGATCATCTCGTCATTAATGCAGGCGTGGGAAGAGTTATTAAAGGACAAATCCTGACAATATGTTAAACTTGGAACAAGCAACGGGCACGTGGCCGCTCCTCCTTGACCACATCACAAAAGTCTAGTCAATCAGACTCTTCGAGCCTCCTTCGACTAGAATAAGGGGGAAGGCTAGTGATGCTGGGATAAGGTTTGTCCAGCCAGCTAAGGAAGCCCCGTCATCTTGAAAGGGGACCCATGCTGCCTATGGAACAAGACGTTGTGCCGATGTCACAACCTCAGATTGGGTCACTCCACGTGAGCCCCCAGGTTTAGAACTCGGTTCGGTAACTTGAGTCAAACTCCCAGCTAGAGCTCCCGACCTAAGTTCAGGGCAACGTTCTTGTCCTGAGGATAAGATCGGCTAATAACTCAGTTCTTCAGATCAACCCTCGAGCTCGGACGCCTCGTACCAACAAGGCTTGTCACAACTTATACTCCACCGCAGGCCCATGGAAATCTCTCACTCCCTAGAAAATAGCAACGACTCTAGAAAACCTGGACCAAAACAGTAGGGAAGACGTGTCCCACTGAGAAACGTCTGCTTTAAAACTCATCTAAATGTGCTATAAGAGCCCATGCCAGGCATGATAATGACCACGAAAATCACGGGATTGTGGGGACGTGGCGTCCTCCAACAACTCTCTATAAAGAGGTACTCATCCCAAGGGGGAAGGTATGTGCGAAAAGCATAATTAATTCCTACTACGTTTCTTCTTGGCCTTCATCTCTAACTTTAGCGTCGGAGTGACTGCACTGAAACCCCTTCGCTATCCTTCTAACTCGTGTTCTCTTTTTAGAACTCCTTGAAGGAACCTCGTCAGCCGCTACACAACGCTCATCATCTTCTTATCCGATAGATCACCGGTGAGTTGTTCGCTGAGGAGCTTGGGTAGCATCAATTGGTATTCTCTAAATGGCTAATCAGGTTAATATTTTTTAATGACCACATGGCTGGTATTTCTAAAAGGCTGCTCAGCTCAACGTACAAACTCTTTCAGACTCTCGCTCCTTAGCAAGTTATAAGTGTGATACCCACACGCCCAACGATCAAGATAGATCAGATGTGACTTCCCCATGATCTAAATGATTACCCGATCGGATATCCCAGACTCTTATTTTTCAGCAAGTTATAAGTGTGTTTGTGCACACGACTTAGTTGCTTGCTCGACACACCATCGCAGCAGACTAGACGTGGCTTCCAATGATCCAATATGGTCTCCAAATCGGTATTTAAAACACTTGCTTTTGAGCAAGTTATAAGTATGCTTGTTCGCATGACTCAGCCGCTTGGTCGACACACCATTGCAACAGATCGGACGTGGGTTCCCACGATCCAATATGGTCTTCCAATCGGTATTCCAGACTTGTTTTTCAGTATGTTATAGGTATACTTTCTCATACGACTCAGCCACTTGCTTGGCACACCATCATGGCAGACTGGATGTGGCTTCCCACGATCCAATATGGTCTCCCGATAGACATTTCAAACTCTTATTTTTCAGCAAGTTATAAGTGTGCTTGCTCACATGACTCAGCCGCTTGCTCGACACACCATCGCAGCAGATCAGACGTGACTTCCCACGATCCAATATGGTATCCTAATCGACATTCCAGACTCTTTATTTTTAACAAGTTATAAGTGTGTTTGCTCACACGACTCAACCACTCTGCTTGGCTCTGTTCTACTACTCAACCACTTTTTGTACCTAAAAATGATACTTGAACAACACCTTGAATAAGTTCATGTTGCCATATTTGATCTAAGGCGTTCCCCAAGCCCTAAAACACCTCTCTAACCTCCTTCCACCTCAGATCCAAACATAGGGTTGGTAAAACTTCGTCTCTCAGTCCAATCTGCATCAAGCACATTATGAAGCGAGTGGGAAAACGGTAAAACCTTGTATAGTTTGATTTCTTCCATTTAAGTCATGATTTGGAACTAATTTGGCCTATTGTGTTTGATGTTCTTTGTTTTCTCTTGTTATGGGATCGTGTGAGTACATGCATTGATATGACTTGTGTTCGGGTTGCACATAAACGACAAAAGGGTGAGGGATCATTTCACCAAGGTCAGGCAGACCCAGAGGGACCTCGATTTCGATCTGATGAGTGTCGGAAAGTGTTTGAGAATGCGACCTTCATATTAATGAATTGCCGCTATCTCAACCGATCGTACTTCCAGGAGATTCCTCCCATCATTGAGATCATTGCTTACTTTGGGTTAGAACAACTGGTTTATTATCAACACTTCATTAATTTTGACCTATGTAAGGAATTCTATGCGAATCTTACATCTGTTGGTTTATTGCCAACACTTCATTAATTTTTACAGTTCACGTGTCAACCACGAAATGCTCAACTTCATCAGCAACAATCCAAAAAGGTTAAAGCAACGTATAATCAACGACATGCAAATTTGTCAAAAAAATTAAATTTAATATATATATATATATATATATATATATACGATTAGTCTCCTTATCCTCGATAGAGGATAAAGGAGAGCCCTCCATTGAACCTTAAGTTTAGGAAACCGTCCTGTGCTGAACGCTTATAAATTAACTCTCGTTCAGTCTACTAAACCAAGCACCGAGGCCCTCCTCCTCAATCGCTTCCCTTCCTTTCTTTCAATCAAAAGTAAATAAATCAATAAAAGAAGGAAGTGCATGCGAAATGGCAGGAGGAGCAATAGTCAGCACGAGCAACAAGCAGTACGGAGGCAAGATAACCAGCTTCGTCCTCTTGGCCTGCATCATGGCTTCCTCCGGTGGTCTCATTTTCGGCTACGACATCGGAATCTCCGGTAAATCATTCATTCATTCAATTGATATATGATGATGGTGATGGTGTTTGATTTGTGATCGATCGTAATGATCGATGTATCCAGGCGGTGTGACCTCCATGGACTCGTTCCTCGAGAGCTTCTTCCCGTCCGTCTACGCTAAGCAGCAAGCCGACTCGAGCACCAGCCAGTACTGCAAATTCGACAGCGAGCTGCTGACTCTCTTCACCTCGTCGCTCTACGTCGCGGCGCTCATCGCCTCGTTCGTGGCCTCGTCGGTGACGAGGGTCAGCGGGAGGAAGTGGTCCATGCTCATCGGAGGGGTAACCTTTCTGGCCGGCTCCGCCCTCAACGGTGCCGCGGTGAATGTTCTCATGCTTATTCTCGGCCGCGTTCTCCTCGGAATCGGAATCGGCTTCGCAAATCAGGCAAGGCCTTAATTTTTTTTTTCTCTTCATCCATTAATTAATTAACTCGATCGTCGACGATGACTGTTTAATTTGATTGACACGTTCCCGGTCGGCCGGCCTGCAGTCTGTTCCAGTCTACCTCTCGGAGATGGCGCCGGCCAACCTCCGCGGCACACTCAACATCGGCTTCCAGCTGATGATCACCATCGGAATCTTCGCCGCCAACCTCATCAACTACGGGACCGCGTCGATCAAAGGCGGGTGGGGGTGGCGCGTCAGCCTCGGGCTCGCATCGGTCCCGGCCATCATCATGAGCGTCGGGGCGTTCATCTTGCCGGACACGCCCAACTCGCTCATCGAGCGCGGCTACGTCGAGGAGGCGAGGCAAATGCTCCAGAAGATCCGCGGCACCGACGACGTCCAGGAGGAGTACGAGGACTTGGTCGCCGCCAGCGAAGAGGCGAAGAGCATCAAAAGCCCCTGGGCCAACATAATGCAGAACAAGTACCGACCCCAGCTGACTATGGCCATCCTCATCCCCTTCTTCCAGCAGCTCACCGGCATCAACGTCATCATGTTCTACGCACCGGTGCTCTTCAAGACCATCGGCTTCGGCGGCGAAGCCTCCCTTGCTTCCGCAGTCATCACCGGCCTCGTCAACGTGTTCGCCACCTTCGTGTCCATCGCCACCGTCGACAGGCTCGGACGCCGGGCCCTCTTCTTACAAGGAGGCGCGCAGATGTTCATCTCTCAGGTACGATCGATCGATGGATCATTCGATCAATCAATCCACACAAATAAATTACCTGTCTCATTGCTCCAATCAATAGTTGGTGGTCGGCACTCTAATCGCGCTCAAGTTCGGTGTCTCCGGCGAGGCCACGGAGCTGTCGAAGGGCTACGCGAGCATCATCGTGCTGTTCATCTGCGTTTACGTGGCGGCCTTCGCATGGTCATGGGGACCTCTCGGGTGGCTGGTGCCTAGCGAGATCTTCCCCCTGGAAATCCGATCGGCCGGGCAGAGCATCACGGTGTCCGTCAACATGTTCTTCACCTTCATCATCGCGCAGGTCTTCCTCCTCGCTCTGTGCCACATGAAGTTCGGCCTCTTCTACTTCTTCGCCGGCTGGGTGGCCATCATGACCGCCTTCATCTACTTCTTCCTCCCCGAAACCAAGAACGTCCCCATCGAAGAGATCATCTTGGTCTGGAAAAGACACTGGTTCTGGGGCAAATTCATCGCCGACGAAGACATCCACGTAGGCAACCACATGCACAAGGACACCAGCGCCTGAACAAGAACAAGAACAAGAACAGAACAGAAAAACGTTGATCGAACATTAATGATATTGGAAAGTAAGGACGCCAGCGCGTGAACAAGACCAACAGAAAAACGTTGATCGAACATTTGAAAGTGAGGTTGAGTTGCTAGTGCTGTTGAATGTGCCAATTGGAAGATCTAATGATACTTGAATTTGTGACGATTTTAATTGATCCTGTCGGCAAATTTGATCCCCGGGAGGGGAATCTCCCATGGGTAACGCGATTGCCTGAGTATTGGTTTAACGCTTTGAGCACGAACCGAGCCCGCTATGCTAGAGGAATGAGGAGGTAGTAGTTCCAGAGGAGCCAATCCCCTTGCTCAGAGCTCCAAGCGATCCTTATATAGGATGGGAGATCTCCCCTTATGTCTTTGTCATCTTCTCTCATAAATGACTCAATCTTTTGGCAAGTGTGGTCTTCCTGCGGACTAGATTGAGTTGTCAAACGGTCACTCACCTGTCTCTTGTTGTCAGCCCACCTTCGGCACTAGTGCCTAATGCCTGAGAGGGAGTGTTTACGGCTAATATCCCTTTCTCATCATGAGATGATTCTGTGTATCTATCCGAACATTACTATGTCTAATCCTCATTAAATGGTTCTAATCGCAGACACTCATCCTCATACCATTTATCGCTTAGCCTTGTACCTCCATCCCGCTTGATCGGTCGGACGATGGGTGGGTTGGCCGAGAGGGCATGACCGACTGGCCGGTCGACTGAGAGGGCCTGACCCACCGGCATTCGAACGCCCGAACATAAGACAAGTTCTCCTTGAGTGCCCGACCGGCCGATCGGATCGAGAGAGGGCGTGGCCGACCGGTACCCGATCACTAGAACATAAGTTCTTGGGTGCCCGACCGGCCAGTCGGCCGAGAGAGGGCGTGGCCAACCGAGGCTCGATCGCTAGAACATAAGGTCTTCTTGGGTGCCCGACCGGCCGGTCGGCTGAGAGAGGGCATGGCCGACCGGTGGCATGGCAGACCGATGCTCGATCGCTAGAACATAAGGTCTTCTTGGGTGCCCGACCGGTCGGTCGACCGAGAGAGGGCGTGGCTGACCGATGCTCGATCGCTAGAACATAAGCCTTTCTTGGGTGCTTTGATCAAATGAGAATGTCGTCCGGGCGATCTTCTGGCCGAATTTGATCCTGACCCTGTCCACGCACTTACCTTAGGTCATACTATTTGACCGGACGATCCTAACCGATCGGATCACAAGCCTTCCCCTCAAGTCTAGTCAAAGGATGCGATTAGTCTGACTGACTAGACTACCCGACCGGTCTAGGCACTTTGTCGTCGTTACGTTCCCCTTGTGCCCAACATGACCCCCGAATCACAATCATTATGAGCTGAATCCGTCTATCACATCATGCCTTAACCTCCTCGCCGCACGTTTCTTCCTAACTGGGTCTTTCTGGCACCAAGGCGTCGTCTGTCAGCAATCCTCGTACGGTGTCAGGGAGAGTTTCTCGAAACATCTTTATGGGCGGGAAACCAACGGTGTTGATCTCATCCCGCCCTTTTCCAGCGGGCATCCGACGTACTGATCGTGGATTCCTGGTCGCGCATGGGAAACCTCTCCATGTCCATGGATTAAAATTTTAGTCCGAATGGAGACCTATTTCCCAAACGACCGTCTCATCATCGTACTAATTGATTCGAGTTACTACTTGACCAAACTTGTTGTTCAAGCCTTGTAACTCGCCTAACCAATTAGTCGCGGAATAGACGATGAGTGGATCGCCAGTTTTTGTGTTTATCATCGGGGTCTAAGATAATTAATTAACACGATCGATTAATTAAACAATAATTAACAAGTAATTAATTATCAACATGAAATAATGATAAGATCAAAGAGCAATATGAGAAGTTATATTTTCCCGTTTACCTCGTGATCTTCTACTGTATGACCCTCCCTTCTTGGACGTCGTGTGGGCGACGATCTACTAAGAACCAAAGTCACCAAAGCCACCAACACTGCTCTTCCAATGTTGCACCAAAACCCTAGATCTAGGGTTGCCGCCGGCCAACAAGACTTCTCCTCCTCCCATTGCGCCGCCGACCACCTAAAGCCTCCAAGATGCGCCGGCCACAAGGAAACCGAAGAGAAGGACAGAAGGAAGATGAAGAAGAGGAGGAAGAGAAAGAATTCTCTTCCTTACAACCACCTAAGCCGCCGGTGCTCCTTCTTGTTCCTTCTCACCGCCAGCGCCTACAAGGATCTTATCCTTGCCGCCGAACACCCTTCCACCTCATTAGTTGGGCTCGCACAAGAGAGGGAGAAGAGAGGAAGTCAAGAAGAAGAAGAACAAACCTCCTTCCTCTTCTACCTGAGTGCTTCTTCTTCCTTTTCTACCGGCGCCGCCCAAGCCCTAGGAGAGAGGGAGAGGAAGAGAGAATATGAGAGAGAGCCTAGGGTTTGTTGTGTGTTCAATATGCCTTGGTTTCATGACTCCATGGGTATATATAGGGCTACAATAGGGACCATGAGGAGGAGTTGGGTCTTGGCCACCCAATGGATCAAGGTCCTATCCATTAATGAAGATCCATTCTACTAAAGGATCATTATTGATCTACCTCACCAACCCCCATATTTAAATATGGGCTCCACCTATTATGAGTACAAGTATCTCTCCGTGTTTAAGATATCGAATATTCGTTAATTAATTAAATTACTGATAATTTAATTAATTAACATCTAACTCCTTGAGTAGTATCACTCAACCTCATCATCATATCGGACCAAGTCCATCTGCAGGATTTAACATGATGAACCTTATGAGCTCCTCAAAGGGACATCATCAACCTGACTCACTAGGACACGATTTCCTTCTATAATCAACGGCACACCATGTAAATAATATTATTTCCCAACTTACCGGGCCTATCGATTTAACAAATAAATCTCACTCATTGATAAATCAAAGAAATAAATATTAAGTACATGTACCCGTTATTATATCGGGATTAAGAACACGCACTCCATAATAACTGATATCTGATTCAATTATAAAGTCAGTATAAATTGAATCATCTCTTTGTCGGTCCTACTCAATACATACAAAGTGCACTAGTGTAATTCTATGGTCAAGATAAACCAACACCAAATTACACTACAATCATCCCGATAATTTGTCCAAATCCATCTCGGTTGTGAGCCTCTACTTATACTCTATAAGGAACTGATAACATGATCTTTTGTGCGACACCACACACCATGTTATCTACAATGTAAAGTATCAGACAATATGCACATACTAATATAAATATGCAAACAGTAATCTTGTGATTCTCTTTCGAAATGTAGATGTCTATATAAAAGCAAGACTTTTAGTATACATCCTAACATGACGATCCTCTAGAGCCCCACCCCTATATAAATAGGCTTGGCCCTGAGACATTCCTATTCTCTCGCCACTTCCTGCCGCTTTCCTGCCACTCTTTCTCCTTGCCCGCGTTTCCTCCGCTACCTTGTTTTCCCGACGCCCCACTATCTCCGGCGATCTTTGACCGCCCCCGTCCCCTCAATACCGGTTATTCAAGTTTTAAGTACTTTTTCTGTCCTTAGTTAATCCTCCGATCGACATGTCTGATCGGCTCGCATATTGTTTTTAGTCTATCCCATGGCAACCTCCACCTCCTCCGCCGGCCTGTGGTATACGACCGCCATCTCCACCTTGACTCGCCACGACCGCGACACCCTCCGGACGGACTACAGAGTCTCTTCTGACCATCAATTAATCCTTCGTAATCGTCGCGACCGACCTCATCTCCCTCCACTTTGTTATTTTACCATCTTTAAGAACCATCTCCTAGCTGGGTTACGGTTCCTCGTCCACCCCTTTATAGCGGAGGTCTGTCGATACTTCCAAATTTCGCTTTCCTAACCGGCCCCTAACTCCGTTCGGATTCTTTGTGGTACAGTTGTCATTTTTTCTTTGTACCGCATCCCCTTGGAGCCTCGGATTTTCCATTTCTTCTACTATCCCAAGAAGCCGGAGCCAGACAATTTTTTTCTTCCAGGCTCGGGGTAAGTCTGCTTACCTGGACAAGGTTCCTTCCTCTAACAAGGGGTGGAAGACCCACTATCTATTCGTTAACACGACTCCAGCCCCTTTATGGCCTATCGATTGGATAGAGGATTTTCCCACCCAGCCAATCATGCCCAAGAATTATCGCTCGGACCCAACATTTCAACTGGCTTCTCCAAAATTGTGGGACTTCATTTTCATGCCAGTCACCTACTGAATGAAGCGGTGTTATATATCTTTAGGTTGAGTTAGATCTCCACAGCTCTGCCTAGCCCATTCGGTAAGTTTAATTTGTATTCAAACCCTTTAGCTCTAACAATGGGTTTCCTATTATGCAACTCAAATCATGTGGGACGCGATGCTCGCTGAGGAGCTTGGCTTAGACGAGGTGGAACTGGAAGCCTGAGCGGCGGAGGAGTTGGCTCAAAGAGCCATGTTGCCGATGCGCAGCGCTATCACATCCGGATTTCTAGAAGATGTGGTGGGCGAATCTGCGGCCCAACCGCTAGACCTAGACCCAGAGGCTGACCGAACCACCCTAGTGATGCCGGCCAGAGAACGTCGGCGTGTGGTCGTCCCTCTAAGTGTGCCATTAGTCCAGGAACTATCGAAGGAGGCTTATGATCTAACGACCCCTCTTCCTGCTTCCCCGGTCGGCCGCCCACTTGCCAGTGCGCGTGTGCAACCCTCTGGCTCGGCATTACCTCGCAATGACGCCCTGATCTCCCCTCAAGCCCCCCTCGACCGGCCCCCAACTGTTCGATGTCCCCGGCCCCTCGGCCTCAGCGACCCTGACCCCCATCCGGCTTCGAATCAACTTGGAGCTTCCATCGATGGATACCCTGGACCCATCCCCAAGTACTATTGACCCATCCAACCCTCCTCAACCAATTAACCTACACGGTCGGCTGATCGAGTGCTAGGATCAAGGAGTACTGACCACCCACGAGAACAGTCCTCTGAACCTGGCGATAACTTCTTCATGGATGCAACTCAGGTTTGCCTTCCTACTCTTTATTAGTCTTGACCCCAATCCGAAAGCTTATCTTCATGCAGTTATGGGTGGCTTGTCGAGCGGTCTCCCAATCTCTAGTTCACAACACTAGGGAGCGACGAGCAGCCGAGCAGAGGGTACAAGAGCTGGAGACCCAGTTGAGCCACTGCACCCTTCCTCCGGGCGAAGCTGGCCTGAAGCTTCTTTGGTTAAAAATCTCCCTTTTGAGGATGCAATTGGCCAAGGCTGACGCCCGATCGGAGGAAGAGCATGCCACACTGACCGTTGCTTCCCGGGAAATAGATCAGCTCCACATTCGACTCGAGAATGTGGAATCTCAGAAGAGGTCTGCCCAAAATCGCCAGGCTCGTGCGCGCTCTGACCTGGACAAGAAGATGACGGAGGCTAGAGCATTGGCCGAGCAGCTAAAAGAGTCCGCTGCTTCCTCCACTCTACTCAGCTTGCCTTAACCAACAAGGAAGTTGATCTTAAGGCCAAGGAGGCAGCCTTCAATGTCTTGGAGGCTCAACTGGTGGCTCGGGCTGCTGAGTTAACCGATCGAGATGCCGAAATCAATCAGTTAAATGCAGAGATAGCGACCTACAAGGTGGGAGAACCGGCTCGACTAGAAGCCACTGCCTGGAATATCTTAATTCGGAACCCTCCCATCGTCAGCTGGCTTGCCGAACGACCAACATGTTCAAATACGACATCCAGAGTACTCTACAACAATTGAAGGAGGTCGGGCACATTCCTGCGGATCTTCCCTCCAACGCAGTGAAACTGACGCGAGTCAAAGAAGTCATCCCAGCCAATGCATTCTCGTCGATCACTTAGCTTGGTAGCAGTTTCTATTTTTTTAGCTCAGTTCGCTCGGGGTTTGCACTAAACTAGGTCCTCCGACTTCTCTTTGTTCGAGCTTGCTATTATTCTACTTAGTTATCACACTTGAGTTTTTCTTAACATGCCTCTTCCTTCCGTTTGCCGGCCTTCCTTGCGCGAATGTACTTTTATTCAGACCATTGATCAGTTGGGTAATATGGCCTACCCACGGCAAAAGTTTCTCATGGTCGGTCATTCGTTTGGTAATGCCAATGAGTCCTTTTTGGCCACTCGGGCAGTAGACACGCTTAGGTCCATCAGGACACCTGACTTCTCGCGCTAGGTCAATCGGCCAATGTTATCAGTCGGCCTACCCTTACGCTTATAGGTATTCACTCGGACAGTCGGACAATAAGCCCCTAAGGCTCTGGGCATCCTTGACATGTCGCGGTTGGTTAATCGATCCACGAATTTACTCGAGCCTCTCTGGTCCTAGAGTCTCATCGTTAGTGCCTTGGATAGAGTTTACCAGGGCCATTGGTTTAGGACCACTCTAGATCGGCTACTCGACCAACGAGTTCACGTACGAGGGTGCTTTCCCACTGAACTCAGAATTCGAGGGTAAGGTGCCGGTCACTCAACTTGATCCGAGTGTGGGAAGTTGCACCCGGTCGGCACCGGGGTCGGCGTGTGTGCGGGGGCATGCCCACTTATAACTCGCTGCTGCGAGGGTCTATACGGCGCTTGGTTGACCTGACCGAGTGTGGACAGCCATGCCCGACCGGTACCGAGATCGGCAAGTTCGTGGGAGCAAACCCACTTATAACTTGTTGCTGCAAGAGTCTGGATGCCACTCGACCGACCTGACCGAGCGTGGGCAGCCACACCCGACTAGTACCAAGGTCGGCGGGTTCGTGGGAGCATGCCCACCTATAACTCGTTGCTGCGAGAGTCTGAACACCGCTCGGCCGACTCGACTGAGCGTGGACAGCCACGCCCGATTGGTATCGAGGTCGGCGGGTTCGTGGGAGAATACCCACTTATAATTCGCTGTTGTGAGTCTCTAGATGCTGCTCGACCGACCCAACTGAGCATGGACAACCACGCCCGACTGGTACCAAGGTCGGCGGGTTTGTGGGAGCATACCCACTTATAACTCGCTATTGCGAGAGTCTGGATGCCGCTCGGCTGAACCAACCGAGCATGGATAGCCACGCCTAACCGGTGTCGAGGTCGGCGGGTTTATGGGAGTAGGCCCACTTATAACTCGCTGCTGCGAGAGTCTGGGCATCGCTTGGCCAACCCGACCGAGTGTGGATAGCCATGCCTGACCGGTACCAAGGTCGGCGGGTTCGTGGGAGCATGCCCACTTATAACTCGCTGCTACAAGAATCTGGACGTCTCTCGGCCAACCCGACCTAGCATGGACAACCACGCCCGACCGGTACCCAGGTCGACGGGTTCGTGGGAGCAGACCCACTTATAACTTGCTGCTGCAAGTCTCTGGACGCAGCTCGGCCGACCGGACCGAGCGTGGACAGCCACGCCTGACTGGTACCGAGGTCGACGGGTTTGTGGGAGCATGCCCACTTATAACTCGCTGTTGCGAGTCTTTATACCATGCCAAGCTGCCTCGGTCATTGCACTTTTATTTAGGGTTAACACCACTTCGAGATTACATGGACTTCCCGAGTCCTAGTCATGGTAGAGCCTTAGATGTATGACACTCCAGGGTCTTCCTAACCTTTTTCTCTGGGTGTCTTGCAAGTAATAGGCTCCTGACCCCAACTTCCCAACTTCTAGGAAGGATCCTCCCCATTGAGGCTCTAGCTTACTTACATCCCGACTGTCTTAACCCTTTTTTAGACACGATCACCGACGTAGAAGGTTCTAGGTATTACCTTCCGATTGTACCTTTGTTGCATCCTTTGACGGTAAGCTGTCATCCGAGCCACCACACGATCTCGAATTTCCCCCACAAATCTAACTCTAGCCGTCTCTTCTCTACATTGCCTTATCCATAAAGACGCCTTCGGTCAGATTCACATCCCACTTCTACTGGAACCACCGCCTCGCTCCCATACACCAACTGAAAAGTGTGTAGCCTAAGCTTTCATTGGGAGCAGTTCACAGAGCTCAAAAGACACTGGCTAACTCATCAACCCATGCCCCTCCCATATGATCTAGCATGGTTTTGAGGCCCCGTAAAATCTCCCGATTGACGACCTCTGCCTGACCATTGCTTTGGGGATAGGCCACCGAAGTAAATGCCTGCTTGATTCCATAAGCCGTACACCATTCCTGGATCTTTCGACCATGGAATTGCCGACTGTTATCCGAGACTAACTTATGTGGTATCCCATAACGACATAGGATATTTTGCCATAGGAACTCGATGACTGCTTGCTCAGTGATTCGACCAAGAGCTTCCGCTTCCACCCATTTGGAAAAATAATCCACCGTCACTAATAGAAACTTTTTCTACACAATCGCGATCGGGAAGGGTTCGACAATGTTCATTCCCCATTGATCAAATGAGCAAGACACAATGGAAGCCCTCAGAACCTTGGCCGGGCGATGAGATATGTTTTGATGTTTCTAGCAAGAAATACAGGTGATGACTATCAGATCCGCATCCCGATGTAGTGTTGGCCAAAAGAATCCCGAGAGTAGTACCTTCCGAGCCATTGATCGACCCCCGTGTGATTGCCACAAGATCCCAGGTGGACCTCTCTCAGCACGTAATCTGCATCTTCTTCCCCCAAACATTTGAGCAGTGGTCGGGAGAAGGCTTGCTTGCATAATGTATCCCCTATTAGGGTGAACCTGGCTACTCGCTTTTTTAGCAAATTAACAAGCCTGCTCGGGGTTGGTTGGGAGAGTTCCTTGCTGCAGATAGGATATGAGCAGAGCCCTTGATATGTACCATTTTGTTTATCATTTCAGATGCTAAAATCCAAGTTTGACCCATATTTTACTTGTTTAATATTGGATTTATCCTAGGTTTTATGAATTTATTCTATTTTTGGACTTTATTGTAAATCTTGATATATTTGAAATATTTTGGCACTGAATTATGAATTTACTTTTATAGACTTGGAAGGATCATGGACGTAGGTCATGCTGGGTCAAACTTGAGTCAGAAGTGGACCGGATCGAGCGATCAAGCATCCGACTGATATGGGACGTCCGATTCAAAAATGACTAGATCTGAGGCCTCTGAGAACTTTTGATTCAATCCGAGCTAGGGTTAAAGCTAATCAAGCACTCAGGTCAAGATCTGAAATTTTCATCCAAATCAGAGATCATTTAGCCGTTGGATCAAGCTCAGGAGGATCTAGACCGTCCATTCAAAGATCGGGTAGATCTGAGCCATGCATTGCAAATCTGGAAGATCCGAGCTATTGGGAGGCAGATCCTGACCCTTAATCAAAATTTGGAAGTTTTGGTTCAGATCTGAAGAGATCCAACCGGTGGATGGAGTTAGGAAAATCTGGGGCGTCCATTGCTAAGTATTTAAACTCAAATTCTCCCCAGGTCGCAGTGTCGCATCTTCGCCGCAGCTCATCATCTTCGTTTCTTCCTTCACTGTTTTCTTCTTCAATTTTCTTCATCTGAGGGCGTGACCACATCGATTTCGATCTTAGATCAAGTTCTAGATCGTCGGGAAGATCTCTCCGTGAAGATTCCAGCTCCAATTTGCCCAAGAACAGAGCTGAGTGAGGTTTCATCAGTTCTGCCATTTGATTGCCTTGGTCTCGTTTGTGTGTCGTTTTCATTCATCTGAGCTATCTGGAGGGTCCTCTGGAGTGCTCTGATCATCCCCAAGCCATCGTCGCAATCAAACACAGAGAGATTGAAGAGATCGAATGAGTTCTTCAGATTTGAGCAGAGTTTGAGTTGGATTGATTCGTAGAGTTAGATTTCCAGCGATTTGTGGAGCTTACGAGTTCGAGGCTCACTCTTGTGTGACGACAAGAAGATCTTGAGCTAAGGAAGGGATCGATGCTAATTTTCTTAATGCATTTCTGTTTTTAGCTGTAGTTTTGATTTCTGCAAGCCATTTTCAGTTCCTGAATTTTGTTTCAATGAATTTAATTTGTCTGAATCGTTTCTGCCTCAAGTAGTGTTTCAATTCTGCAAGTTAATTAGCTAGGGAGCTTGTTTAGTGAACAATTGTTTTTAATTTCAGTTTATTTCGTGATTTAGTTCTTGTGTATCAATTCCATGCATGCGTATCAACTTAGTTCTGAATTCTGCAGCTTGTTTTAAATTCAGTTTGCTTCTAGCTTCAATTACTGAAATTAGATACACAATACGACGTCTAGAGTTCTATTTTTTGCATTAGGTCTCAGCTTGTGTGTTTCAGTTTTAATTTCTGAAAGCTCAATTTTATTTCTGCAAGCTTTAGTTTAAATTTTTGAAATTCGTGTTAAGTAAACCTTAGTTATTCTTAATCTTTTCTGAACATTAGATTTGTGGAGTCAATTCAGCCGTCCCTGTGTGTGTTCTGCATTTGAATTTTTGTTGCATATCTGCATTCGGATTCTGCCTTCGATTAGTTCTTGAATTGGCTAGTTTAATGGTTGCGTATCAGTTTGCAAATGTATTCGGTTTGTTCCTGAGCTGTGATCTCCATTCCTGCACTTGAGTTTAATTCTGAATCCTTGTTTTGCATCCAATTTGGCTTCTGAAATTTTGCATTTTATTCATGCATTTCTGCACACAGTTTCTGCACATTCATTTCAGGCTTTAGATTTGTATCTGAATTGATCCATCTTTGGTCTGAATTTCTTACTCCTTTCTGCAAATTTCTTTACTAATGGCTTTGCTTTCCAAGCTGATTTGATCAGTGTAATTTCTGAATTGTCAGTGATAATTTTGGCATTAGTATAAGTTTCTTTTGGCACATAAGTTTCCTTCCCTTGTGTATCAAGTTTGTTTCAATTCTTCACTTTGTATCAAGAGAAGCTTCGGCATTAATTGTTACCAAGTTAAATGCAACTTTTAGTGTGCTATGGTGTTCGAAATTAGTTAGTCTTGCATTCGGCTATTCCTAAACTCTCTCATCCATGTTTGCATTTGAGTGCTTCCGAATTTTGTAGCTAGCTTGTGTTTTGTTTGTTTTAAGTTTGATTTCTGAAGTAAGTTCTTGCATTAGTTTCAATCGAAAATTCAACTACTGTATTGATTCATTTGCTTAGCATTTGGTTTGCATTTGATATCAGATTTATTTTCCAAATTCGGTTAATTTGCCTTGGTTGATTAGGTTTCCCATTAGTTGAGTTCATTAGTTGCCATTACCTTGTTTAGTTCATTTAGTTAAGTTTCTTTCTTTTCATTGAGTTTCATTTCTAATTGAAACCAAACCCAGATTTTATTTGAAACCCAAAAATATTCGACGACACATAAACTCGAGCTTGAATCAAACAACCTTAACTAGCCCTATGAAAAATACGATCTGTGACTCCTTTATTACCTTTTTATCCTTGCTAGCAAAATGGGTTTCCAGCTTTACGAATATCTAAATTTGAGACCCACATTCGTGACAGCCTATACATTGGGGGGTCCATCAAATTTTTGGCACCGTTGCCGGGGAGCTACTGGTTGAGTTGTTTGATTTTTGCTTGTGTACTTATTTCATCTTTTTCTTGACCCATTTTTGTGCTTATCTATGTATCTTGTGATTTACTTTATCTGTTTCATTTTTCCATACACATTTGCTACGATTTGTTTATTTTATGACCAGGTCAGCAGGTGGTGATCTTGAAGAATTTGACCCTGAAATTGAGAGAACTTTCAGAGCAAGGAGGAGCCAAGGCGTAATTTCAGAGGCTATTGATATTCCTCCTCTTCAGTTTATTCCTACTCATTCAGGCAGTATCATGGCAGACCACCAGATGACTATGAAAGAACTCGCAGCACCAGATGACACTTTTTAGTATTCCAGCATTGCTTATCCAGAGCTGGCTGGCGATTTTGAGCTTAGATCCGGACTCATCCACTTGTTGCCTAAATTTCAAGGATTATCTGGAGAAGATCCAAATAGACATCTGCATGAATTTCACGTTGTTTGCTCCACCATGAAGCCTGAGGGTATTTCAGAGGAAGATATCAAGCTGAGGGCTTTTTCCTTTTCCCTGACTGGAGCAGCAAAGGATTGGTTCTACTATTTACCTACTGGGCACGTGTTTAGCTGGATTTCCATGAAGAAGGCATTTCTAGAAAAATATTTCCCAGCCTCCAGAACTGCAATCATTAGAAAGAGCATATGTGGTATACAACAAGTGGTGGGGGAGACTCTTTATGACTACTAAGAGAGATTCAACAAACTTTGCTCTAGTTGCCCACAACACCAGATCAACGAGCAGCTCCTTATTCAGTACTTCTACGAGGGTTTATTGCAGATGGATAGGATTATGATAGATGCTGCAGCTGGAGGAGCCCTAGTTAACAAAACCCGGATCAAGCTAGGGAGTTGATTTCTAACATGGCAGAGAACTCACAACAGTTTGGAAGCAGAGCATTGTCCACCAGAGGAGTGAATGAGGTCCAGGTGGCTTCTAATGAACAAAGGGAGATTAAGAATTCTCTGGTAGAGCTCACATCATTGATAAAGCAAATGTCTGTTAATAATGCAAGTCAAAATCCAAATCTTTCGGCACCTCCACAATAAAGCCAAGTGATGAGGGTATGTGGTATTTGCTCTAGTCAAGAACATAATTCAGATTCATGTCCCAACCTCCAACAAGATGAGACAATAGCGGCGTTGGTTAGGGGACAATTTCAAGCCCGGAATAACCCCTATTCTTCTACTTATAACCCTGGTTGGAGGGATCATCCAAATATGAAATATGGAAATTCTTTCTACCAACAAAACCCTTCACAACAGCAATTCCAGCAACCACAACAGCCTTTCCAGCAAACGCAACAACCTCAGCAGCAGTTCCAACCCCAATTTTAGCCATTTCAGCCAACATATTAGCAACCTCAGCAGCAATTTCAGCAATTCCAGCCTCAATTCCAGCCAATTCAGCAGGGACAACAAGGTTTTCAAACATTTCAGACATTCCAACCTCAAAACCAGCAAGTTTTCCAACCCTCACAGCCTTACAACCAAAATTTCCAGCCCTCGAATCAGAATTTCCAGCCCGTTCAATTTCAATCCTCCCCACAGCAATTTCCACTTCAAAGCCGGAATTTTCAGGGCTATAATTCTCAGCAAGTTCAACCAGCATTTCAGGCCAATTATCAACCCTATCAACAACAATTTCAGCCCTCCTATCAGCCCCAACAGCCCCAATTCCAACCACAGCAGGGTATATTTTTCAGCCGACTACTTCATCAATTAAAGGTCAGTCAAAGCCCTATGCTAACCAAGGGGGCTATGGAAGTTCTAGTGGGGGAAATGTGCCACAACAGAGGATAGAAGAGATGTTTCAACAAATTCTATAACATCAACAAAGGAATGATCCCGCCATACAAAACCTCGAAAGGCAAATGGGACAATTGGCTAGTGGGATAAATCAAAGTCAAGCTCAAGGATCAAGCCAATTACCTTCTTAAGCTATTCCCAATCCAAAGGGGAATGTTAGCGCTATTACTTTGAGGAGTGGGAAGGTTACTTCATCTCAAAAGAGTCCAAGAGCAGAATTTTCTGAAAACAGGGCAACACCTACATTTTCAGCACCAATTAGCCCCGAAATTGCTTCAAAATCAGTTGGTTCCACCCCTAGTCCGTGCTCAACTCCTTCATCAAGTAATCCTGTGATTTTGGTGGAAAATGAGGGAGAAATCAGAGCCGAAACCAACCTCATAGCAGCTACACCGAGTGGGACAGCAGCTCACAATTCATCCCCTCCAAATTCGGTTCAAGAGGAAGAAATGAGGGTTCCCTTGCCCTTTCCACAGTGGAAAACTCAAGCCAAAAGACAAGTGGAGGAGGAAAAAGCCAAAGAGTACAATGAGCTGGTAAATTTTTTATCAAAGTAGAAATTAATGTATCCCTGTTGACCATGATTAAACAGATTCCTAAGTATGCAAAATTTCTGAAAGATCTATGTGTTCACAAGAAGAAGCTTAAGGAGAATGAGTTGGTCAGCTTGGGGAAAAATGTTTTAGCACTCATCCATGCCATACCTCAAAAGTGTGAAGACCCTGGAGTTTTTACTGTATCATGTGAGATAGGGAGGACTATGTTTCATGACGATATGCTAGACTTGGGAGCCTCCATCAATGTAATGCCCAGATCGGTCTTCCAGATGCTTGGCATTGGCCCTCTACAACCCACTGAAGTGGTAATTCAGTTAGCAGACAGAAGTCAGGCCCATCCAGTATGAGTTATTGAAGATGTTTTGGTAAGAGTTAAAGAGTTGATTTTCCCTGCAGACTTCTACATTCTAGACATGGAAGGAGATTATCTTGCACATAGATCCCCACTCATCCTTGGGAGGCCTTTTCTAAAGACTGTCAGGATAAAAATTAACGTTTATGCTGGTACACTTTCGATGGAAGTGGGGGATACAGTAGTCCAGTTTAGTATTTTCGATGCCATGAAGTACCCTAGGGAAGATCACTCTATTATGAGCATTGACATTTTGGATGGACTAGTTGATACAGAGTTAGAGGCTGAGGGAGTTTCACATGATTTTTCTGGAGGAGTTATTTATTCAGAGGAGGCTGAGGGAGTACTTGCTATTGAGACTGAGATATTTCAGAGCTTATGTCAGATTCATTTCCATCTGGTGTGGATTTTCTAGGTGTAGGGGATTGCACAGAGCCCCAAGGATCACCTACTTCTATTGAGATTGCAGAGGATTCAGAGCATATGTATGATAGTGTAGGGGATTGCACAAAGCCCCAAGGATCACTCATACCCACTGAGCAGGGCCAGATTGAACTTAAGCCACTACCAGGCCACTTGAAGTATGTGTACCTAGGAGGGGAGCATACTTTTCCTGTTATTATTGCACACCATTTGGAATCAGAGCAGGAAGAGAAATTATTGCAAGTCCTGAGGCATTACAAGAAGGCAATTGGGTGGACTTTATCAGACAGAAGCCAGACCCATCCAGTATGAGTTATTGAAGATGTTTTGGTAAGAGTTAAAGAGTTGATTTTCCCTGCAGACTTCTACATTCTAGACATGGAAGGAGATTATCTTGCACATAGATCCCCACTCATCCTTGGGAGGCCTTTTCTAAAGACTGTCAGGATAAAAATTAACGTTTATGCTGGTACACTTTCGATGGAAGTGGGGGATACAGTAGTCCAGTTTAGTATTTTCGATGCCAAAGTACCCTAGGGAAGATCACTCTATTATGAGCATTGACATTTTGGATGGACTAGTTGATACAGAGTTAGAGGCTGAGGGAGTTTCACATGATTTTTCTGGAGGAGTTATTTATTCAGAGGAGGCTGAGGGAGTACTTGCTATTGAGACTGAGGATATTTCAGAGCTTATGTCAGATTCACTTCCAGCTGGTGTGGATTTTCTAGGTGTAGGGGATTGCACAGAGCCCCAAGGATCACTTACTTCTATTGAGATTGCAGAGGATTCAGAGCATAGGTATGATAGTGTAGGGGATTGCACAAAGCCCCAAGGATCACTCATACCCACTGAGCAGGGCCAGATTGAACTTAAGCCACTACCAGGCCACTTGAAGTATGTGTACCTAGGAGGGGAGCAGACTTTTCCCGTTATTATTGCACAGTATTTGGAATCAGAGCAGGAAGAGAAATTATTGCAAGTCCTGAGGCATTACAAGAAGGCAATTGGGTGGACTTTATCAGATATACCAGGTATCTGCCCAGCTATCTGTATGCACAGGATATTCTTGGAAGAAAATGTTAAACCCGTGAGGCAGCCACAAAGGAGACTTAATCCACTTATTTTAGACGTTGTAAAGAAAGAGGTGACTCGACTTCTACAGGCAGGTATCATTTACCCCATTTCTGACAGTCAGTGGGTTAGTCCCATACACGTGGTGCCTAAGAAATCTGGAGTAACAGTGGTGGAAGATGGAAGCAACGAACTAGTGCCCACCAGAGTTAAGAATTCCTGGAGAGTCTGCATTGATTACAGGAAGCTCAACAAGGTCACAAGGAAAGATCACTTCCCTTTACCCTTTATTGATCAGATGCTTGAAAGATTGGCAGGGAAGTCCCATTATTGTTTTTTGGATGGTTATTCAGGCTACTTCTAGATTTGTATAGATCCAGAGGACCAAGAGAAGACTACCTTCACTTGCCCCTTTGGCACTTTTGCCTACAGACGGATGCCTTTTGGGCTCTGCAACGCACCCGGAACATTTCAGAGATGTATGATAAGTATATTTGGTGAGTTGTTAGAGCATTGTATGGAGATATTTATGGATGACTTTTCAGTTTTGGCACATCTTTTGATGCATGTTTAGAAAATTTGTCTAGGATTTTACACCGTTGCATTGAGACTAACCTTGTGCTTAATTTTGAAAAATGCCACTTCATGGTAGAGCATGGTATTATACTTGGACATATAGTCTCTAGGAGAGGTATAGAGGTAGATCCTGCAAAAATAAGTGTTATTTCTTCTTTATCTTACCCTGTATGCGTACGGGACGTTCGTGCTTTTCTTGGACATGCAGGTTTCTACCGTAGATTTATTAGAGACTTTAGTGATATTGCTCGATCCTTGACGAGACTGTTGCAAAAAGTGGTGGATTTTTGTTTTGATGATAAGTGCAAAAAAACTTTTCACAGACTCAGGGAGGCTCTTACCTCAGCTCCTATTATTAAATCACCTGATCTGAATTTACCCTTTGAATTAATGTGTGATGCATCTAATTTTGCAATGGGAGCTATTCTAGCACAGAGGGTTGATGGAGCACCTCTTGTCATCTGTTATGCCTCCAAAACCCTAGATGTCGCCCAAGCAAACTACACCACCACTGAAAAGGAGCTTCTTGCCATAGTTTTTGCTTTAGACCGTTTCAAATCTTACTTGTTGTGCTCACATGTTATTATTTTTTCTGAACATGCAGCTCTAAAATACCTGTTGAAAAAGCCTGATGCAAAACCTAGACTGATCAGATGGATGCTCCTACTCTAAGAATTTGACCTGGAGATCAGAGATAGAAGTGACAAAGAAAACCTAGTTGCAGATCACCTGAGCAGAATTGAAGGAGATGGATCTCCTACCACCATTGACGATGATTTTAGAGATGAGCACCTTATTGCAGTACATGGTGAGACACCTTGGTATGCAGACCTAGTTAATTTTTTGGTAGCACGTGTTTTTCCCACACATTTTTCTAAAGCTCAAAAAGATAAACTTAAAAGCGATGTAAAATTCTATGTGTGGGATGATCCTTATTTATGGAAGTTTTGTAATGATCAAATAATTAGGAGATGCGTACTAGATCATGAGTTTTCTTCTGTCCTTACATTTTGCCATTCATCAGCTTGTGGGGGGCATTTTGGACCCCAAAGAACTGCTAGGAAAGTACTAGAGTGTGGATTGTACTGGCCCACCCTATTTCATGATTCATATGTATTTTATAAAAATTGTGATAAATGTCAGCGAACTGGGAACATAGGAGCGAGAAATGAGATGCCCCAAAACGCTATACTTTTCTGTGAGATTTTTGATGTTTGGGGAATAGATTTTATGGGACCTTTTCCTGCATCTTATGGTTATTTGTACATTTTACTTGCTGTGGATTATGTTTCTAAATGGGTGGAGGCCATTCCCTCCAAGACTGATAATTCTTCTGTTGTTGTTAGTTTTGTTAGGTCACACATTTTCTGCAGGTTTGGAATTCCAATAGCCATAATAAGTGACCAAGGATCTCATTTTTGCAATAAACACATGAAGGCATTGCTTAGTAAATATGGGGTTGTACATAAGGTTTCTACATCCTACCATCCCCAAACAAATGGACAGGCTAAAATTTCTAACAGAGAGATCAAATCCATTTAGAAAAAGACTGTTGGGCCCACTAGAAAAGATTGGAGCAAAAGGCTAGATGATGCACTTTGGGCCTATAGAACGACATTCAAGACTCCGATTGGCATGTCTCCCTACCACTTAGTCTATGGTAAAACTTGTCATCTTCCCATGGAAATAGAGCATAAAGCATATTGGGCGGTGAAGGCTTGTAATTTCGATGCTAACAAGGTGAGAGAAGAGAGAAAACTTCAACTTCAAGAGCTTGAAGAGATTCGACTAGAAGCATTTGAAAATTCAAGGATCTACAAGGAAAAGACCAAAAATTTTCATGACAAGCACATCTTGAAAAAAGACTTCCAAATTGGTGACAAGATCTTATTGTATAAATCAAGGCTCAAATTGATAAGAGATAAGTTAAGGTCAAGGTGGGATGGTCCATTTATTGTAACTAACATTTTTCCCTATGGAGTTGTTGAAATTAGATAGGAAGCTAATGGTTTTGTGTGGAAAGTCAATGGCCACCGGCTCAAGAAGTATTTTGAAGAATTAAAGGAGCTAGAGGTGGATGGTTTGTACATCAAAGACACTATCTACCCGACTTAAGGGGAGTTTACTTTTCTTGCACTTACCTTTCCTTGTATATATCATCTTCATGTTTCTAGGAGTAAATTTTTCTTTTTTTTGGAAGCAAGTTGTTGATAATAAATCCTTAGGTAAAATAGAATGAATAAATAGACATTGTAAATACCATGTTATTTCTTTTAGCACTTTTTCTTAGTGAATAGGAATAAATGTATCCCTTTAGGTTGTCTTCATGTCATGTTAGAGTTTCTTGAAAATAAATTAAATTTGGTTGTTAAAACTTAAGGTTTGAGCTAATGGATGAAATCTTAAATGCTTGAGTACTACTTGGCTTTAGATTTTAAAGTGATGACTTGGGATGAATTATTTGCACCTATTGAGAATTAGCCTTATTTTTGTGACACACATATGTGATTGTACTCTATAACTTGCTTAGGTTCTTTCAAAATCATATTTCAATGATTGGATCACATCTATAGAGGCTACTCAATTTGCTTCTCTTTTTCATATCATTTTTAGCAATAATCATACTTGATACATAATCTTTTCTATTTTACTTTCTATATTTCCTACTCTTAACCATACTTCTCCATGGACTTGTTTGTTGGGGATGTTTCTTGATGTTACTTTGCCCGAGACGGGCAAAAGATCAAGTGTGGGGGAGGTGGCTAGTGTTTTGGAAGTATTTTGTATCAAAAAGGCATTTCATGTCAAGAAGGAAAATTTTTTGTGATGGAAGCCGAAAAGGGTGCCCAATTGAATCGAGTTTGGTATCAAGAACAAGTGGAAAGAAGTAGTGAAGGAGGAAAACAATTGAGGCATCTAGACTCCTTATTATACTTTGAAGATCCAAGTGGCACGCAATGAAAAAAAAATCTACAATGGAAAAAATGGCACGCAAATGAAGAAAATCTGTGCCAAAGTGAAGGAGAAAATTTTTTTCTGTGAAGCTATTTTTGGTCAGAAATGTTTTGGACTGCAGCTGTACTTTGCTAGGAAAATTAGTAACACTCTGCTAGAAGATGAATTGCAGCTGAACAAATCAGAAATGGAATCGAATTGTGACTACAGAAAAAAAAACAGTGAGTATCTATTGAAGCTGCTGAAATGATACAAGCTGAATTGATACAGTTCAACTTGGAGCTGCTGAAATGATACAAGCTAATTCAAAGTAAGCTGCAAAGTGCTGAATCTATTGAAGGACTGTTTGTGAAGCTGAATTGGAGAAATCAGATTGGAATGTTTGGAAGGATTAAGGTTATGTTACCATAAAAGCAGTTTTGTATTAACTTGAAACTGAAATTGGGTTCTCAAGGCTGTGAATCACGGAATGAAGTACATAAATGTATCAAAAGAGTATTGAGTATATCCACAGCTGATCAAAACAGAAAAAATGTGGCTGCTTGGATGTTTTAGATCAGAACAGAGAAAGAAAAAAATGCAGTGAAGCTGGAATCCGAAACAGCTTGGATCAATTTCTCCACTACTAGTTGATGCTAATTGTTTTGAGAAATCAGAGTTTTGCAAGGTCTGAAAGCAATGCCGTGGAGCTGGAATCTGAAACAGAAAAAAAAGAGAATAAAAGTAGAAGTGTGCCAACTTGAAGGTGATGTGTATCAAAAATGAGTTGCAAGAGTGAGTTAGTGAAGGTTATATGTGGAGCATCTAATTCCCTAATTGTTATTTGATGTCTCAAGTTTCTATGACACAAATCCTGGTCCGAAGTGTTTCCAAATGAAGATTGACTCCATTAGAAGAGTTGAGAGCAGAAAAAAAAATAGAAATAGATTGGAAGCCGAATTGCAGAAAAAAACAAAACTAAACAAGAAAGAAAGAAGGGAACTTCACAGGGAAGTAGTTTGGTCAGCAAGTCTCCAAATAAACAAGACTTAGCTGCCAACACAAACAGGAATCAGCAACTGATAATAATAATAAAAAAAGGGATGAAAGCAAAGAAAAAAAAAGAAAGAAACAAGGTTGGTACACAATTGAAGTTTTGGCACCATGAAACTAGTGAAGATATTCTCATCCGAATCAAAGCCTTGCTCCACTACAATTCTGACTTTGCTAGAGGGTTATAAAGAAAAAAAGGGAAGAAGAAGAAGAAGAAAAAAAAGAGAGAGACAAGTGGCACGCAAAAGCAAATTGGCACATGGACTTCAATAGAGGTTTTCTTCATCCGAATCAAGGGCATTGCAAAATTCTTACTTCACCACACTTTTTACTTCACTAGAGGACTGTAAAGAGGGCAAAGTACATTGGAAATATTCTTGAGCATCTAAGTTTTCCACTTCATCCACTTCTCTATTTTCTAAACTTTTACATCATTCTTACCTTTTCATATGTCTTAACTTTTGAATAAACTTTTGTAGATGTGGATCCTAATCATGAATAATGGTGGAGAGTAGATAACAAGCAAGCCTATGGTAGTGCAAAAAGCATTTGTGTTTGAGTGAGCTCCACTTTCATCATGAACTTAGAACTCAAAAAGAGAGCCACAAACATTTCCCTTGAAAGGCTTAGTGAGTTAAATTCATCTCAATGAATCATGAAGGATGAAATTGCTAAGTTGTTGATTTAAGGACGAAATACTAATCCATAGAGCTTAGATTTTTGGGAATTGACAACCCTAGGTAATTTCTTTTCAATTGCTTCTAACTATATTTGGAAAGAATCTAAGGGATACATATTTAGTAGTTTTTGCGAGATGCTCATGCTTAAGTGAGGGGGAGTTGATAAGTATCATTTTGTTTATCATTTCAGATGCTAAAATCCAAGTTTGACCCATATTTTACTTGTTTAATATTGGATTTATCCTAGGTTTTATGAATTTATTCTATTTTTGGACTTTATTATAAATCTTGATATATTTGAAATATTTTGGCACTGAATTGTGAATTTACTTTTATAGACTTGGAAGGATCATGGACCTAGGTCATGCTGGGTCAAACTTGAGTCAGAAGTGGACCGGATCGAGCGATCAAGCATCCGACTGATATGGGTCGTCCGATTCAAAAACGGCTAGATCTGAGGACTCTGAGAACTTTTGATTCAATCCAAGCTAGGGTTAAAGCTAATCAAGCACTCAGGTCAAGATCTGAAATTTTCATCCAAATCAGAGATCATTTAGTCGTTGGATCAAGCTCAGGAGGATCTAGACCGTCCATTCAAAGATCGGGTAGATCTGAGCCATCCATTGCAAATCTGGAAGATCCGAGCTACTGGGAGGCAGATCCTGACCCTTGATCAAAATCTGGAAGTTTTGGTTCATATCTGAAGAGATCCAACCTTTGGATGGAGTTAGGAAAATCTGGGTTGTCCATTGCTAAGTATTTAAACTCAAATTCTCCCCAGGTCGCAGTGTCGCGTCTTCGCCGCAGCTCATCGTCTTCGTTTCTTCCTTCACTGTTTTCTTCTTTAATTTTCTTCATCTGAGGGCGTGACCACATCGATTTCGATCTTAGATCAAGTTCTAGATCGTCGGGAAGATCTCTCCGTGAAGATTCCAGCTCCAATTTGCCCAAGAACAGAGCTGAGTGAGGTTTCATCAGTTCTGCCATTTGATTGCCTTGGTCTCGTTTGTGTGTCATTTTCATTCATCTGAGATATCTAGAGGGTCCTCTGGAGTGCTCTGATCATCCCCAAGCCATCGTCGCAATCAAACACAGAGAGATTGAAGAGATCGAATGGGTTCTTCAGATTTGAGCAGAGTTTGAGTTGGATTGATTCGTAGAGTTAGATTTCCAGTGATTTGTGGAGCTTACGGGTTCGAGGCTCACTCTTGTGTGACGGCAAGAAGATCTTGAGCTAAGGAAGGGATCGATGCTAGTTTTCTTAATGCATTTCTGTTTTTAGCTATAGTTTCGATTTCTGCAAGCCATTTTCAGTTTCTGAATTTTGTTTCAGTGAATTTAATTTGTCTGAATCATTTCTGCCTCAAGTAGTGTTTCAATTTTGCAAGTTAATTAGCTAGGGAGCTTGTTTAGTGAACAATTATTTTTAATTTCAGTTTATTTCATGATTTAGTTCTTGCGTATCAATTTCATGCGTGCGTATCAACTTAGTTCTGAATTCTACAGCTTGTTTTAAATTCAGTTTGCTTCTAGCTTCAATTTCTGAAATTAGATACACAATACGACGTCTAGAGTTCTATTTTTGCATTAGGTCTCAGCTTGTGTGTTTCAGTTTTCATTTCTGAAAGCTCAATTTTATTTTGCAAGCTTTAGTTTAAATTTCTGAAATTCGTGTTAAGTAAACCTTAGTTATTCTTAATCTTTTCTGAACATTAGATTTGTGGAGTCAATTCAGCCGTCCCTATGTGTGTTCTGCATTTGAATTTTTGTTGCATATCTGCATTCGGATTCTGCCTTCGATTAGTTCTTGAATTGGCTAGTTTAATGGTTGCGTATCAGTTTGCAAATGTATTCGGTTTGTTCCTGAGCTGTGATCTCCATTCCTGCACTTGAGTTTAATTCTGAATCCTTGTTTTGCATCCAATTTGGTTTATGAAATTTTGCATTTTATTCCTACATTTCTGCACACAGCTTCTGCACATTCATTTCAGGCTTTAGATTTGTATATGAATTGATCCATCTTTGGTCTGAATTTCTTACTCCTTTCTGCAAATTTCTTTACTAATGGCTTTGCTTTCCAAGCTAATTTGATTAATGTAATTTCTGAATTGTTAGTGATAATTTTGGCACTTAGTATAAGTTTCTTTTGGCGCATAAGTTTCCTTCCCTTGCGTATCAAGTTTGTTTCAATTCTTCACTTTGTATCAAGAGAAGCTTCGGCATTAATTGGTACCAAGTTAAATGCAACTTTTAGTGTGCTATGGTGTTCGAAATTAGTTAGTCTTGCATTCGGCTATTCCTGAACTCTCTCATCCATGTTTGCATTTGAGTGCTTCCGAATTTTGTAGCTAGCTTGTGTTTTGTTTGTTTTAAGTTTGATTTCTGAAGTAAGTTCTTGCATTAGTTTCAATAAAAAATTCAACTACTGTATTGATTCATTTGCTTAGCATTTGGTTTGCATTTGATATTAGATTTGTTTTCCAAATTCGGTTAATTTGCCTTGGTTGATTAGGTTTCCCATTAGTTGAGTTCATTAGTTGTCATTACCTTATTTAGTTCATTTAGTTAAGTTTCTTTCTTTTCATTGAGTTTCATTTCTAATTGAAACCAAACCCAGATTTTATTTGAAACCCAAAAATATTCGACGACACATAAACTCGAGCTTGAATCAAACAACCTTAACTAGTCCTAGGAAAAATATGACCTGTGACCCCTTTACTACCTTTTTATCCTTGCTAGCAAAAAGAGTTTTCAGCTTTACGAATATCTAAATTTGAGACCCACATTCGTGACAGCCTATACATTGGGGGGTCCATCAACCATCCAATCGTCTTTCACCTCTAGTTTGGTTTCCCTCTCAATCTGAGCCACTAATAAGGCTTGAGGCAGGGGCCGGGCTAAGACCCAGGGGGTGATGGCACTGGCCAATTTGGCCAACTCATTAGCCTTTAAATTGTCTTCTCGAGGGATCTGAAGTATTTGTACCTCTCGAAATTCTGCCTTCAATTGTTCACATGCATTCACATAAGTTTGGAGCCGCTCACTGTTCACCTCGAACTGATCGGTTAGCTGTCGGGTCGCCAACTGAGAGTCCGAATGGAGTATGGCTTGGGAGGTTCCTACGTGCCGGGCAGCTTGAAGACCAGCAAGGAGAGCTTCATACTCTATTTCATTATTAGTAGCCCGATAATCCAAACGCGCGGCCAAGTGGAGGTGATCCCCTTTTGGAGAGATCAAGAGTATCCCAATACCACTCCCTGGCCGAGTGGAGGAGTCGTCTATCCATACTTCCTCAGCTTCATCAGTGTGCAGCTTACTGAGAAAGTCAGCTAACGCTTAAGCCTTAATGCCTATCTGGGGTTGGTATTGAATGTCATATTCACTTAACTCAGTTGTCCATTTGATCATTCGGCCCGAGGCTTTGGGGTTGATCAATATTCTTCCTAGGGTGCTATTGGGTTAACACCAGAATAGGGTGAGCTAAGAAATAGGGGTGCAGGCGCCGGGCGGTCAAAACAAGCACATAAGCCAACTTCTCGAGCGTGTTATACCTACACTCAGCTTCCTTCAATAGGTGTCCAAAAAAGTAAATGGGTTGTTGCTCAACCCCCTTCTGTTTTACAAGCACAGTGCTCACCGCTCCTTCCGTGGCCGAGAGGTACATATACAAGACTTCCCCCTCATCAAGCTTAGCCATTACGGGTAGACTCGTAAGGTAGGTCTTCAATTCTTAGAATGCCCGATCACATTCAACATCCCACTAGAATTTGATGGTCTTACACAAGGTTTTGAAGAAGGGAAAACTACGATCAGCTGACCAAGAGATAAACCGAGAGAGAGTTGTGATCCTCCCGGTCAACCGCTGAACCGTGAACCTCCTTCAGATTCCGCGGCGGTGGCATGTCTAACAGGGCTTTCACCTTGTTGGAGTTAGCCTCGATACCCCGCTCAGTCAAGATGTGTCCCAAGAACTTCCCACTCTTCGCTCCAAACAAGCACTTAGCCGGGTTCAATTTGAGACCGTACTTTCTCAGAGTGCGGCAGGTCTCCTCCACATCTGCTATTTGGTTAGCTGACCAGCGAGACTTGATGAGGATGTCATCCACGTACACCTCGATGTTTCTCCCCATCTTCTCCTTGAATACCTTATTCATCAGCCGCTGATAGGTAGCCCCTGCATTCTTCAATCCAAACGGCATAACTTTGTAGCAATAAGTGCCCTTGTACGTGATAAAACTGACCTTTTCCTGGTCGATGGGAGCCAGCGGTACTTGATGATAGCCTGGTATGCATCCAGTATGCAGATTAGCTCACTCCCTGCATTGGAGTCCACCATCTGATCAATTCGAGGGAGAGGATAACAATCTTTGGAGCAAGCATGGTTAAGGTCTCGGAAATCCACGCAAAAACCCTCTACTTGTTATCTGGCTTGGGCACTAGCACCACATTGGCTAGCTAGGCCGGGAACTACACTTCCCGAATATGCCCTTCCTCCAGGAGCTTTTTCACCTTAGCTTGAATGATTTTGTTTTGCTCAGGGTTGAAGTCTCTCTTACGTTGTTTCACCGGCCGAGCATCAGGATACACATGTAAACGATGCTCCATAACTTTTGGCCGGACACCCTTCAGATCTCGAGCAGACCAAGCAAATACATCCTGATTTTTAGCCAGGCACTCTAACAACTGTTGCCTTAGGCCGGGGTCTAGTTCTAGGGCTATCTTTACCTTCGTTTCTTCTCAATCCAAGAGGAGCTGAACTTCCTCCTTTTGCTCTCTCAGCTCGGCCCAGTGGGAAGGCTGCACCATGTTGCAGCTGGTCGGCGGTGCTCGAAACGCCTTTCGTGCCTCCGTTCGAACGTTGTCTACATAATAGTGACGTGCCACCTTTTGGTCGCCTCTTACTTCTCCTACTTGTTCACCCACTCGGAATTTAATCTTTAGGTAAAAAGTAGACACCACGACCCTGAATTCATTGAGGGTCGGTCGCCCTAGGATAACATTATAAGCAAATGGTGCGTCTACTATTAAGAAGGTGGACCATCGAGTTCTCTTCAAAGGTTCTTCCCCAGCGAAATGGCGAACTAAATCTGTCCAATCGGCTGAACCTCATTTCAGGTGAATCCAAATAGGGGTGTTGCTACGGGCTGCAACTCAGTGGTCTGGATTTGCAGCTGCTCAAATGCTTTCTTGTAGAGAATGTTGACCGAGCTACCCATGTCAACAATGGTCCAATGGACCTGGTAATTAGCTATGCCGATTGTGAGGACCAGCGCATCATCATGAGGGATCTCCAGGCCTTGCATATCTTGTGGTCTGAAACTAATCAGCGGTCCTCGGGCTTAGGCCATGCTGGTTCCAACCTGGTGAATTTTCAACCGTCTGACCTGAGACTTCCGGGCCAGGTTGGAGTCTCCGTATGTGGGACCCCTAGAGATGACGTTAACCGAGTCCTACACGGTGTTCTGTAAGTTTGCCTGTTCCTCATTCACTTCACCTTGCTCAGGAGGACTAACTGACTGAAATAATCGCATCGCCGTCGGGGCAGCCGCCCTAGTGTCCGTCTCACTCGCTTTTGGCTGCGACCTTCCTTGACCCCGAGCGCATCCCTGAAGGGCCCTTCGAGGGGCCCCTCGGCCGAGCAGAGTTTGTCCCCACCCAGATTGCCAACATTCTTGGGTGTTGTGGGTATAACTATGATGAAACGAGCAGTAGGGTTGCCATCTGTTAGGGATACAACCTTGAGCCACCTGTTGGACTTGACTACGCTCAGCGTTAACCCGCTACCTGATGACTCGAGGGCTACGGAGGGGTCCCCCCGGGGGGTTATCTTCTGGCTGGGTAGTGTCACCGGCATAGGCTCGAGTTCCTTCCGCCGGGCAGTTTGCGCTTCTTCTACATTCATATACTTAACGACCTTGCTCAGGAGGCTATCAAAGTCCTTCGGGGGTTTTCTTATTAGCGATTGAAAAAATTCTCCCTCTTGCAATCCCTAGGAGAAGGCGCTGATCATCACTTCAAGGGTAGCTGTGGGCACATCAAGCGCTACCTGGTTAAACCTTCTAATGTAGGCCGTAGGGACTCCCTTGGACCTTGCTTTAAGGTGAAGAGGTTGAGGCTGGTCTTATGATTCCTCCTGCTGCTTGCAAAATGTTGTAGAAAGAGTCTCTTGAAGTCGCTAAAATCTCGCACAGACCCACCTGGAAGTTTGTCAAACCAGCGCCGAGCGGGCCCGACCAAGGTGGTTAGGAATGCTCGGCATTTGATGTCATCCGTGTACTGAAGTAGCAGAGCAGCATTTTCGAACTTCATTATGTGTTCTTCCGGATCTATAATTCCTCCATATTCTAGGATTAAATCAGAATTTAATTCAATGTTACTTGACCCAATTACCTTAAGTGTGACATTGTTGCCGAATGCCACTGAGCCTAGGTTTTTGTACTTGATTTTAGTGAACTTTAATTTATCCCCAGTCATATGTCTGCAGCATCCACTATCCAACATTCACTGGTCCAAATCATTATGTTCCTACACATAAAATATTCTGATTTGGATCCATATATGTAGAGGTGTAAGGATAGATTGATTGAATTTCACTGCCTAGTTTGTCTCACTTAGTCTGGGTTATCAGTCATGTTATTCCTATGAGTATTTTAGTGAGACAGGTTTTCAACTTGATTTTGAAAATTGTTAAATTGAATTTTGAAATATTAAGTTTAAGTTTTTGAAAATATTAAGTTTAAGTTCTTGAAAATATTAAGTTAAATTTTTGAAAATACTAAGTTTGAGTTTTTGAAAATATTAAGTTTAACTTTTTGAAAATATTTAGTTAAATTTTTGAAAATATTATGTTTGAGTTTTTGAAAAATATTAAATTAAATTTTTGAAAATATTAAGTTTGAGTTTTTGAAAATATTAAGTTTTAGTTTGAAAATTATTAAATTGAATTTTGAAAAATATTAAGTTTAATTCTAAAAATTTTCAAAAAAGATTTGAAAAAATATTAAGTTAAATTTTGAAAATTATTAAAAAAATATTAAGTTTAATTTTGAAAATTATTAAATTAGATTTTAAAAATATTAAGTTAAATTTTAAAAATTATTAAATTAGATTTTGAAAAAAAAACATTAAATTAAAATTTGAAAATTATTAAATTGGATTTTGAAAAAAAAATTATAAAGAGATTATTACATTTGAAAAATTAATTTGAATTTTTTAAACTTTAATTAAGTTGAATTGAAGGTATATTAAAGGTGAAATTATTTGAGTTGGTTGGGTTGGACTAAATCATTAGGCCCTGAACATCTCATCCATTTCTAAATGACAAAACAGGTTATCCTTATCTGTTTTGTGAGATGTTTTAATTTTATCTTTGATTTTATATTAACATTATGATTTGATTGAAACTTGTATTAGATTCAGGTTTAACAATAATAAATTAAAAATAAATTTCGATAATTGGCTTTCAGGTCTTGGCGAGGCATAGAGGCTTTCTTTGGCCGTAGCCTTATTGGATCATCAACCCTTTCCTAGACAAAACCTTTTAAAGAAATTTTATTCTTAATTTTTTTTTGAGAAATCTGTTGAGGCAATCTGTGGTCCAGAGTGACCAAGTGTTTTGATGTTTGGGCAAAAGGTTTAAGTTAGGTTTACCCTTATGTTCTTATATGTGTATGTTGAGTGTGCATAGGGGTGTCAATTCGGGTGGGTCGGGTCAGGTTCGGGTCGGGTTGGGGAAAAAAATTTTTAAACTGCCAACCCGAACTCGACCCGAACCCGATTTCAACCCGAAACCCCCGAACCCGAACCCGAACCCGACCAACCCGATCCAACCCGACCCGACCCGAATAACCCGAAAAAACCGATTCAAAACGTCTTTTTCGCCATTTTCCCTATAATTCTTCACTTTTATCTCAATACTTCATCATGATCATACTATATTGATATTAATATACATAAAAATATCTTAATTTTTAAAATAAAATTTGATTTCACCCCAAAAAATCCACAAAATATTAAATTCGGGTCAACCCGAACCCGACCCGAAAATTTTCAACCCGAAACCCCCCAACCCGAACCCGACCCGAACCCGAAAAATTTGAACCCGAACCCAATTTTTTTCGGGTCGATTCGGGTTGGGTCGTCGGGTCGTGTTGATTTTTGACACCCCTAAGTGTGCAGGTTGTACAGGTTATACATATGGACTTGACTAGATGGCCTCGGTACGGTGAATGGTGGCATGGAGACAAGCTGGAGGCTTGTGTGCACCCGAGGGACTTTGGAGAGCAGGGACGATGAGTTGAAGGGTGCGGACTTCGAGGCATGCGTGAAGGATGGCATGGAGGCAAGCTGGAGGCTTGCGTGCATCTGAGGGACGGGAGCCGAAGATGAAGAGGGCGCGAAGGCAATAGTCGAAGCTGCGGATGAGGAGTCAGTCGAGTCGTGAGAGTACGAGTGTTGTGTGGGTGTACTCGAGGAATCTTAGGGGTCGAGTGCTGAAAGAAGTGTACTCGGGAAGGGAAACCCTAGGTATGTGAGTGGGGCAGTCGACTGCCTGGGAGGCAGTCGACTGATAAAACTCACAGAATGATTTCGGGGCTGGACCAGTCGACTGGTAAAATGGCAGTCGATTGGTAACCCCGAAAACTAGTCGTTGGCTAGCAATTAAGGCTATACCAGTCGACTGGTAAATTGGCAGTTGACTAGTGGCGAGGGTTTCAACCCAAGTCCTATTTAAAGAGGACTTTGTGGTGGATGAGATTCTTGATGAATCTTATCTTGGTTAAAGGTAAGATAGTAGTCTTTGTGCTCAGGTCGTGTCAAGGTGATGTGGCGAGGTTTCTCCACCCACAAGGAGCGACAGAGTTAGCCGAAGGTTATCCGGGGAGTGATCCACCGACGGATTCTTGGATTAGTCACCCGTCAGGGGTGGATACCAAGTAAATCTTCCGTGTTAGCATTGGTTAGTTTTTGTCTTATTGTTTTTATTGTATATTCCGCTGTGCAACTAACCGTATAGGAAGAAAGGGGTTCGAAATTTGCTATTCACCCCCTCTAGCAAACACAATCGATCTATCAAAATCTTGGTCTAACTAGTTCAGGATTTGGCGAGGTAGCTTCGGTTAGTTCCACTTGACTAATATGACCAAATAGGGTACGTCTTACCCTACCTAACTTTTTAGACAAGCTTCTCTAACGTACTATCATCTCACCCCACCCTATTACCAGGTTGTGCAAGTTTTAATTAAGTCAGATCCTTATCTAACCGTTCCTAAGTCTAAGCATAATATTCTTACAAAAACAAAATAAACAAGCATCAAATAGCAAGAAAAAGAATAATTTATCT
The DNA here is from genome assembly GCA_024364735.1 of Boesenbergia rotunda. Taxonomy (NCBI): domain Eukaryota; kingdom Viridiplantae; phylum Streptophyta; class Magnoliopsida; order Zingiberales; family Zingiberaceae; genus Boesenbergia; species Boesenbergia rotunda. The sequence continues at coordinate 201,157 of JAGFNQ010006323.1, read as the reverse complement.
AACTATAAAAATGATTTTCATATTGGCTCCCCCTGAACTAAAGCCTCGGTATGAGCTATATAAGATGTGAATCTTGTCCTTGGGAATCCAATATTGGTTTAGTCCAGCTTGATTAGTCAAGCTTAGTTTTGGGACCCATGTATGGACTCGGGTTCTTCTTTGGTTCAAAACAGAGTAATACAATATGTACCGTGAATTGGTTCGACAACCAAGTCCGGATCGGTTTAGATATGATTTTTGTTTTCCAAAAATCATGTCAAGACTCTTGGAACCCAAGGTGAATAGTTCTAATGTAACTCTAAGTTCCTTTACCTGTGATTTCAAGGAGGAATTCTCCTCCTCAAGTTTTTGGACTTGAGTAGAGGATCCTTCCTGAACTGGTTCAGTTAAGGAGCTAGAGTTGACTTCCTCTTTCAGGAATTTGACTTCCTGTCGGAGGGATTCGACCCGAACATTGGATTTGGCAAATTTATGAGACAGATATGAGATTAAGTCGTAAAGCTGAGATTCAAGATAGCCTCTTACAGTTATTTGACCGTCTTCCAAAATTGAGAGCTTTCCGATTCCGATGCTTTCTTATGGTTCTGATTCTGATTCGCTGTCGAGATTGTCCGATGCTGTCAGCACGAGGAGGTTGGCGTGTGGTACTTCTTCTTCATCTTCTGAAGACGACTCACCCCAAGTAGCTTGAGAGCCTTCTTCCTCCGATTCTTCTTGTTCTCCTTCAAGTTGGGACACTCTGATTTGTAGTAACCCTTCTTGTTGCACCCATAACAGGTTACTTCACTTTTTGCCTTTTGTCTAGTAGAAGGTTCGGCTAGAACATCCTTTTGCTGGGTCAGCTTCTTCTTCTTTCATTGGCCCTTGATCATCTTGTAGTAGCTCCGGTCCATTCGGACCAGCTCCGTATGACCGATTCCATCGTCATTAGACTCTGAGTCGGAATCTGACTCAGGTATCGGTTGCATCTTCTTCTTCTTTTACTTTGCAGAGACTTTTCTTGCAAAAAGAGTTAAACCCTTCTTAGCCTATGAGGCGTTAGCCTGTCCCTGATTTGAAGAGAAAGTTGATCTCTTTGAGTATTCTTGATTCTAAAGGGTACATGTACACTAGTGAAGGTTGAGCTGTGAAGGTCAGTAAAGGGTCTCTTGTTGTGATGAAGGGACTAAGGAGAACCGCCAGTTTATATGTTCTGCAGGGATCCGCAGTAATAGGTGATGTTGCCGTCGCAAGTTCGTCTATGTTTGATTATGATGTTATAAGACTTTGACATATGCGTTTGGGTCATATGAGTGAGAATGACATGGTTGAATTGAGCAAGAGAGGACATCTTGATGATCAAAGTATTATACAAAGCTAATGTTCTGTGAGCACTGTGTTTTTGGCAAGCAGAAAAGAGTCAAGTTCTCAGTTGGCATTCATAACACAAAGGGTATGCTAGACTACATTCACTCTTGTGGGGGCCTTCTAGAGTACTATCTAAAGGTGGTGGGCTCTATATGTTGACTATTATTGATGATTTCTCAAGAAAAATTTGGGCATTCTTTTTAAAACATAAGTGATGTTTTTACTACCTTTAAGGAGTGTAAGGTTATGATTGAGAAATAGACGGGGAGACAATTGAAGCATCTTCGAATTGATAACGGATTGAAGTTTTGTTCTGATGAGTTTAATGTCTTATGCAGAGCTGAAGGTATTGTGAGGCATCATACAGTTCGATATACTCCATAACAGAATGGTGTAGCAGAGAGGATGAATAAGACTTTGATGGAGAAGGTGCGTTGTATGCTTCTTAATGCTGAGCTACTGAAGTTTTTCTGAGCAGAAGGTGCATTGTATGTTTCTTAATGTTGAGCTACCAAAGTTTTTCTAGGCAGAAGTCGCTGCGTATGCCTGTTATCTTGTCAATCGCTCTCCATCAATTGCTATTGAAAGGAAAACTCCACAAGAGGTATGGTTTGGTACTCCTGCTAGTTATTCTGATTTGAGAATTTTTGGATGTCCTACGTATGCTCATGTTGATAATGGAAAGTTGGAGTCTCGTTCGGTGAATTGCATATTTATAGGCTTTAGACAAGGAGTGAAGGGATACAAACTTTGGTGTCCAGAGACCGAGTAAGTTATTATCAGTAGAGATGTTGTCTTTGATGAGACTAGCATGCTTCAGGGGTCTCCATCTAAAACTCCTTATGAGGAAGATAAGCAGAACATAAGCACACAGGTGGAGATTGAGATTGGGTCGATATCTACAGAGACTACTCCAGAGCCTATTTTAGATGTTGTGGATGGAACGAGCTCATCACAAGCACCTTCACAATATTCCATTGCGAAAGATAGACCTCGGAGAGAAATTAGATACCCTCAGAGATATGCAAAGGCTGATTTGGTCGCTTATGCTTTAAACGTGACTGAGGAGATTGATTCCGGTGAAGAACCTGAGACGTATTCAGAAGCAATTAGCTGCTATAATTCTGGTAAGTGGATAATTGCTATGCAGGAGGAGATGGAGTCACTTGGTAAGAACGACATATGGGACTTGGTGAAATTACCTAAGGGTAAAAAAGTTGTTCGCTGCAAGTGGGTATTTAAAAGAAAGGAGGGAATACCGGGAGTTGAAGAAGCCAAATACAAAGCCAGACTAGTTACTAAAGGCTTCAGTTAGATTCCAGGAGTAGACTTCACGGATGTATTTTCCCCAGTTGTAAAGCATAATACGATTCGAGCCTTCCTTGGTATTGTGGTCATGCATGACTTTGAGTTGCAGCAGCTGGATGTGAAGACAACATTCTTGCATGGGGTACTTAAGGAAGATATTTATATGCAGCAACCAGAAGGTTTTGAAGTCTCAAGAAAAGAGGATTATGTATGCTTGCTGAACAAGTCCCTTTATGGTCTGAAGCAGTCACCTAGGCAATTGTATAAATGTTTTGATTTGTTTATGATCACTCATGATTTCAGAAGAAGCAGCTATGACAGTTGTGCCTACTTTAAAAAGACTGATGATGGATCGTTTGTTTATCTACTCTTATATGTTGATGATATGTTGATTGCAACCAATAATAAGGAAGAAATAAGAAATGTCAAAGTCTAACTAAGTAAAGAATTCGAGATGAAAGATTTGAGAGTTGCAAAGAAAATACTTGGGATGGAGATTCTAAGAGATAGAATGACAGGTAAATTATACCTAAGTCAGAAAGGGTATATTGAGAAAGTACTTCATCGGTTTAACATGCATACTGTCAAGTCTGTTAGTACTCCGTTAGTTGCACACTTTAGACTTTCAGTTGATTTATGTCCGCAGTCAGATGATAAGGTTGATTATATGTCACGGGTTCCATATATTCTAGTGTAGTGAAATCTCTCATGTATGTTATGGTTTGTACACGCCCTGATTTATCACATGCAGTGAGTGCAGTTAGTAGATATATGACAAATCCTGGTGTAAAGAGCATTGGAAGACAGTTCAGTGAATTTTCAGATACTTACGAGGGACTTCTGATATTTGTTTGCATTTTGGGAGTAATAGAGATACAGTTATTGTATATGTTGATTCTGACTTTGCAGGTGACATTGATAAAAGAAGATCACTTACGGTGTATGTGTTCACTGTTGGTGGTTGTGCTATCAATTGGAAAACTACTTTGCAGAATACAGTTGCATTGTCCACTACAGAGGCTGAATATATGACTATTACAGAAGCTTGTAAGGAAGCTATTTGGTTGAAAGGACTCTTCAGTGAACTTAACGAAGATTTGCAGATTACTACAGTCTTTTGTGATAGTTAGAGTGTCATTTTTCTCACGAAGGATCAGATGTTTCATTAGAGACAAAGCACAATGATGTGAGGTATCATTTTATACGTGGTGTTATTGTTCGTGGTGATATTTTTGTCAGAAAGAGGTGGAGAATGTTCTTTTGAAGATTTGTAGAATTCGCGTCAAGGTGAAGATTGTTAGAGTTTGGTGACCCGAATTCAGTTTGATCCTACCCAAAAAGATGGTGGTGCGACATAAAAGAGAATAAATTAACCAAGTCAAATATTATTAGATATTTTCTTAGTAATATGTTAATTGACAGTTTCTTAATGAATCTATTAATTAACAGTTTCCTTATTAAATTTATTATTAGATATTTCCCTTATTAGTATGTTAATTGACAGATTTTTTATAAATCTGTTACTTAATAGTTTCGTTATTAAATTTTCATTTGACTAAGTATTCTAAGGTCTCTATAAATTGTGTATCTCATTGACAAGTTTTTTCAAATTAAGAAAGTTATTTTGTTACCTCTTTTTTTTTCTTTCTCTCTACCTCTCTTTTCTCTCTACTTCTCTTTACTTTTTCAGAGACGCCGACTTTGTATTCCACTATTCATAGTGATTTTTCCTCCTCTGCCAGTAGTTTTTCTCGTAAAGAGTTTTCCACATAAATCTTATATATGTTCTCTATTATTTTTGTTGTCGTTTTTTTGGTGATAATCTCGTTGTAGAATTTACAATTTAAATTAGTAGTTAATCCATTAACTAAGATATTTGATTAACTTATAACAATAACCTTATTTATTTTTTAATTTAAGTATTCCTTTTGGTATAATCATTTTTCCTTAATATACTATATTATATAATGTGCTTATAAATTATTAGGATGAATATTGTATTATTCCAGTTTTAATAGAATCATTAGAAATTTCATTTTTTTCCCCCACTCCGACTCGAGCGCTCCTCCTCTTCACTTCTCCTCGTCTCACGGATCGTATGCTTCATTGTTCAATCTCTTCCATCGCCGCTCCAAAATCTACCGTTTTTTCATGCTTCATGGTGAATCCTTCTTCCAATCCCGATTCCCCCATCTTATTCTTGTGTTCGGTGTTTCTACATCTATGGAAGCGACTTTAATCGAGGGATTCTGAAGCCTGCTCTTTAGAGAAGAAGGGGAAGAGAATTTGTGGAAGGGATGCTACAGCGAGCGGCGAGCAATGCCTGCACCTGGTGGTGGGCAAGTCAGATTAGAACTAGGCAATCGAAATGGCTCGACAACGATCTCCAAGGTCAGTTTTTTTTATTATTCTTTCCTATTCTTCTTTCCACAGTTGCCCCTTTGGGGAATATTGTTGTTTTACGAGATGAATCTTAATCGGGAATAAAAGTAGTAGTAATTCGCTTATTGAGCTATGAAATCTTGATATTTGACGTCGAGTAAAAGGAAATCTCGATGCCAAATTTTCTACAATCGCATTTTTGGAACCATCAAATTTTGTGTTTGTAGTATTGAATTAGATTCTTATATTTGGTGAACAAGAAAAATGAGGATTTGTATTCTCTTATCTCCAAAATTTGGATCCGACGAATATCTGATAAAAATCATTGGAATTTGTCTTCGAGGATTTTTGGGGATAAAACCAAATCTATGATTTCAAAACTTGCAAGTGGAATTCTATTGAAAGATCAGAATTAGGATCAGAATAAGTAGGAATTTTTGTATCTTAATGTGAAACTGGAATTCTTTTTGAATAGTGAGTTGGTTCCAAATAAACTTGAGATTACAAGCTTTTATATGTTTAATTTCAGACTATTAAGGTGTGATTTGGCACTTTCTAGCATGATCGACAACCGAATATTAATATTCTTTAAGAAATGAAATACACAATATTAGCCACTAGAAATAATTAGACTGACTGTGAATTAGGAGACCATTGACATTTTGTGATCAATCAACTATTCCATGTTCTGATTGAGAAAGTTTCATCATTTTGAATATAGTTTCAAATTGAAAAGAATATTGTGGAACAATTAAGGTGGATGAACTAAGAACACGAAGATGGTTGACTGCGCATATATAATTATTGGGTCCATACGGTTGGCTTTTTCACTGCCTCCAAACTATTTGGACCTAGTAATTGAATTGAAAGAAGAAGATTTGCGTGTCACTTGTGATGTGTGTGGTTTTGCTGTACAATGAAGGTTGGTGGAGTTGCCAATCCTTGTGTTGGTTACATTTTTTGTTGCTGTAACTTAGAGGTGCATAGTTAAGACTATATAAAATTTTCCATGCATTAACCAGTGTTCTAAATTTCAAGTTAGATGGCCTGCCACCTAGGTGCCACCTAGGTGCTAGGCGGCCGCCAACTGCACTGAAACTGTGATAGGCGGCCAGCCACCCATATAAATTTAAAGCCCTAATTCAACGCTCTTTGAATCTTCGTCTGCCTCTTCGTCTCACGGTCGTGGATTTTGTTGTTCTTTTATCTCCTCTTCCTTTTTGATCATTTGAGGTGATCTTTGTTAATTTCTTCATTTCGTCCCGCGACACCTTCAGCGGAGCCGAAAGCGTCGCGGGACGCCTCCAATGATGCCGGAGGCATCCCACAATGCCTCCAACTATGCCAAAAGCGTCACATAATGCTTCCGGCGGAATCGTCGCGTGATGTTTCCCATAATTTCCCTTAAGTTCAACTTAGGTTCGGCGTTTAATTAATTCAATTAACTCCCAATTTAAATAGGATACTTTGAACAAGCTTTCAAAAAGCTTAATTAAATTATCTCAATTAAATATATAATGTTTTTAAAATAAAAAATTCTAATAAATTTTATTAATTCATGAAAATAAAATTTAAATATATAAAAAATATATTTAAAATAATTTTTAAAATAAATTCTATTAATTCATGAAAAAGATTTCAATATATAAAAAATTTAAAATAAAAAATCTGATAAATCTTATTAATTCATATAAATCAAATTTAAATATATAAAAATTATTAAATTATATTTAAAATTAAAAAATCTGATAAAGTTTATTAATTTATATAAATCAGATTTAAATATATAAAAAATATATTTAAAATTATTTTTTTTAATAAATCAGATTTAAATATATACAAAAATATATTTAAAATAACAAAAATAATAATAAATTTTATTAAGTTATATAAATCAGTAAATCATATTTGAATCTACAACATACAATTATTGACAAGGAATTTACAAAATATATAGACATGACTAGGTTATTTGGAAAAACATTGACAGCAAAGCATGTGAAAAAATGATAATACATTTGATCCATGTGCATGGTGTGAAAAAATGATAATACATTTGATCCATGTGCATGGTGGAGTACATACAGTGCTCACATACCCAACTTGCTAAAAATGACATTGAGGATACTTTCATTAACTACAAATTTATCTAGGTGTGAAAAAAATTGGAAGGTAAGAAGTAAGTTTTAAACTGTAGGTCTTTGATTAGAGTATTAATTTTTAAAATTTATATTGATGTTACTAATTATAATATTTAATTTCTCTTTTTTTATTAAAATTTATACAAAGAAAAAAATAGTGTTGAACAATCTAGTATTTATCCAACTTAGTGCTAGATTATTGAGCAAACAAAAAAGAGGGAAAAAAAAGGAATATCAATATCCTTCTTGCAAAAGATGCTTTAAATGTACAAGATTTGATTGTGGATGGTGGGGAAGATGATGAAGTTGAACTAGGTTCCATGCTCACTTGGTAAATGGTAGAGCAAATGAAAATCTACAATCCTGAAAAAGTTTTAGAGTGAGAGAACTTCACGAGGATGATTTTGTATCCAAAGAACAATAGGAGGATCACAATGAGAATATTGAGTTTATGTCCAATGAAGTACAAGTTGTTGAAAATTATGGAGAAGAAGTAGAATAAATATGTGATATTTTATTAGTTATGTAATTTTAAACTCATTTTAAATTTGATGTTATTGTGTTAGAGTTACAGTATGTGATTTGTTATGTAATTTTTGTTGATACCGTGGAATCCGCTTATCGACGCCTAATCCATACCTAGGCAACCTAGGTGCTAGTGCTAGGCCTAAGTGCTAGACGTTGATATGGGCTCAATTAATACTTAACGAATTTTAGAACTTTGACATTAACATGATCAAAGTCGACACATGAGGGCGCTGTCCTTATGTTTTTTTCTCGACTCTTGCTTTGCTTAACTATAATATTAAGCCTTTGTGTCCTTCTGTGTAACTTCGTTTATCTAGGGCATATGTAACATCTCTTAGTCGTGGAATAGGGCATGCTCTTATTCTTCTGTTTCTTATTATAAAATGATATTCAACTTGTGACCTCATATTATGTACCAAAAATTGAAGTCATGCCCTCGAGGGCCGGCGTAATAGTGTAATAGTTAGACTCTCAAATGTAGAATCAAGGGATTTAAAGTTCGAATCTCAGCTGCCACGCACTGCAGCGGATTTTCCCTCCAATGAGAAACAAGTCGAAGAATACTGGTCATCTGGATGGGTCTCCATAAGCACTTCCTGATTTACCCTAATGACTTGTGGGAAACTTCCGTGGGACCAGGTCAGTCACCTCCAGAATTAGTCTGAGTTAGATACCTAGATTACTAAATATAAAAATGAGTTTTTGTCAACATACTTTCTATATTCTTCGAAGTTTGTCATGCATAACAACAACAATTAAGCATTATCTTACTAAATAGGGTCGACTATATGAATCATTCTATGACATTGGTGTCTATCCCTTACTATATCATCATCTATATTTAAATAAAATTTATTTGTTTTATTATTGTTAACTAAGTCTTTTTTTATTTTTCCTCATTTGATATGCATATTTGTTACACTTCGCTTAACTGGAGCATTTATTAGTCATCTAAGTAGTTGTCGGTACCAACTTAAACGTATCTCGAAATTTTCCTTTAATAGATACAACTCAATTTTCTCTCTAATATATATATATATATATAAATATATATTTTTTTGCAGAAATGGAAGAAAAGGTACGATTCATGATGAAGCTAATAGATGTGGATGCAGATTCCTTTGGAAGAAAGGCAGAATTGTACTTCAAGAGAAGACCAGAGCTGCTGAACTATGTGGATGAAATATACAAAGCTTACAAAGCATTGGCTGATAGGTACGACAGAATCTCAGCAGAATTGCACAAGGCCAACCACACTCTTGCCTCCGCTTTCCCTGATCAGATCCAATTCGATATGGAAGATGACTACGATGAGGATGGTAGCTCTCTAAAGGCTATCACTTCAATCGATCCAAGTAAACTTCGTAGGCCAGATGAACTCACACAGCTTGGCTTAATGAACATAAATAAAGAAGATTACCATTCGCGAAGAATACTACGCCATAAGAGGATAACTTCTCAAATCAGCAAAGAGAAGGCACAGGAAGAGATAGAAAGGCTGCAGAAGGAAATCCTAGTGCTTCAAACTGAGAAGGAATTTGTCAGGAGCTCTTACCAGACTTCATTAAGACGATATTTTGAGATTGAAAAGGACATAACTGAAATGCAAGATGATGTCTGTAGCTTGCAGGATACTTTCAATGCTAGTGCAATCATTGAAGATGATGAAGCTCGTGCTTTGATGGCAGCAACAGCCATGAAATCGTGCGAGGATAGCCTGATAAATATACAAGAACAACAAAAGTGTAGCACTGAAGAGGTGAAGATTGAATCAGAAAGAATTAAAGATGCTCAGCGACAACTAATGGTTCTAAAGGGTGAGTCCGGCAAACCAGAGATGGAGACTACACAGACATCTGATGAGCATGTAGATAGAGATTCAAAAAATGAAAAAACAGATGATCTTGGTGTGCTGAAAGAAGAAAAGATGGAATTACAAATGATGAGCCAGAAAGTGAAGGAACACTTTCAGATGAGCTCAGAATCGTCCGTTGTGGAGTTGGCAGAAAAAATTGATGAACTTGTGGATAAGGTGATAAGTTTAGAACTCACCGTTTCTTCTCAGAATGCACAGATTGAGAGATTGAGGTCGGAGACTGATGATTTTCATGGGCATCTGAGAAGCTTGGAAGAAGACAAGATAGCCCTGGTTGATACTTCCAATAGTTTAACCAAGAAGTTAAAGAAGGCAGAAGAGGAATTGCAAAGGGTTCAACATCTTGAGAAATGTATAACTGATGACAAAGGCCTTCTTCAGAAACAGTTTATAGAAGCCTGCAATAATCTTAATAGTCTTTCTGAAAAATTGCTGGCACCTATCCCTCTAGAACTTCAGAGTGGAGGAAGTTTCAAAGAAAACAGCTCCGTGAGGGCAACTGAGGATCCTACTGGAAAGAAAGCTTTTGATCCCAAGTCATACAACTTGCAGGATGAAATACAACAAAGTGAAGTTGCACAAATAAAATCACTTAAAACAGAGAAGGATCTCATCGATATACTTCCAACACAAGTTGAAGATGACATTTCAGATTTGCAAAACTTACTCAATGGATTAGTAGGCGTAGATAAAGTACTACTGACCAAGTTCACGTCTATAATCAGCAATTATGCATCAACAAAGAAAAAACTTGTGGATATTGAGAGGAAAAACCAAGAGTACCACTTAGAAACAATGGCGCAGGTAAAAGAATTAAAAGATGCCAATGCCATGAAAGACGAGGAAATTCAACTTCTCAAGGAGATACTGAGTTCGTTACAGGATAATTTAAGGGCAAATACACCGAGAAACATGGAGAAGTCAAGATATGAAGTTGTTGAAAGTCCAAACAAATCGAGTGCAGCATTCGATTCTTCAGAAACTAAAAGTCCTCTTACAGAAAATGATATCCTACTAGGCTCTGCCGATGAACCACAAACTTCAGCGATCCAAAGCAAGTTCAGAGCAGATATTGATACCCTACTTGAAGAGAACTTGGACTTCTGGTTAAGGTTTTGCACATCGTATCATCAAATTCAAAAGTTTCAGAAAATATTTAAAGAAGTTAAAGTTGATGCTGAGAAGTTGATTGAAACGAAAAGTTTGGATCATAAGGATGCTGCAGTAGCTTCTATCAGGAATGATCAGTCTCGGGAATTGGCTCCAGTTGACAAAAAACTCCGAGAGTTGAACACTGAAATTCTAGTGTGGTTGGAAAAGAATGCACTCCTTAATGGTGAACTCAAATGTAGATTTGCATCTCTTTGCAACATCCAAGATGAGATAGCGAGAGTGTCAAAAGAAAATGACAACAAAGAAGAACGGTTTACTCTGTACCAGGCAGCCAAGTTTCAGGGAGAGCTACTCAACATGCGACTAGAGCACAACAAGGTGGCAAAAGAATTGCAAGCCGGTTTTGACTACGTGAGGGGGCTTCAGGTGGAAGTCGGTTGGACACTGTCAAAACTTCACAAGAACTACGAAATAACTGCAACAAAAGGCAACCACAACCAGTTAAGGAGCCTCTCCTCCAAGGCCAGGATACCACTGAGAACGTTTCTGTTTGGTGCAAAGCCTAAGAAGCCCTCACTTTTTGCATGCATGAGTCCTGCAATGCATAAGCACTACCATCATGATATGAGACCTAGCTGAAATTGCTCACAGAGTATGCCCTTTCTATCCTTACAGTTCCATAATTTTCTAAGATAAATGACTAGTTTCTTTTTTCATCTTATTAGCAAATAACTTTCCCTTTCTCTATATACATGGTCTTGGAGCTATATGTTAGCAAGGGTGGATCAGTGCCATATTACCTATATAAATAAAAGAAAATTTAAACAATATCCATCTACCTATTTGTTCATAGATCCATCTTAACCTCTCTCTCTCTCTCTCTCTCACATGTTGCAAAGGACAACAATTTTTATCACGAGAATTGGCATCGTGATTCATTTGTATTGAATAGAGCAAGTAATTCAAAATTTGAGATAGAAGCCATATTTTTGCAGAGATTTAGTCATTTATATAATATATCTTTCAAGTTTGATCATTTGTATTATTACAAATCTCATCATGACAAGTGGATGCTAGATTTGTAACGCTGTTGACGAAGACCTTTGATTGTGCTGCCTCAAAGTGGAAAAGATGTGTTCATAAAGTACAAACAAGTTTGTGGAGTGGAATGTTTGTTTAGTTTATCTACCTAACTTTGTTCCATTGTTGGATCGTGTCGTAATTACAACCTTTAGCTTTTGTCTTTTGTTTCTTTTATATATTATCAAGTATCCATTTACTATATATATATATATATATATATATATATATATATATATATATATATATATATATGAGCTGTGATACATTCAGTGAAAAAACTAAATGAAACGCTCAGTGAATAACGTGACACTTTGTATACACACGTCCGATTATCGCTCGGACCTCCGCTCCGAATCAAACTGTACCCTGGGGGAGCACGGTGAACCCGTCGGGGATCGCTGTATGCAAAGTGTCACGTCATTCACTGAGTTTTTTCTTAAGAGTTTTTCACTGAGCATATCATTTTCCTATATATATATAAAATTCTAATACCATCTGGATCTTCCACTCCGCTCCTGTCCGCGCCCCGACTCAAGGCGCCTTTGTCCATCCGTGTCCTGCCTCATTCCCCGACTTGAAGGTGCCTTCATCTGTCCGCGCCTTGCCTTGGCCGCCCGCCTGCTCAGTGCCCAATTGGTCGGGCGCCCTCCGCTCGTGGTCCCAACCCAAACTATAGCTTGGGGGAAAGTGAACCCAAAAGGGATCGTGGTTGGATTTCGGTCGTGATCTGGCGTAATCGCGGCTAGATTTCGGTCGTGGTCTAGAGTGATCGTGGTGGGAATCTAGCTGTTGTCGGACCTTGACCGGGCGCTGAGCAAGTTGCGGCCGGAATCCGACTGCATTCCATGGCAACAACACTAGTGGCCTCGAAGACACTTCAATTGCGCAGAATATATATATATATATATATATATATATATATAAAAGAAGATTGGTTTTATTTTTATTTTTTTTATTGCACAACAATATAGTTGCAAAGTATCTCTTACCTAATTAACGCATGACATTAGTTTACAATTATGTCATAATACACTTTATATCAGGAATAGTTTTTGGTAATGATTAATTTAACTCATATGTCAACTTAACTTTATATCCTTTACATTCCACTACAAAGATGCAAAATGTTTAGCTGCCTATAAATCTGAGGGACTACAAAGTCTTGTGGAATCAAACCAATTGGCCTTGATGGATTCTAAGAGTTGATCGACAATTGCTACAAAGGCAAGGAGGAGGAAGATGGCGATGGTTAAAGAAGAGACACGAAGAGGTCCGTGGAGCGAGCATGAAGACCGACAATTGCTAAGTTTTGTCCGAATGTTGGGTGACCGGCGATGGGATCTCATAGCCAAAGTATCAGGTTTGAGGGTTGGGAAGGCTATCTAGATATAGGTATATACATATATATATACTAGCTAAGTTTACAAGAAGCTAAGCTTTCATGGCATTGACACATTATATAATCATGTTTTTATTTTCTTAGTTAGGCCTCAATAGAACCGGCAAGAGTTGTCGTTTGCGTTGGGTTAACTACCTCAACCCCGACCTCAAGCGTGGGCGATTGACTCCGCAAGAGAAGCTCCTTGTTGTTCAACTCCACTCCCTCTGGGGCAATAGGTTCTTTCATCATGATTATTTACGATTTACTCTATGAAAATACTATGTACCATATTCACTTCTTTCGGGGGCTTCTATTGAATCAAAATCTATCTATTACACGTATTTTCATCGTTGTTTTGGTTTTAATTTTTCTAGGTGGTCAAAAATTGCACGTAAACTTCCCGGACGAACAGACAATGAGATCAAGAACTATTGGAGAGCTCACATGAGAAAGATATCGAAGGAGTGTAAACGAGGCACATCGTTGAGCACCTCGCTAGTTAGTCATGATTCCCTTTCGTTAATAAGTGAGACTCCACCACGATCAATCGGGGAAACTCATGGTGCTCGAGCCTCAGTGAGTGTAGCAGCTTAGCCATGGAAGATGGTATGGATGAAGTAAAATGTTACTCCATGGATCTGATATGGGATGAGATTGAATCATCCGCAGGCGGTTTCGGGAGAGGAATCGATGGGGCGTGCGATATCTCATGCTCGCTAGTGCCATCTTTGTCCAAGGATGAATCTGAACCGCAATGGAAGATCGATGAGGATGAATTAAGGATGTCATTACTCGATTCGTGTAGTTTCTTCAGCAACTATCACAATGAGATAGAGGCTTGGTTCTTCAACCAAACTTAGGATGTAATGCTTGTTGTGAAACTTGTTGTCTGTCCAAATTGTGAGTCGAATTTGTACGTATAAAAGTTTGATGAATATGGCATTCTTGCTAAAGATTTTGATTGAAAGCAAATAATTACGAACAAACGTTTGCAAGATCCAAATTCTACTGAGACTTCCAACAAATAATAGAGAGAGAATCTTAGTGAAGTGCGGGAAACTGATACATCAAGAGAACAAAAATGGTTGGATTATCAAGTATAGTAAACCATAACAACCACTACAAAAAACAAACTAAATATGTAACAAAATTTGAAACGATTTTTTTTAAAATTCATTACAAAAATATTTGGCGACGGATTTAGCAACGAAAATATTTTCGTTGCTAAATCATCATTGCCAAGTTTGGCATCGAAGTTTCAAAAATTTGTTGCAAAACTACAACGAATTTTGCAATGAATTTTTTTTCGTTGCAACTTTGCAACGAAAATAATTCGTTGCAGATCATTGACGAATTTAATTCGTTGTCAATATGCAACGAAAATTGCAACGAATAATATTTGTTGTAAATCTACAACTAATTCTGCAACGATTTTTTTCGTAGCAAATTTGTAATAAATTTAATTCGTTGCAAATCTACAACAAATTCTGCGACAAAACTATATTCGTTGCAAATTTGCAACGAATATATTTTTGTCATAGAGTTACGATATAACAGTGAATTACGATAAATTTGCGATGAAAATTTTTTATTACAAAATTCATCGCAAAAATTAAAAAATAATTTATTTTTTCAAATATCATATATACATCAAATAAACAATTATAAACACATCCAATTACATCCATAGACTTCTAAAATATAGTTCCAAATACAAATTTACTAATAAAAATATTTAAATACATCAATACACACCAATCACAAACACAAACACCAATAAAAATATCCATTCAAAATATCAAATCTACCATCCAAATTAAAATATACAAGTGGACAATCATCATGCAAGTCTACAATCCAAATAAAAGTCTACAAGGACAAATGATTCTGGCCCAGCTCACGGATGGCTCGGCTGGCCAGCCTGACGCCATGATAGCGCGAGGAGGAGCTAAGGGTCCCCGGGGGCCCGGTGTCATTCGACCCAGTTAGGCCTATTCAGGGTTCTTGAAAGGCCGACCTTAACTCAGACGCATGGTTCCAATAGGGGTCTAACGGACCAGGCGAAGAAGGCCTGACAGGGGGAATCCCCAAGCCGGGGAACCTCGAGTCCCCAACTGCCCAAGCCCTAGATAGGTCGGGCTCGGCGGGGCCGAGCGCTTCCTGACTTGGCTGCAGTGGCCATGGGGCCAGGATCCCCCAGAGTCGCCGAACGGCGCTCCCCGAAGAAGATGGTCATCACCCTTAGGAACGCTCACCCACTCTCTGACATCACACGAGCAGAAGCGGTACGGGGTTGGCGCGGAACTGGCACATTTCAGGTCTAAATCACGGATATCTCGCTGACACCGTGATCCCCCTGCCATCCCGTACCACAACCACCTACGTTTGCGTCAGGCCGAGTGGCGTCTGGTGACGCACGACAGCGAGCCGGTAGCGCCCCTTGCCTTATTAGGGCATGCAGCACCTCGCCCTGCCAATACTGGCCACACCCTGCCCTGCTCTCGCCTACGGTAGGGAGTGGCAGGCCGGGCAGAAGCTGCCGGCTCCCCCGGCTATATAAGCCTCTCTGCTCCCTGTCGCACAGGTACGCGCAATAGTATTTTCTCGCTATTTCATTGCTTTTCTACTCTTCCACCAGCGGGGACTGACTTGACCGTCGGAGTGTCTTGCCGGGGACTTTTCCCGGCAGGTTCGCTAATGGTCCTTTTCTCGCAGATCGAAGCCAACATCCACAGCTCGTAGTGCCCAGAGGGCCACATCACTCTTGGGAGTCCACCTCATTTTGCGACAGGATCAAATTTGGCGCTAGAAGGAGAGACAATTCAGCTTGATCGGATGTGCACGATGGAAGATCCCAACTGAGTCATGATGACCGTGATGCCTGAAGAATACGAGCTCTTGATGGTCGCCCGGGCTCAGAGGACCCCTCAGAGGCTGTCGCAAGTCGGCAGCCCGGCAGCCCGATGCCCCGAGCCCTCAGCACCTGGTCCTTCAGGAGGTCGGGGAAAGGCCGCCTGACCCGAGGGGGGCTCGACCCCCTTTCCTGCCGCTTTCTACCGAGGGCGGGACGACGAGGCTGACCCTATGCCGGTCGAGGCATCCGCCTCCAGTTAGACGCACCGTCCTCGCCTCGATCGAGGAAAGATCCCAGTTGAAGCATCCCCAGCCGCCTTGGTACGTAGCCCCTTCTCCTCTTGGATCTTGGAGGATCCGGTCCCTAAGCACCTCAGGTTCTTCACCATTCTTGAGTACGTTGGAGCGACTGATCCCGAAGAGCACTTAATGAAATTCGAGAGTACGACCTTGCTGCACCAGTACCCAGAGGGCGTGAAGTGCCGAGCCTTCTTGACCACGCTCTCGGGACTAGCTCAAAGATGGTTCAACCGACTCTCCAATGGGTCGGTATCCAGCTTCGAAGATCTCAGGAGGACGTTCCTCCAACACTTCGCCAGCAGTCGGAGGCACCACAAAACCAGCCTCAACTTGTTCACGTTGAAGCAGGGCCCGAAGGAATCGCTTCAGGCCTACATCAAGAGGTTTAATGGAGTCGCACTGGACGTGCCGACCGGCACACCCAAGGTGTTGATCAGCGCCTTCTCCGAAGGACTGCAGGAGGGAGAGTTCTTCCGATCGTTGATCAGAAAGTCACCGAAAGACTTCGACAGGCTGCTTGGGAAGACTGTCAAATATATTAATGTAGAGGAAGCACAAGCCGCTCAGAAGAAAGAGGCGGCTAATACACCGACCTCGAGCCCTGCGCAGCATAGCCGACCCCCGGGCGGACCCATCCGCAGCCCCCGGGCGACAGCCGATCGTGCAGGAATGGAGCGCAGGCACGTGCAACAGGTAGCCCAGGGGTGTCTGCCAACCCGCTAGAGGCCCTATTGCACGTTTCACCAGAGCCACACCCACGACACGGAAGAGTGTCAGCAAGCCGGGAGAGGCCGGGCTCCGGCTCCCCAGGGGAGGGGATGACACACATCTCCCAGGTGTGGATCGGGTCGCGGAGGACAGGCCGCCGCCCCAGCCGTTGAAGAACCTAGGCTAAACCCCTCAACTGTTCGCAACCTGTTTCCGCAAGAAGACAGAGCAGGAGCCGAAGAAATGGACGAAAAGCAGGTCAACCGGCAAAACGTCGTCCGAGGAGGGGTGCATATCATCTCAGGCGGGCCTACCAGGGGAGATTCCAATGGAGCCCGGAAGGCACAAGCACGCCGACTGGAGATTCACGAGGTCGGCACGAGTGTCGCCCAAACACAGGGGCCTCAGATCAGCTTCGGCCCCCAAGATCTACAAGGATTGGAGGTCCTGCATGATGACGCTCTGGTCATCACAGCTGTCATCGCCAACTACCAGGTACATCGGACCATAGTGGACACGGGCAGCTCGATCAACATACTTTACAAAAAAGCCTTCGTCCAGTTGCATATCGAGATGCCCCAACTGGAGTTGGTGGCCACCCCGCTGTTTGGATTCACGGGGAACCAGGTGCAACCCATTGGCCAGGGAGATCTCCGTGATTCAGACACGAGTGGTGTTAGGTTCGAGCCGGTGCGAGCCGACTTCGTTACTACCTTTATCTGCGAGGTGTCAGAGGTTTGGTACTGCCATGTACAATGACAACTTTTGAGCCGTAATACCCTTAAGGGGTATGCCGATCGGCTAGCCCAGGGAACCCCGAGCGTCAATGCAAGGGACATGCTGATCGGCTCGTGTTGGGTTTCATAGTGCCTCCGACAGGATTTAGGGTTTGATTCTGGCTGGGCAATTATCCGACCAGGACATCCGATCTTGGTGGAATTTGAGGTCGGTGACGAAGTTGGCCTTATGAACCTTCCTACGACCGACCGTGCTGCTGTCGCTCTCCCCCAGCCCCATGTTCCACCTTGTCGGGCTACCCTGCTACATCCGTGGGGACCCCCCTTTTAGAATTGACCTATCTTCACAAGGTGGCATGCTAGTTGACCTGATTACAAGCTAGCTAGGGCGGGATCAGATTTGATGATATGTTTCATTTGGATGTCATATATCTATATGGATATTTGGATTAGATATCGTTTCATTTAAATGGTATATATATGTATGTATATGGATTAGATATTTGTATGGTTTCATTTGGATTTAATTTGCAAATGATTTGATATGTTGATTGAAATATGATGTGTATGTTAAATTGATGATATGTTGATATGTTCATGTTATATATCTGATTTTGATGTATTAAATGTAGTTAAATTGATGATATTAATTGTATTTAAAGAGTGATCCTGGCCAAAATCTGATCAATTTGGGATGAATTTTACAACGAAAAAAATTCGTCGCCAACTTATCGTAACCCTTTGATCACGAATTTTACAACGAAAAAAATTCGTCGCCAACTTATCATAACCCTTTGATCTCCATGATTTTGGGAGGAAGTTTTGGATTCGTCCCAGAATTTGGGACGAATTTGTAGATTCTTTCTTGAATCTGGGACGTATTTTTTGATTCATCCCAGAATCATAGACGAATTCACAGATTCGTCTCAAAATCAGGAACGAATTCACTGATTCGTCCCAGAATCTGGGATGAAAAATGATTCGTTGCAAAATTGACTAAATTAAAATTTTGAGACTAATCTGTATTCGTCCCAGATTCTAGGATGAAAAAGGATTCGTCGCAAATATTTGGGATGAATCTACAAATTCGTCCCAAGATCGTGTGAGTTTACTCTAACATATGCAAGTGAGAATTGATTTAATCTTAAATTGAGTTGTGTTGTGTCACTTACCTCAGATTATCATCTGCTAAATTTTCAATTATAAAAAATTTCTTCTTTAAGCTTTTTTATGTTTCTTATATTTTCTTAATAGAAAATACTTATTGGTCTTGGGTGTTGTTTTCTTTTTGGATAATTATTGTACCATCACATGTGTTTGCGGCTATTCCATTACTATGGCTGGTTCTTATTAATAGAAAACTTGCAGTATGTTTAACTTTTCCCTTCAATGCTTTGATTATCCTGATGCTCCGGCTGGTTCAACAAATGTTATTATGCTGATGAAAATTGAACATTAAGTCCATAACGTAGATCTGTTGCAGTTGATCTTGATTAGGGGACTAAAAGTCTGCTGGGAGAAGCATCTCGTGGCCAATGCTAGCTTTGTTTGTCTAACTCCGTGCTCTTTATTTTATTCGTTTAAACAGAAATGCAGGTACCGGAACATTGAGGATGAATTGCAGAAATGTTTGAATGATGAGGATTATAGGTGAGGTGCTATATGCCATTTCATAACTACTTCAGTCATGGAATTTATGAGAAATTTCTTATCTTCCCCATATGCTAGCTAGTTACTCTGGTGGGAATTTTGTGAAACTTCAAAGGACAAGGACATTGGCAAGAAGTTAGTAAAACAACAGAAAGACTGCATACAAATAAGTTTAACTAGGGAATGAAATATTTAAGCTGGAATCTGGAAGCTGAAAGGGAAGTAAAATTCGAATGGTTTTTTTAGCATTCTAAAATAATCTTTTTCATATATTAGGGTTGCTTTAGGCCGATACGCATGATACTTACAAGCTGATGCATGTTCATATTCTGCAGATAGCTTCATATTAAAGTTAAACTGGAGCTGTTTTAGAAAAGAAATTTTCTTTACGTGGGAAACACGTTTTGCCATTTGAAGAAAATGACCAAAAATATTCTCATTAAACTAGATAAATCGATCGATCATCCTAACATTTATTCACTAGAAATTAGAAGGATGAACTCTGTTTCACAATCGCAGGGGTCAAGTGGGGGTGGCGGAGGTGGAAGCGGCAGTGGAGGCAGCGGAATCGATGGAGGCTTTGGGGGCTTGGGGGCTTGGGGTCTTCAACAATCTCCGATGAGAAGGGCGTAGAGGGAACTTTGTGAGAGGCCTTAGGTTCCTCTCTTCTCCCTTGTCCTTCTTCATGCCTCTGCGCTGGAGACTACCGAGTGGCCCTTCTCGACATCTCCAGGAGAGTCCCTTCGGGGACCTGGGGCTCCTCCGTCTCGTCGGCCCACTGGTGTGACGTATCTCCGCGAGTACGAGACAGAGACTTTAGGGATTTCCTCCTGCACATGAGCCCCTAGTTGCGAGGTTGCTTTTTCGATTTGGTGTTGCTCAAGCGCTTCTTCGATTGTGTTGGCCACCAGACGATCGAGTTCCTCCCTAGTAAGTGTTAGGGGTTGCAAGAGTGCAAACTTAGTCTCACATTGAATAACACATGGAAAGATCATAGGTGTATAAGGAATTTGATATCTCCATTAGCATGAGGCCTTTTGGGAGAGCCCAAGAGCAAAACCATGAGGGCTTAGGCCCAAAGTGGACAATATCATACCATTGTGAAGATATTCTAATTCCTTTTGGTCCTAACAATTGGTATCAGAGTCAGGTTGCTCATCCAGATCTAACCATATGCGTTAAGACTTAAATAAAGGATATGTGGGCTCCCGTGTCTTGATCAAAGAGGACCAATTCTAGTTGCGGCTAGGTGGTAAAGTCCTAGTAGGTCAGGTGGACCGAGAGGCAGAAAGTCCTGTTGGATCAGACATCAAGAACGGAAAGGGTTTCCGTTTATGGTGGGGGCTTGTGGTCCTTTGTTTGAGGGGGGGATTGTTAGGGGTTGCAAGAGTACAAACTTAGTCCCATATTGAATAACACATGGAAAGATCATAGGTGTATAAGGAATTTGATATCTCCATTGGCATGAGGCCTTTTGGGAGAGCCCAAGAGCAAAACCATGAGGGCTTAGGCCCAAAGTGGACAATATCATGTCATTGTGGAGATATTCTAATTCCTTTTGGTCCTAACAGTAAGGACAATGGGTTGTCCTTTCGATCTTGCCATCGGTGCTCCTTCAGGTGCTTTGTTGGTTTCTCACAGACGACGCCAAATTTGTTCCGGAAGGAATCAACGTCGACAGCCAGTCACCGAGGTTCAGCCCACGTGGAGATTGACGTTGATGGAAAGAACTCTGCGCCCTGCGAGATTAACACAAGCATTAGGGGAACACGCCGAGGTTGTCCAGCGGAGCCCACTCCGACGCTCAAGTCAGTGCGTCGTCCAAAAAAGTATAAGGCAGAAAAGAGAGAGTATGAGTTGTAGAGAGTGCTTAACCCCCTTACCAGAGGGGTTGGGGTACCTTTTATACTAGCGTCCGCAGCCTTGCCACGCCCCCACGATTTATGCCACGCCCTCTTCCCCTTTCGGCGGTTACTGGATAGCCTTTGAAACGGTCTATGCCGTCTTTACGTTTCGACCTGTTGCGACATTTAAGGGTCTTGATGACTCCATGCCAGCAAGGAAGCTTATCGATAGATCCGCGAAGGAGGGGGAGAACCGTTATTTAAGGTCGAAGGTAGCTTGGGCTCCGTCTCCCCGAGGCGGTCTCGGGGTCTTCCGACCCGGGTGATCTCGGGCGCTCCACTTACCCGAGATGGCCTCGGGCTCCGACTTCCCGGGGTGATCCTCGGGAGGGGTCTTTTGATTTGATTTTTCAGGGCATGTATCCCGAGGGGGGGGGGCTCTGGAGCTCTGAAAGGAGAGTTGCTCAGACTCGTCATGTTGTGCCACGCAACTTCTACATCCTACGTGCCCTCCACAAGCTATTCAACCCTATCAGGTTGATTAACAATAATTTTGAGGGGGGACGGGGGAGGGTACAACAGTTTTTTACCATTGTTAAAACCTTTTTTTTTTGTAGTGGAGTATGACATACAGTATCAGCCCAGAATAGCTATCAAATCTTAGGCTCTTGCGAACTTTCTCAGTCAGCTATACATAGGAGTGTAATTGAATCGAACCAAGTCGATGAGTAAAAGCTCGAATGTGGTGATTGAACGGATTAAAAAAGGTTTATGTTTTTTTGGTGTTCACGGACGCAAATCGTTTGGAGGAATTGAAAACACAGAAATGTTGTGATTCTTATGGCCTTGAAAATATAAAGGTGAAGGAAATAATTAAGGATTCTAATAATTAAGGATGTCTTTTTTTTATTATTATTTTACTTATTTTTTTATTCCAATAAAAATTAGTACTTGCTAAACAACAACAATATAAAAATTAAATCCATAATTTATTAAAAATATCTTAGATCCAGCTTAATTCATTATTATATTAATTTGAATGTGAATTTATTCCAGACCGACCGCGTGGTTTTATTTTTATTAAAAACTCCGCGTTAAAGTTTTTAATATGTGAATGTACTTACTATTTAACATGCACGTAGGAAATCTAAATTTTCATGAATTATCATATAAAACCACGATTATATTATAGCTTTACATAATTGGTAGCGTGCGGCAGGGCTCTGTATTAATATTTAATACGGAAAAGCATTGTCCGTACGAAGGTATAGGAATTTAGATTTCCGGCATGGTGCAATGGCTGCTCTTTCTCCTCCTCCTCCTCGCCTTATTATTCTCGAATCCCATCATCGCCTATTCTTCTTATGTAAGCCGTTACATTATTCAAGTGGAGGAGCCGATTGAGCCGCAGCTTACGGAAGCGAGCCTCAAGAGGTGGCATGAGTCTTTCCTGCCGCCGGCCGTCGAGGAGTACTCTGGCGCCGATCGGCGGCTGCTGCACTCCTACAGCGACGTCTTCAGCGGGTTTGCCGCCATGCTCACGGAGGATGAGCTAGAGGCGGTGGAGAAGAAGAAGGGCTTCGTGCGCGCGTTCCCCGACCGAGTGCTGCACGTGATGACCACCCACACGCCAGATTTCCTCGGGCTCAAGGTCGGGAGGAAGGGGCTATGGAACGACTCCAAGCTCGGGACCGGTGTCATCGTCGGAGTCCTCGACAGCGGCGTGATGCCCGGCCACCCTTTCTACGACGACGAGGGAGTCCCGCCTCCGCCCTCCAAGTGGAAGGGCTCGTGCGAGCTCGAGACCGGTTGCAACAACAAGCTCATCGGCGCCAGGTCGATGATCACCGGTGGGGGTGGAGTCCTCCCATCGACGAGTACGGCCATGGGACCCTCACTTCCTCCACCGCCGCAGGTAACTTCGTCCGCAACGCCAGCTACTTCGGCTTGGCCAAAGGCACGGCGGCCGGGATGGCCCCTCGGGCTCACCTCGCCATCTACCAGGTTTGCAACAAGGACGGTGACTGCAGTTCAGCCGACGTCCTCGCGGGGTTGGACGCAAGTGTCAAGGACGGCGTCGACATCCTCTCTATCTCGCTTGGCTACGGATCCATGCCACTTGACCAAGATCTCATCGCCATCGGTTCGTTCGCCGCAGCCAGGAAGGGGATCTTCGTCAGCTGCGCCGCCAGCAACGATGGACCTGACTACTTCACCCTCAACAACGAGGCGCCATGGATCCTCACCGTTGCGGCCAGCAGCGTCGACCGAAGCTTCAGGGCCTCCGTGAAGCTTCCCAACGGGAAGGTGATTCCCGGAGAGTCTCTCGACCAGCCCAACAACTTCACTAAAAACTCTCTTCCCCTGTACTACTCTACCGAGTCGAGGACCTGCGACATGGATCCTCCTGATCATGGCAGTCACAGGGGTAGCATCTGGGTCTGCGAGGCCGGCGTTAGACTTCCCGAAGATGTGGCTGCGTTCGTCAAGTCCCACGGCGCAAGGGCTTTGATCTTCATTTCCCCGAAAGTTATGGCCGCCACCTTCATGATCCCGAAGCTGGACTTCCCTGGAATTGTGCTCGCCTACCAAGACGGCTTCGACCTCATATTGTATTTGATCTCAGCTCCCGACCCCTCCGCGTCGATCGACTTCGACGGGACGCTTCTCGGCGTATCCCCCGCCCCCGCCGTGGCTTACTTCTCCTCCCGAGGGCCATCTCAGGCAACACCGGGAATCCTCAAGCCAGACATCTCCGGCCCTGGCCTTAACATCTTCGCGGCCTGGATTCCTTTCCAGCAGTGAGGCTCCGGAGTACACTATCACATCCGGCACGTCCTTGTCGACGCCTCACCTTA
Source organism: Boesenbergia rotunda (assembly GCA_024364735.1). Taxonomy (NCBI): domain Eukaryota; kingdom Viridiplantae; phylum Streptophyta; class Magnoliopsida; order Zingiberales; family Zingiberaceae; genus Boesenbergia; species Boesenbergia rotunda. The sequence continues at coordinate 177,048 of JAGFNQ010006323.1, read as the reverse complement.
GTGGCGTCGCTGCGCTCTTAAAGGCCGTGCACCCTACTTGGTCACCGGCAGCAATCAAGTCGGCAATCGTCACCACGGCAGACGCCGACATGTATAACGAGTTACTCGAGCCGGCGCTCTATTTCGCCAAGGGCGCAGGACACGTCAACCCTAACAAAGCTGCCGATCCTGGTCTTATTTATGACATCACGGACAACGACTACGTCTCCTACATCTGCGGCAAATTCGGCGAAAAGGGGGCCAGAAATATAGCGCGCGGAGTCGTGGACTGCTCGAAGAGCATAACGGAAGAGGAGCTCAACTACCCGTCGATTCTGCTGGCTCCCAAAGCCGGGGGGGCGGCAGCCAAGGTGAGCCGGGCGGTCACGAACGTCGGACTGGCGAGATCGAGCTACACGGTATCGGTGACCATATCGAAGACTTTCGTGTCGGCTACTGGTCACTCCCAAGACATTGACGTTCACCCAGCTGAACGAGCAGAAGTCGTTCGCCGTGAGCGTGGAATGGGGCTCCGATGGACCTCCCGCTTCCGGCATTAAATTCGTTGAGGGAAAGTTGACTTGGACCTCCGATGATGGAAAGTATGTGGTGACGAGCCCATTGATCATCTCCGCCCTGCAGGAGTGACCCATTGCTAGGCTAGCTCGACCTTGTCTTCTTCCTTTCAAATATTATTGCGAATATATGAATGAAATAATGGGTTGGAGACACGAATAAATAAATGCTTTTCCTTTATAATTTTTTTTTAAACAACCCACCAAGCAGCACGTGCTTTTTTTTTACCGATAATATATCAAAGGATCATTCTCAAGTTTTAAAATTAATCATAGCCTTTTCACCCTGTGTTTTCTATTGATATGGTTGAATGAGTCCGGATCATAATGAAAAATAAAGAAGCTGCGTGACCTCATAATGGTAGATCAAATAACCCTCCTTCCTAGGTCTCAGGAATTCCCGGGGGCGACAGGCCCAAGAAAGGCGGCCTCTTTGGGAGCACCTGGGGGGGTTAGACCCCGAGAGCACCTCGGGAGCTATGGCCCCGAAAACCCCGAGCTCAACTCGGGAGGTGGAGTCCCCGCACTAACCGACCTCAGACACTGACCCCCTCCTCATGGTACGGATAAGCACCTCCGGTAGAAAAGGTCTTCACAACCCTTGAATGTCGCAAAGTTGATAACGGCGCAGACCGTTTCAACAAGGGCGGAGCCACATTTAACTTTACCCGGGCTGTGGCTCGGGGTCCATTTAATTACATCCTATTATCTCTATTTTAAAACAAGCCTGGGTTATTAATGTTAATGTTTAGCCCAGTAGCCTGCAAATAGGATAGCCTGCCAGCCCGGTAGCCTGCAATTCTACAAATAGGAAAAAGAGGGAATTTGCTATCCCTAAATCCTTCGCATGATCGCATCCGCCGCCTCTGCCCGACGGAACTTGGAGTCTTGGACGCCAAACTTCAGAAGGCGACGCCACCATCGAAAGTTCAGAACTCCTCCTATTTCCTCGTCCTCCTCCAGTCCTCTTGCTGTTTGGTGCTCTGGTGGCCAACCGCTGTTTGGCAGGAGATCTACACGTCGATCGATCTTCGGTATAAATTGACGAAGCAGTCAATCTTCTCACTCTCCAAGGGCTTTTTGTCTGTATATATCTCCTTTCATTCTACACGGGTATTGTATTAGCCCTGAAAATTTATGTTCAGTTTATAGATTTCACCACTAATAAATGTATGAATATACATCTAATTGTATATGGCTTATGATTCATCGAGGTTGTTCCAATTTGCAAAAGATTTTGGCATGGTTTCTATGTCTTGTTTACAAAATAATCTCAGTCATATTTTGGAATTGGAAAGTCAGCCTTGTTACATGGTAGGTATATTATCAAACATATAGGTCGTCATGGATATTGTTATCACATTCAATTGAGCAGGACCTAAAATCCATGGATCTTGAATTTGGACAACAACTAATAATTCCACTTGAAGTCATTCACGGCTCTTCTTTCCTATTTGGACATATAGGTCGTCATGGATGGTTTAACGTTGTTGAAGAATATAAACAAAATTAACCTTGTCAATGTTCAATTTTCATAATTTATGTAAGTTTATTTTGCCAGTTCTTGGATCTATTTATTATGTTTGGATTAGGTGCCCTACTATCTATTAGAAATCGTTATTTAAAATTTATAAGATTCTATGTTAATCATGTTAAGATTTATTTGTGTTAGGTTATTTTAATGTCAAATCAAGAGAGAAAAGGAGGAAACAATATTCTGTCATTCTTTAAGCCAAGAATTGATAATCCTTCATCATCCGAGAGGGCCAAGACTAATATATCCATTCCTAATGAGGAGTTCGAACCTCCTTCTAAATCTCAAAGAGTTGAGTTTGATGAAACATCACTTGAACGAGATCCTGGATTGCGTATTTCCATGTGGCGACATCATGTTAATCATCGTGATGAAATTAGACGAGCTTATATCAAAATGGGGTCATATCAACCTAAATTGCAAGAGTACCCACGATCTGAATCAGGAAAGCAACATCGTCGATTTCAATATGCATGATTTAAAAAATTTCCATGGTTAGAGTACTCTCCTACAAAGGATGCAGCATTTTGTTTCTCATGCTATCTTTTTGAAACAAGTGAAGCACAACAATCTGTATTTACAGTTGAAGGGTTTAAAAGTTGGAAGCGCGTTAATGATGGAGTCAAGTGTGCCTTTTTGTCTCACATGGGAAGTTATAACTCAGTGCATAATAAATCTGCTAAATCTATTATTGATGTGATGAATGCAACTCGACATATAGATAAAGTTATGAATCGAGAATTTTCTGAACAAATTCAAAAGAATCGATTAAGGCTTGCAGCAACAATTGAGAGTGTCCGTTGGCTTAGCTTGCAAGCATGTGGATTGAGAGGTCATGATGAATCTTTAGATTCCCAAAATTGTGGTAATTTCATTGAGATGCTAAAGCTTTTGGAAAAATGGAATACTGATATTGGCGATGTTATCTTAAAGAAAGCTCTAGGAAATGCATAGTATACCTCACCAGAAGTTCAAAAAGAAATCCTGCATATTATTGGTAATAGAGTCAGAAATAAAATTCGTGATAAAATTGGAGATTCTAAGTTTTGTATTTTGGTGGACGAAGCAAAGGATGTATCTAACAAAGAACAAATGGCAATAATTTTGAGATTTGTTGATGTCCATAGTTATTTACGGGAGCGTTTTTTTCAAATTGTGCATGTTCATGACACCACAGCTACAACATTTAAGAAAGAGATATGTGATGTCCTCACTAGATATAATTTAGAAATACATAATATGCGGGGTCAAGGGTATGATGGTGCTAGCAACATGAGTGGTGCTTTTAATGGATTGCAAGCTTTATTTCTTAAAGATTGCCCCTATACATATTATGTACATTGTTTTGTCCACCGACTTCAACTAGCGTTAGTTGCAGCTGCTGAAAATGAGACCTCTATATGGCTTTGCTTTTCAAATATGACAACCATTGTTAATCTGGTTTCTTCTTCTTCCAAACGCAATGCTGAGTTACAATCTGCTCAAGTTAATGAAATTGCACGTTCTATTGGTGCTGGTGAACGCGAAACTGGGAGAGGAGCTAATCAAAATGGTGCTTTGCATCGAGCATGAACTACTTGTTGGAGCTCCCATTTTGATTCTATTTGCAGCTTAATAGATAAGTATAATGCAATTATTGATGTGCTTGAAAATATTATCACTGATGGTTCATCTACTTCAATGCGTGGGGAAGCTAGTGGTTCTTTAATAGTGATGAAATCTTTTGATTTCATTTTTATTTTGCATTTGATGCATAAAGTTATGGGGATCATAGATTTACTTTGTCGTGACTTACAAAAAAAATCTCTTGATATCATAAATGCAATGGATTTGGTCTCTACAACTAAAGCACTTCTTATATTGAGAAATTAAAGTTTTGATATTCTTCTTTCATATGTCAAATCATTTTGTACAAGATTGGACATTGATATACCAGAGATAAGTGCTCGTTATAAACATTCTAGTCGTTCATGCCAGCAAAAGGATACTATCACAGTTGAGCATCACATTCATTATGATATATTTAATGTCGCAATAGATTTTTAGTTGGAAGAGTTAAACTCTAGATTCAGTGATGAGACAGTAGAACTTCTTATGCTTAGCTCTGCTTTGAATCCAAAAGATAACTTTAATTCGTTCAATATTGATAAGATTTGTACTCTCGCTGAGAAGTATTATCCTGAGGACTTCACCGAACAAGAAATGCATAATTTGATATGTCAACTACAACATTATGAGCTTGATGTGGTTTGTCATGAAAATTTTCAGAATATGTGCACTATCTTAGAATTGTGCCAAGGGTTGTTTGAAACAAAAAAATTCCAATACTATAATTTGATTGACAAGTTGATTCGTCTAGTGTTAACTTTGCCTGTTTCTACGGCAACTACAGAGCGTGCATTTTCGGCTATGAAGCATGTCAAAATAGTTCTTCGTAATAGAATAGGAGAGGATTTTCTGACAGATTCTATGATTATCTACATTGAGAGAGAGTTTGCTTCAAATATTGATTCAGATTCTATAATTGATGAATATTATACTTTGAAGAATCGTAGAGCACAATTTCAATAACATGTGTATGTATATATCGATCATAAAATGATTTTTTTTACTTTGTGAGTTATCTATGCTAATTTTTTTTTCTATTTTTCTGTAGGAAGTTGATGGCGTGAAAGTTCTTCAATTGGAAATTACAGCTAGAGCTGTTAAATCCGACACTTTTATTTCGCTCTGGAAAATTTTTCAGAAAAATTCCTAGAGTTATGGGGATTTAGATGGAATTAAACTAAATATTTTGAGGGTATTAGGGCTATTTAAAAAGCATTGGAGGAGTCAAATGTTAAAAATCAGAAATCTAAGGGCAAGGTCTGGATTTGATCTAAGTATGGAGGGTTAAAGTGTAAAAATGCCAACTTAAAAAGGGGCCGGTTAGGGCTTGGTTTCGCCGCAGCCTCTTCTTCTCCTCTGCCGATCGAAGCCAACCCTCCGCCGCTTTCCCCTCTTCACGCGACAGCTTCCACCGCAACCCCTCCCTTGCGTCGATCTTCTCCCGTCGCGATTTCCTCTTCTTTCTTTTCTCCTCCGTGTGCCCTAGCTCACGGCCGACGCCCAGGTCTCCCGTGCTCCCTATGCGACGCGGCCGTCGGTTTTCTCTCATCTCCACGCGCGTATGAGGGCTACCCGTGCCAGCTTCCATTTCTGGCCACAGTCATGTTTTAGGGGAGCAGGGGACACTAAAGCAGGGCTCGAGGTAATTCTTGTTAATTCCTTCTGATCGAAATTGATTGGGACCGCGAGTCATAGGTAAGGAGTAGTATCAAGGTTTCAAGCTTGATGGAAGTTTTCTAATGGGTGTTGATTTCTGTTTCAAATGCATATGTAGAGTTGTGGATGGTCGTCGGCATGGCTAGCTGGATTAATCAGAGGAATGATTTGGTGCCGCATTTCTGATCTTGGAATGTGCTGTTCTGATCATCTGAGGGAGGAATGGTTATAAGGTGAGTTTTGTTGAATTGGGGTATTGCTATATTTGGTGTATCTTGATTGGCAGTTAATGAAACGTGTTGTTCTGGTGATGTGTTCCTGGATCAGTAGGCGTGGATGTGTTGAGGTTGATTATCAGATCACAAGTAAGAACGATTGATCAGCAAAGGTAAGCTGTGTTTTGAAACCTATTGTGGCTTGGATTAAGCTCTAGTAGTTGATGAGTTTGGTAATTTTGGAGTTGATTTTATCTGTAGGTTGTAACTGTAGAACTTGTTATATTTTGGTGTTGATTGTGGATCAGTTGTATGGGCATAAATCTGATGGAAAAACTGACTTGTGAGGTTCGGATAATGTTGGGGCCTTTATGATACTAAGCCATGAGATAGCTTCAGGATAGGAAGCTTAATAATGTTAGACCAGAGCAAGGATTGTTATTAAGAAGTGTAAACCATTTATTACTTGGATTGTTGGCCACGGGATCTGTTGTTTTGATTGTAGCTAATAAAAATGGTAATAGCTAATGTTGCAAGTAGTTGTTGTGTTTGTATCAGATCAGTGATAAGTGTTCTGATGGATCATAGAAGATTGTGTGTGAGTTGATATTGACATATTAATCTTGTTATCTGATCCTTAATTTGTTAAGGTATAAATCGGTTTGGAAGTAACTAGAATCTTATTTGCATTACGGATCTTGGAGTTCTAATGGATTGGTTCTGTGTTAGTATTTGGATTTGTAGCCTTGTTCTTGAACATTGTATGTGAATCGGTTATGAGGAATTGAAGTTTGACTTGGTGATCACTTAGGTTGAGCTGGGATCAAACCTAACTTGGGCTATGTTTCGACCTAAACAGGGACTAATCACTAATTAAGGTTAATTAGTGACCATTACCACGAGATATTTGATAATTGAGTTGGTGTTATGTTTTAGTTAGTTATCAATTGGTTTGATAACTAATAAACATGTCCATCATTACAGGACATTGATCTGAGCTGTTGCGGACTATTCGGACGGGAGGTTCGCATTTTAATACAGATTTCTACTTCGAGGCGGGTACCCTTTGACTTATCTTTATGATATTGTCATCTTGTTATGCATAGACTGTTATAGATAGCAGTAAGATCATACGCTATCCCTGTTTATTATGCCTGTCCTGGATACTTATTAGTTATCCCTGAGTTATCATGTCTGTTCTGGATACTTATTTATTATCCCTGAGTTATTATACCTGTCCTGGATACTTGTTAGTTATCCTTGAGTTATCATGTCTGTTCTGGATACTTATTAGTTATCTCTGAATTATTATACCTGTTCTGGATACTTATTTATTATCCCTGAGTTATTATACCTGTCCTGGATATTTGTTAGTTATCCTTGAGTTATCATGTCTATTCTGGATACTTATTAGTTATCCCTGAGTTATTATACCTGTTCTGGATACTTATTTATTATCCCTGAGTTATTATACCTGTCCTGGATATTTGTTAGTTATCCTTGAGTTATCATGTCTGTTCTGGATACTTATTAGTTATCCCTGAGTTATTATACCTGTCCTGGATACTTGTTAGTTATCCTTGAGTTATCATGTCTGTTCTGGATACTTATTAGTTATCCCTGAGTTATTATACCTGTCCTGGATACTTGTTAGTTATCCTTGAGTTATCATGTCTGTTCTGGATACTTATTAGTTATCCCTGAGTTATTATACCTGTTCTGGATACTTATTTATTATCCCTGAGTTATTATACCTGTCATGGATACTTGTTAGTTATCCTTGAGTTAACATGTCTGTTCTGGATACTTATTAGTTATCCCTGAGTTATTATACCTGTCCTGGATACTTGTTAGTTATCCTTGAGTTATCATGTTTGTTCTGGATACTTATTAGTCATCCCTGAGTTATTATACCTTTCCTGGATACTTGTTAGTTATCCCTGAGTTATCATGTCTGTTCTGGATACTTGTTATTTATCCCTGTTTATTATTCCTGTCCTGGATACCTGTGGTTTATCCCTGAGTTATTATGCTGTTAGTTCCCTACAGTATTAGGTAGTGTCATATCTATATATATGCTTAGAGATCGTGATGTACCTCCTGCCTTTGACCTTGAGGGATCTGTAGTTTCGGCCAGTATACCTTGTAGGTTACCTGTATTTCCTGTTATAGGATTTCAGACTGAGACCTAGTATACTGAGGACTTGGGAGGGAGGTATGTGTATCTATCATACACCATCCTTGCATTGTTGCATGCCGGCGATCAGCGACTCCCTTGTGGTTGAGCCTAATCGTCTTCCGGCACATGATAGGCACACACGGCCACTCATGGGTTAGTGGATACCGCTGGGTGTGTGCATTTGCTCTGTATTGCTCCGCTCGTCCGCTCAGGGGTAGTGGTTTCGGAGCGTGGTAGCAAGCAGAGATCCCTTCTCTACCCATAGACCAAAGAAGATGAGAGAGATATCTCCCCCATATATATATGGGGCGGAGTGTTTACTCCACCAGCATCCTGTCCACTCGGTCACTCAGGAGCAGTGATGGCAGAGTGCTGACAGTGTCACAGCTCTACCCACTCGGCCGACACAGTATCGCCTGTCTCGGTGGCTTGACTGGAGTTAGGGGGTGACCATGGCATTGCACCATGTGCATATTTTGCATCGTGCATTGTTTGCTGCACTTGATTTCTGCACTTGTTTGACATGCATATTCTGAAGACTTGTTATCTGAGATTATATGTCTATTGGTACTCCATTGGTATTTATTACCTTCTTTTCAGGTTAGCTGGATTCTGGTATGTATCTACCTCAGTATTTTCAGTACTAGTCTTTCCCTATTGTTGATAGGAGACTGTATTAGCGGAACTCTTATAGTTAGTATAACATTCTAAGCATATCTGCTGGGTATTCGCTGAGTTTATGGACTCACACCGTTGCCATATATATTTATTTTCAGGTTGAAATACTTGGAGTCGTCAGAAGAGCCCAGCAGCCAGTCCCTACCCATCGCGACATGTTTTGTGTTGTACTTTGCAGGGTCTATGTTTTCATATTCAGTTATTGGATTTGTATATGTCTTGGGAGTGTTGTTGTGTGCCCTAAGGGGTTGTTGTATTTGTTGTTTCGTCATAAGTCGGACCGGTCCGCAGTCAGGTATGGTTTATTTTGTGTTATGGTCAGTTTATGTTTTAGTTTTGAGGCCTGAGACCAAATATATATAATTAAACTGCGTGGTGATGTCTAGTATGTTCTGTGTATGTGTAAATTGTCCGCCGGACAGGAGAGGTGCTGTCCGATTTTATATTAGAACAGCAGATCCTGGGTCTCGGGGCGTGACATACTTTATATATACACATCTAATTACTGTCCAAATACCATCGACAATCTCCAAATACAGTCCCAAATCAAATTATATACCTTGAAAGATCACGTCACTCATTAAGAATTTCATTTAATTTTTTCATTTAACGTAACATTTTCCTTAAAATAAATTACCAACAGTAAAAAGTTTATGATGATGCATTGAAATCTAACTCAAACATGGTGGATAAGTTTCTAATGAAGCCAAATAGTTAGGGTTTTAAATTAACATCACAAACCAAGTGAAATATCTCGGACTAGCCAAACCACAAAATCCTGCTACAACTCGTCCAGCACAAAAAGACTACAAAACTAAGAGTGCCATCCAGTTTCTGGTTGCCATGAAAGGTACAAGATGCTTATTGAAGCTGAAATGAATAAAAGTTGTGCCATTCACTTGCTGTTTCGCCTAGGACTTGATTCTGCAGATCTTGACCTTGATCCAGGAGGTGAAACTAAAGGATGCCTTGGCGACCTGCGATGGGATCTTGATCCCTCAGCATCATGAGGCCTCCTGCAAATGAACCGAGAAATTGCAGTAATGAAATGATCGACCAGAACAAAACATATCCTGTGATTACATAAACTTCTCTTATAGATACAAAAGATTCATCTCCATTTACATTGAGCATCGGAAACCATTTTTATCGTGCATATAAAACTCACTAAGGATCATGAAGATTCAAAACACAAGAAGCCAAAAGAACAAACAAAAATTGTAATAAAGTTGTATATGATGGAAGGTTTAACTTACTCTTCGTGACCATTAGCATCTCCATTTCTATCAGCATCGATGTAGCTTGGAGAATTGATACGGCGGTCTTCATCCTGAATGTGTTCCCTGGAATGGTCTCTAGGGGATCTTGTATAACTGCGTTGTCTTCTCTTTGGAGAATAGTAGTTGTCATGGCGGGATTTTGGTGCGGGAGAGTAGGATCTAGTGAATAAACAAAAGAAGAAAAAATGAAGATTCAAATAATAATTAATAATGAAATTTCTCCAGAACTTACGAGTGAAAAACATACATAAATATGACAACTCAGCTTACCGTGAGTGATGTCGGGCCCTTGAAGAATAACGGGGAGAGTGTGAGCGTGACCTTGAACGAGAGCGTCCTGCGAAATCCAAAGTATCATTAATAAAAGCTTTAGCACAAGAATACACTTTTTTTCTTAAATAGATAGGTGCATGTTGCTCAACAAAACATGACTAAGGAATAAAATAGAAACACAAGATCGCCTAGATCATCTTATCAAAATCACAATTAAGTCCAACTGAGGCTAACATAAAATTAAAGAAGTTTCAAAAATAGCTGCACAATTTTAGACATCAATTATTTTTGTCAATAGGAAACAGAGTAAATTATATATCACAACGGACAATAATCCATAATTATATTCAACTCAGGACAAGAGAGCTTATCTTCACCTAAGGTGGTACTCTAAGAGGATTGTTAGAAAATTGTCGAGTCTCTGCTAAGAATGGTGTTTTTGAGAAAATAATTGAAAATAAATAAATAAAAACTTTAAGAAAATCAGGTGCAAGATTGTATTAAATTCCTAACTAAGAAGCAAGCATGAGTCCATAGGCATCAGACCATAACATCTGAGTACATGATCTAAGATCCCACAATTTAACAAAGGCATTTATTGACTTTAGATCTGTAAAAAAACAGAAATTGCAGAAGAAAATATTTGCATAATGGTAGAATGAATCAAGAAGCCACCCAAGATGCATAACCTCTCCAGTGATCTCATTAGTCAAGTCTATTCATGTTAGTCTTCTAATTAAAACGATGCTGGCGGACAAAACTTAGAATATCAATGGTGTTTTCAAACTTTGAAGATATATACTCACTAGTTATTCTTATTAATTTCACATAATATTCAATTTGCGATTAAAAAATATCATTGAAAATGCAAATAATAGAGTTTACTAATACACAAAGTATGTCTAAACACTTGAACCAAGAAGCATTTAAAATAAAAGGAAAAAAAAGTAAAGAGATGATTAAATTTTAACAAAAGAAAAAGAATAGCATTACCTACAGGAAATTTTAAGAAAACTAACATTCTAGCGAAATTGCCAATGAAAAAATAGATAATTAGAAATAAACAAGTATGTAATTTCAGAAACATGTCAGAATTATAACTTAAAGAAGGTATATGAGATATTTATTTCGTAAAGATTGCAATGACAAACCACCATAATGAGAAGGGCGGCGACGATCATAACCAGATGGCCCTCTAGTAAGAAAAAAAATTGCAAGTATATTATTAGCAAGCTATGCCACTGTCAAGATTTTTTTTAAAAAAAATATAGAATAACAAGTCAATAAAACATAATGGTTATCAAAATACCTGAGTTTAGATCTTTTACGCATATCTTCTGGCCTTTTCCTTGACTCAGCTGCAACAACCACAGCTATCTCCCTACCACCAAACACTTGCCGATTCATGTGATATTGTGCCTCTGAAGCATCATATGGATCAACAAACTCTATGAATGCAAATCCACGGGGCTCTCTGTAACATAATAATTAGTTATCAGAACAGAAAGAGTAATTCATTCATGGCAGTAGGAAAAGGTGAAAAGATCTCCTGTGTTTCTAAGTTTACCGTAATGGAGCAATCACTTAACATGTCTTGTACACTTGTTGAAGGATCACAGACAATGATAATTAATACTCCAGTAAAATGGTGCTCAAGTGTCAGAAAAATGAGTTACCAGTCAAGCTCTAATGTCTTCAAATATCTTCTACAATCACTTCAAAATTTGCATGCCATACTCTTCTATTGAATGTACACTATGGAGCACTTTAGAATATAATCCTCCAGTTATCTTCTTGTCAAACTCACTTCAAAAAGTTGATCTTCCTAACTTTGCTTTACCAAACTAAACTTCACGAGGGACTAAATTCTCTTCAAACAGGAACCTCTTGATTTGAACAAAACACTAGTCCTCAACAAAAAGAATATACTATGCAATGATAAAGAGTGTTCTTCAACAAATGCATGGCTTCTATTAACTTCAAATCAATATACCCCTGAGAATCATTTAAAGAATGAACACATAGTGGAAATTTAAAAAAAAAAAATAGTGTAGCAGCAAATGATGCAGAAATAACATTTTTTTCATACAGAGAATGTATTCTAGGAGACATAATACAGAAAGAAACTAAGCATGTGATGAGCTTGAGAAGTCAATCTAGCCTAACTTGTTTGCTTTAGTCCTTAAGATCTTTAAGAGAACCCAACCATTTAGAATAAATGAATCTCTAAAACCCAAGAACTGAATATTAGAAAAATCAGATAACCTATTATTCTTGTACAAACTAAACAAGCACATGTAAAAAGATTAAAAATGCATGTGTATAGCCCAAGTAAACTTACCCAGAATAGTAATCCTTTGGCATATAAACATCTCGAACAGGACCAAATCTTTCAAATGGAACTCGAAGATCCTCAGGTCTGGAGGGAAAAATAAAAAATTCATGAATAAATGTACTGTTTTTAATTGGCCATCCAGAACAGATTCTCATATCCTTTATCTCTCTATTAATCCAATAATTCAAACAAGAAAGCCTACAAATTTAAGAGAAATATTACCGGCAATTTAAAGGAATATTTCGAACCAACAGGCTACCAGATCCCTGCTCCTTCCCGCCATGCCCACCACCATACCCTCTCCTAGGTGGACTTCTTCCTCTACCACCCCTCCTGGGTGGGCTATAGTAAGGAGGACTGTACCTCCTCATCAGAAATCTGAAAAATAGCAGCCAAAACCCATCATTGCTTATTGGAAGTCAATAAAGATTACAAGAGATTACAATATCAACAGAATTGATAGATAAAAAATTAGTTCAAATTATCATAAAAGAAGGAACAAATCATGTTCGCAGCAATGTTTCTTAGCAAAATAGATTTTGTTTGTGATAGGCAATTAGACCAAAATGACGTTCCTGGAAGTTTCTAGTCACAAGAGTATTGACGAATATATAAGAAGAGCACTGCACAAGTTTCTCACAAGAGGAGTTCATCAAATGCAACGGGAAGTATGTTGGCTCTATCAGAAAACAACAATTAATGATAAGGCACATGATTGAAGAAGCATGACAGCCTGCACTCCGGAATCATCTTTTTTTTAAAAAAAAACATAACTTCAATACTCTATTTCCATACACCAGTGAAGTCAGCGGATCAGGTCTCAATTTTTCAATATCAACTAAGTTACCTTAACCTAATAGAAGATGCTAACAAACAAATACCACCTAACTAACCACAATATTAAAGGAAAAAAAACTTTAAAATCATACAAATACTGTTTTCAAAACTACGGCATCAAGCCGTGTAAGGTAACTACATAACAAATAAATGGAAAACATCCAAAAAACCTCAAACTTTTGAAGGCATACAAACTGCATTAATAGCATCGGCATAACATGAACGAGAATATATATAAAAGATCCCAAGCATAATTTTTCGATAAAGAGTAACCAAAACAGAAACAACAATAGAGATAAAAAAAAACCGAGATCTTCAACAGGATCAAACAGAAAAGGAGGTTAAGGCAGGGCATTTCCAGGCCAAGGGCATAAACCGAACCTGAAGGAGAAATGAAAGGCGAAGAAGTTAATAAGAAAACAGAGGAAGTAGCAGGATCTCCCGGGTTGGCGACGGGTGCAAGCCGGCGAGAAGAAGGTATCGCAGCGTTCTCTCGGTAGGGCAAACCCTAACGGATCACGATTTGGGGCAAAAATATAGGCGACCCGTGACCTGCTCGGGATAGGTAACCTGGCCGTGGAGCCCACTCATCTCAAGAGGAAATTTATAATTCCCAAATCAAATAATTAAAAAATAAAAGAAAAAAAAAAGAAATTAACTTTTCAATTTAACTCGACCACGGAATACAGATACTCGATCGAGACATACATTTATAGTATATAATCATGGATGTTAATTTTTTCGACATTTTATCAATTAAAGGGAACAATTTACTTTGATATTTATCAAAAATATATATACCTTTTATCAAAAATACTTTTTTTAATTATTTTCCTTATTTTATCCTTCAATCAATCACTTTTTCTTTCGGTAAATTTGCTTTAAATCCCTAATGGTAAGTCAATCTCTGCATTCAGTCCCCATTTAAGTTTTTCTTTGTGTTAACTCCCTAATGGATTGAGTATAAAAGAGTGAAAATTGAGTATACATCAGTGAAAAATGAGTATAAAAGAGTGAAAAGTGAGTATAAAAGAGTGAAAATTGAGTATGCAGTTTTCTTGATGTGGTGGATGCAACCTTACATACTCAATTTTCTAACTTTTATACTCAACTTTCTTCAAATAATACTCACAAAGCTGTCTTGTCAATCCCATCAGGGACTGCATGCAAATAAAAGTTTGGGTAGGGATTGCATGCAAATGTGAATTTGGAAGTAGGGAGTTTAAGAAAATTCATTTTTTCTTTTCTCAACCTATCTTCTTTTTCTTCTCCTCTCTTCTCATTCTTCTCTCTATTTCATATTATTTTTTCCCTTTCATCTTCTCTTTCTTTCCACTTTTAGAAAAATGCATGCATAACATGAGAAAAATATCAGGGTTACGTTGGGCCTGATATGAAAGCTATTCAACTTCAATAAGATCGTCATCGACTGCGACAGCGACGATGGCTAAGACGTCGACCAGTTGGGGTTACAGGAGATTTCCGATCAGCTTCGTCCAGTGTCACATCAATCCACCGATGTTATTTTTGTATTGTTTTTGAAGTTCTCTGCTTTTTTATTTTGACTTGAATTTTTTTCCAAAAATAAATTTTAAGAATTAAAAGAAAAATAAAATGAAATAAAAATTTATCATCAAATAATTAAAGTGAGTTGAAATCGGCATATTTTTTAATTTAGATTTGGATATTAATATTTAAATTAATTTAAATTTTTTTTATTAAATTAAATCTAAAATATCATATCAGGCCCATGTTGGGCCTGATATGCAATTCATTTCAGGCCTAACAACCTCAATGTGTGATCTTTTTAATTCTTCTTTATTACATTTTAACAACTTGGAGAAATCTAAATAAATAATAGATAACATATTTGAACTCTTTGTAACCTCGAAAATCCACGGGAACTGAAATTTTTACAATCGGAATTCTCTAAGTCAAATCAGGGTTTTGATCAAAACTCACTGATTGACCTAGAGAGTTCTGATTTCATAAATTTCAGTTCTCGTGGATTTCTGAGGTTACAAGGAGTTCAAATATGCTATCTATTATTTATTAGACTTCTTCAAAGTATTAAAATATAATAATGAAAAATTGAAAAAAAAAATTAATATCGGATACCTTAGACCTTATATGAATTAGATTAAAGTCCACGTTGGATAGATTAGAAACTTCTTGGAGGGCATTACGACGAACCAGTTCATTAATTCTTTGATTTAAACAAAACTTGTCTATAAATGCAAAGTTATCTCACTAGCATTTTACATCCAGATTCTAATTTCTTGGCTGTCTCTTCCAAAATTGCAGTTCTGCATCGGCACTCTTAAAGGTGATTTCTTAGGTGTCATCCATGATCCCGGCGTCACTGAGTGAATCAACGCAAAATACTTAACATCAACCCAAAATAGATCAAATTTTTCTATGAAAATCGAACAAATTAAAATTATTAAATATCGATTAATTCGATTTTCGATTAAATTAATCAAAATTTTAAAACCAAATTAATCAATTTAAAATTTTATTTAATTAATTATATTTTTAAATACAAAATAATTAAATTAGTATTTTTATTAAATTTTAAAAACAAAGCTGAACCAAATTAATTGAAAACCAAATTAATTGTTAAAAAAATGAATTAACCAAATTTAATTTTTAGATTTCATCGATTCATTTGATTTTATCGATTATCTGCTCGCCCCTTGTTATTATCCAATGTGAAAATGAATTATACCTTCTTATTTGATATTAATATTTTTTTAACTTTTAAATTTATTTAAAAGTTGATAGAATTAAATGATTGTTGATCAGTGTTTTCTTTAATTTTTCAATCATTATTTTTTAAAAATAAAAATACCACAAAAATTTTGAGCATAAACCCATACATTGAGTTGAATATTGTCGAAGTAGGTTATAAATTCCACTTATTTTACTGCATTTAAACAGTGATTGTTATTTGTTGAGACATCAAAGAATATTGTTTGGATAGATATATATTTTTGAATAAATATACCAAAATATTACAATCCATAAATTGCATGATGTTAGATTCATCTAACAATCAAATTTTAATCTTATGGACATATTGCCTAGAAATTTTTTTAATACAACTGCAAAGCAAATTAATCCACTCATAAATAAGCAATTATATGCCTATTTTAATTATTTTCTCAAGCACATAAATTCCTATGAAGTTCTAATGGTTTCTTTTCATGAAACCATTGGGAATTTTCGTAGTCAGTAAGAATGAAAATGATAAAAAGAATATTTGCACAAAAACTGCTAGTAATTTGAACTGGGTGAACTGTATTATAATTTAGTCATCACAAGAATCATGCGAAAGCTAAAGCTGCAGCACATCTCAAAATATATTTTTTCAGTATAAAACACAATTTAATTTTATAATTTATTCCATCATTGGTAAGTTCTTCTAAGCACCACAATTGTAGTCATCGTCTCGTCGAGGAAGGAAAATGCTACTCACGTGCTCAGAACCGAGCTGTGATTTGGGAGAACAATGACTTGAAATCCTTTGTTGCAGTACCAGCACCCTCAGGCTTCGATGCCAGATCAAAAGCCTTGAACTTTGTCTCTTCGTCTAGCAGAACCTGTTAAAGTGAATAGCAATTTTATGAAGAAATTCAGGGATTTGTTTGGTAGATAACCCAGTAATCTATCTGCTACAGGGAAGAGCAAGACAATTTGTGTGGTTATAAAATAAAAGCCGCAGCAGTACCTGAATGCAGACTTCTGCAACATCAGCTCTTGGTATAGATTTGGTTTCAGTTTGGAGAAGTTCATCATCTTTTCCCACCACCAACTCTCTCTGTGAACCATCTTTATCGAGCAAACCTCCAGGCCTGATCCATCGACAAGAATTCAGTTGTCGTCAATCAACAGTATTCATGTTGAGGATACTTTCCTCTCCTAATCAATGTGAAGAGAAGGAAATGCAGTGTTTTTTATATCCTATCTTTCAGCATTTCCCTTTAATGAATATTTTTTAGAGAAAGGACGTGATTTCATTGTATTGGACCTTGCATATCAAGTACGTGTACACAATCTCTAGGAGTGGATTATTTAGAAGAAAAATACAATTTGGAATAGGGACCGAACCATCGCGACCTTCCAATTCTGTAGTTTGTCATCCAAACAGATCGGAATGGAGTCTATTCCATGAAACTTAGCATGAATGGCATAAAATGACATTACACCATTCACTTTCACTTCGGGGAGTTGCTTAATCGCCCTGGCATTATAACCTTTGGGAGGTTCATTCCCTTAGTTTACTATTTACGCTTCTGCTCGACTAGTAACCCTCTTACTTCGTCCATCTCTTCTATCATCCTGCATCATTCTTTGTTGCCACGACAAGGAAATGTGAGCAACGTGCTGAGATAGATCTAGACGTTTGCACCAAGGCAGCAGAAGGGTGTATAGCATACAGAATGGCATGAATTCCCCTATCATTAAAAGAGCAAGCATCTTCATATGGTAAATATTTATAGGGCTGATCAAGCACTCAAGCATCATTATGTTGGCCAAAACATTCGATATGGTTCTCATTTGAAGGGAATTAAGGATATTAGCCTGACATGGATGATTATTCTCTAGCACTGATTTGGAAAATAGATTTAAATGGTTCATTTTTTCTAATCCCATTGAACCAACTTTTGATAATCTTGAAAGATGAACATCAAATCTACTTTCAACACATCCTTGGTAAAATTAGAAATAGAAGGGATCATCAGGGCAAGCGACTTGTCTTGTCCCAACTTAAAAACCCCAAATTGGTCTATCTGCGAGAAAAAGAACCTTTGCTCGCTTGGACTTTGTGTGTGTGATGTAGAACAAGGTTTATTATTTTGATTTCAGTGCCAATTGGGATATTAGCCTGAGTGAAATGGCACCATCTTGATGCTGGTAGTGACACCTAATTTGGGGTATAATACAATGGATTCGGGTTAAATTTGAACCTAACTGACTTCAGTTATAAAATAATTAAATACCTATAGTTCAATTTGGATTGAACAAAAGCCAAATATCTAACAACCATACTATCAGTATTGCACAAGAAGTTGATGCTTAATTAGTTGACCTGGTTTGGTTTATTTGGATTTGAGATTTAAATTAAGGATAAAAAGAATTGAGATTGACCAGTAATCATGCCGGCATAGACAAACACAGATTGATAAGCCATACCTTATAATCGTGTAAGGTACACCAGATTCAGCTAAGTACTGTTCTGCCTTTCGTTTCCATACCTGCAGCAGAGAAACTAATCGTGACAGGACATAATTTTTTTTTCAATAGCCATCAATGCTATCATTTTCTCACACGAGTTTAAAAAAAAACACTCTGATAATTCTTACTAAGCAACTAGTTGAATACCCAACCTAAAACCTAGTCTCAACAAATTACTCATGCACATTAATCTGAAGGCAATCTGAGCAAAGCATTTTACTATTTGGGCTAATCCTACATCTATTAAAAAGTGCTTATCCCATTTTAAGTGGCTAAGATAGATGCAGACTCCTAAGGACATCCATGTTGCAAAGGGGAGGTTATGAACTTGTTTCAATCCAGTAGTAATTTGGATGTATAATTGCATTTTCATATAGTACATTAATCACAAAGGTTACATAAAAGGTTAATTAGGCATCAAACCAATTTCAGGTGTCATGGTTTTCTTGTGATAGGTTTAACTTGAGAGCAACCAAACCGCCTACCATTCAAGCTGATTTACATTCGAAATCCAGTCTACTTTAGAGGTTGAACATCAGTTCAGCACACATAAAATACTCAATCTAAACCTAATTTTAATGGTTAATACATAAATATAACAAAATCTTTAAATTTTTTTTCCAAATTTAATACACCCTTTAAATTTTATGTTAAAATCTAGCATCCGCCATGACTCTATTTAGTTTTCATTAAAATGCTGATTTGGCATTGAATTAACAGAGGATGCTTGATTTTACCATGAAACCTACATGATAATGGATTGAGGAAAATGCAAAGTTATGCTACATTTGAGAAAAAGGTTAAAAATTGTGCTATATTTATAATTGACTCTAATTTTATTGGGAACGATTTTGAAGTGTATGTAAACTGTAAAGTTTCTTTATCAGATTATCCATCTCAAGCTAATCAGCATAATTACACAATTAATTGCTCATCTGAATTCAAGTAAAATAGAGAATTTTCCTTCTTAACAGTTTGATAATTTCAAAAGTTGTCTTCAGTCAATTGGACATCAAAATAACAGTTCAAAATGCAGTATGTTGCTAGCTTTAATTCTGTTTCTTGCACCTGGTGCAAAGCAATCTCATATCATAATTTGATACCCAATAACTTGAGCATTATAGATAAGATTATTCAAGCACCTGCTAATCATGTACTATGAACTTATCTAGTCCTGAAATAATCATTGCTATTTCAGGAAACCTTTATTATATAAAATAGGCCAAGAATATTTGATTGAGAATTTGAGATGTTTGTCATATGACCAGAAAAAAAAGGTATGTGTCATATGCTGGTTATGCAATGCTCACTAACAATTCTACATGTATTTGGAATATTAATTGGAATTAGTCATCACAAAATAAAATAAATAGAGAAAATTAATAACAAAAATAATAGTTCTAAGGAAAAAGGATAATTACCAGTATGTTACCATCCCCAAGACTATTTAATGGATGATTTGGGTTTGTTCCACCCATAGAACCAACCAAAACAATATGCTTTACACCTGCTGCTTTGGCTGCAAAAAATAGCTCTGTTAGTCATATACATGATTGTTTAGAATGAAAAAAAAAACAAAAAACTTTACAGAATTTGTGTTACCTGCATCAATTTGATTCTTCTGACCAATCCAATCAACCTAAATCATGGGGAAATCTTAGGTTAGATTAAAGAAAAGAAAGGAAAATTTGCAGGAAGAGATTGACCAGAGAAATATAACCTGTTCAGGATATAACCCATCTTCAAAATAGAACTCAGGCCTTCCCCCTTTGCTTGGATCAAATCCTGGCTTCATTTTTGGCACAGCACTTGTGAGAATAATCAGTGCATCTATGCCTTGCACAGCAGGAACAATAGCATTCTCATCCCTTATGTCTGCCACAAAAATGTCATCAGCTCCTCCAATCTTTTCTTTACTCTCCTCAGTGCGTACAAGTCCTCTTGCAATAAACTGATCTGACCTTTCTTTCAATTTTTTAAAAACAATTTGCCCTGAAGTAAAAAATTACAAACATGGTGAAACTCAATTGACTGAGCATGCATGCATGGACACACAGAAGCATTTAGTGTTCTTGTTGCCTCTGTGTTCTGTGATAGGCATGAGTAGAACTCACAACTATTGCTGCAATGCAACCAGAATTAGATTGTTAGCTTAAATCTCACAGGATCTTAGTCCTTGTAAAACTGCAATGACCTTTCTATGAATTCTTCTTTTTGTAAGTAACATCCTTCTATGTGTCTCATATAGGATCAGATAAGTCAAATTTCCAAAACACCAAATAAAGTAGAATCCACAGTCGTAAGAGAGCACTTTCGTGATGAATTGATCTTTTCATTCTCAGTTTAATATTCAGTTGTTACACTTTTTCAGATTTTTTTTATCCATTTTCATATACGTAATTGTTCATTCGGCATCAATTTCTCGCTACCTCATTCTCTTTTCTCAGGATTTTTTAATAATACGAAGCACTGTTATATCGATGTATTCAATCATCTATCTTAAGTTTGGATGAATCAACGACGCACACAGCTACCAACACTCCGTTTTATTGCAAACTACACTATCTAGGTTTGGGGGGAAAATGCAAGTTGAATTCGCCCATTCTTAAGTTCCAAAGAATACTTTCGGTCCAAATTTTAACTACAAATTCTTCCAAAATTAGGGATTTTCCAAATCCCATCAGAAAAAGATCAGATAAAGTGGTTGCATCGCTTTTGTATTTATTCCATATCCAAACGTCCCGTGAACAAAAATTGAAGTTTAACTTCTCATACTTAAAAACAAACAAAAAAATACGTGGAGAAAAAAGAAGTGAGAGCCGGAAAAGGAAGGGAATGCGCGATGGGCCAGAACCTGTGCGACCAGCGGCGCCAGTGACGAGAACGGTGATCCTGGAGGAAGCATCGGCCATGGCTCACCACTTTCCACGCGTTCGACAGAGCAACTCTTCCTTCGACGGGAAGAGAACGGATCAGGCTGGGTGTTATCTAGTTGAAGCGGAGCAACTACTTTTCTAGAAGAATCCAGAGAAATCAAACAGAGAGTAGCCGAAAAAACAGATGGCCAACGGATCTAAACGGTCCAAAGGGCAAGATTATTGTTTGGATGGACAGGATCATCCCTAGAACGTTTGCATACCGGCGTTGAAACATGGGGGAGTTTCCGGATTACCAAATCCGTTTCGGTTGGGCCCCATTCTGTAACCCGATTCGATTGGTCCATTTAGGTAAAAAAAATATATATAAATTGAAATATAATTCCTCTTCAATTTTATATTATATAAGTTTATTTTTTATTCAATTAAATATTATTTTTTTCTCCTAATCACTGGATTCGGAATTCAATTGACTTAGATTGAATGGATTAATTAATTCTAATTAAATAATACTAAATTTAAAATAAATTATATTTCATTTTGATTTTTTTATAAAAAGGAGAATTAAATAAATCAGAATATATTAGAGAGTTGAAGTAAAAAAATTAGTAAAAATAAATTTTTTAGAGAATTGAAGTAAAAAAAATTGAGTAAAAGTAATTTATTTAAAAAATTGACTGAGGAAGAAGTTGAGTTTGCTATTAAAGATTTTAGAATAATTTATTATTACTTTAATAAATTAATAAAACAAATAAAATTAAATTTATAGTTTTTATTGTTCTCATGCTCAAATATTTTGATATTTTTTTCATAAACGAATTTCTTAATATTACTAATGATTTTTTTTCAGATACACTGGGATGTTTTCCTCTAAATTCATCTATGTTTTTTTTTTAATTTTGAAGTTCTTTAAGACTATTAATAATAAACCTTTTAAGTTAAAAATATTTTGATAACTTTAAAGCTCTCAAAATTAAAAAAAAATTAAAAACAAAAGGTGTCCTTAATTTTTATCATCAATAAAAGGTGACTTATTTTTATTAAAAAAACATTTATTATATTTTTTTATTAAACCTATTACCATGTAAAAAATTATTATATTAAAATATTCTTTAATTTTTTAGTTAATAAAATTACTTAATTTAGTCAAATTCTCTTTTACACTATTTTAATAATATTTTTCAAAACCATGGGTAATGACTTTATTAAAAATTACTAAGCAATTAGTAAGTTTGTACAAAATTATTATCTTAGATTTAATTAAAATTTTGGATCCTATAATAACTAACTCTTAATTGATTTGATAAAGCATAAAATTAAATTAAGTTAAAAAATATAAATTCAAAAGATAAATCTAAAAAGAAAATTTTAAATCTTAATCCAAAACTAAAATTTTAGAAAAATAATTTTATCAATTTCAAAAAAGATAATTTTAAATTTTAATTTGAAATTATATTTTAAAAAATCAAAATTAAATTTTTAAATTTTAACTAAATAAATTTTCATCTTAGTGTGAGAAAAAATTTACGCGTCTTATTAAGTAAGAATCTGAATTCTTTACTATTCAACTCGCAATTAATTTGGTAAAGTCTAAAATTAAATTACGTTAATGTCCTTTTTTTCACACTGAACAAAATTAAAGCTTATTAGTAAATATCTGGACTCTTTATTATTCAACTCTCAATTGATTTGGTGAAGCCCAAAATTAAATTATATTAATGTCATTTTTTTCTATTCACATAGGAAAAAATTTTAAGGCTTATTAGAAATTTTAACTTCTTATTTTTTAAATTCTAAAATTTTTAAAATAAAATCACAAATCTTAAAAATACAAATTCAAAAGATAAATCTATAATTACAAATCTTAAAAAGAAAAATTCAAATTTTAATCCAAAATTAAAATTTTACAAAATAATTTATCAACTTTAAAAAAGATAATTTGAAATTTTAATTTGAAATTATATTTTAAAACTTTCAAAATTAAAATTTTAAATTTTAACTAAATAAATTCTCTTCTTAGGATGAGATAAAATTTACACATTTTACTATATATATTTTACTATTTAAAGACTTTCAAGGCTTATTAAGAATTTTTACTTCTTATTTTTCAAATTCTAAAATTCTGAAAATAAAATCTTAAATCTTAAAAATATAAATTTAAAAGATAAATCTATAATTACAAATCTTAAAAAAAATCAAATCTTAATCTAAATTTAAAATTTTAGAAAATAATTTATCAAATTCAAAAAAGATAATTTTAATTTGAAATTATATTTTAAAATTTTCAAAATTAAAATTTTAAATTTTGACTAAATAAATTCTTATCTTTGGGTAAGATAAAATTTATGCTTATTTATATATTATACTAGTGTAATACCCGTGTGATGTACGAGAATCTTATACAATTCAAATAACATGTTTAGTGATAATATATATATGTGAATTTTTATTATTAAATGAAAAATTAAAATGAAAAGTAATTTTATTCAATCATGGATTCATGTCAACTGGAATCCTTGTACAGTTATTAAATTTCACTGTGAGATTGTGTTTGGTTTTCTAAAGTCCTCATGAAAAATCAAGGTAACGATGCATGATCATTAACATGAATTTAAAGGTGATATTAAGACAAGGATTAAAGTATTAAAAATAATTATACTCGATTAATATTAGACCAAATTAAAAGAAATGTCAAATGAGCATTCCAGATTTGTGTGTATCATCAATATGGAAAAAAAATGAAACTATAAAACTATAAAATATATGTAGCAACCCTTTCAATTTGTTTTCTTTTATTGTGTAAAAAACAGCAACAATAAGGAAACCTACCTGTACATGTAGGTGTTGGTGCAATCTTGGTTAGGTCAGGGTTGACCTAGTTTGACTAAGCTCGGGTGAGCTTAGGTCTGGTAAGCTTGGTAAGCTTAAGGTTGGATGTTTCGATGTTTGATAATAATGTTTGAATGTCATATGATGTTTGAATATCGTATGATGTCAAGTGGGTCACGGTTGACTAGAGGCTTGACGGAAAAGACCTAATGGGACTAGGCACACCTAGTGGGACTATGTGAAGTCCAGGTGGATCAAAGAGATCGCACGCTGGCATGGGAAAAGACCTAGTGGGACTAGGCACACCTAGTGGGACTAGGTGAAGTGCAGGTGGATCGGGGAGATCGCACGCTGGCATGGGAAAAGACCTAGTGGGACTAGGCACACCTAGTGGGACTAGGTAAAGTCCAGATGGATCGGGGAGATCGCATGCTGGCAAGGTAGAAGGCTACCGAGAGACTAGACCTAACTCGAGGGTTAGGCGAATCTAGTTGGGAACCAGGTTAAGTCCAAGCTGGGAGCTAGGCAATAGAAATCCAGGTTGGTCAAAGGGGTTGACCGAACACTTGGTAGGGGATCCTAGACTTGTGAAAACAAGTTAGGTTGGACTCAATCGATTGGGTAATCGATTGGGTGAATCGATCAATGGATCGATTAGGGCAGTTTGCGAGAGAGAGCAGAAGAATCCTGAATCGATTGGGTAATCGATTCAGGGTATCGGTAATCGATTGGCTGATCGATTACGGCAGCTTGCGCGAGAGAACAGAAGAGTTCTGAATCGATTGGGTAATCGATTCAAGATACTTGTAATCGATTGCTAATCGATTACGGTTCGAAAACTAGCCGTTGATGGCTAAGTGTGACGTGGTAATCGATTGGGTAATCGATTCAGAAACCCTAGGCGTCGGGTATAAGGGTTTTCGCGCAGGTTTTGAGCCACAGCTCTTCTCCCCTTCTTCTTCCTTCTTCCACGCCATCTCAAGAGAAGCTTTGGGGCTTAGTGTTGCTGTCACGCCCCGAGACCCAGGAGCCGCTGATCCAATAGAAAATCGGACAGCACCTCCCCTGTCCAGCGGACAATTTACACAAACACACAGATATAACTAGCACAACCACGCAGTTAAATGGTCTCAGGCCTCAAATCTATGCAGAAACAATAGATATATAACTATACCCATCGTAAAACCAAAATACGAACTCACTTGAGCTGCCAGGGGGCAGGAACAAAGCCAAAACCCCACGAAGTCCAACATAGGACTCAAAAGTACAATACCATCGAATAAAACATGAATACATGTTCAAAACATGGCAACGGAAGCAAAGTATATACTACAGGGTCCATAACCAAAAAACAACATAAACTAAAACAAAACAAAGCTCCTAGCGAGCTGGGAACTGGCGGCTAGGGCTCTCCTAGCAGACATCAACTTGAAATTAAGAAAAATAACCAACGGTGTGAGTCCAAAAAGAACTCTGCGGATACCCAGAGTAGATATGCATAGAAAGTTATACTAACAATAAGAGTTCCGCTAATACAGTCTCATATCAACAATAGGGAAAGACTAGAACAGTAAATACTGAGGTAGATACATACCAGAATCCATCTAACCTGTATAGAGGGTAAGAAATACTAATGGAATACCAACAGACATATAATCTCAGATAACAAGTCTCCAGAATATGCATGTCAAACAAGTGCAAGAATCAAGTGCAGCAAACAATGCACGATGCAAAATATGCACATGGTGCAATGACATGTGTCACCCGCTAGTCCCAGTCAGGATCATCGTCCGCGACGTCTGCGTGGGTAGAGCTGTGACAACCTGTACGAACCCTGCCATCACTGCTCCTAAGTGACCGGGTGGACAGGATGCTGGTGGAGACTCCGCTCCTACCCCAAGCAATGGGGGAGTCAAGCTCTCATCTCCTCGTGGCTCAGTACGAGAAGGGACCCCTGGCTGCTACCACGCCCGCGCTCACCCTCCAAATAGTGGTCGAACGGAGCAATACAGGGAAAATGCGCACATCCTACGGTATCCACTAACCCATGAGTGGCCGTGTACGCATATCATATACCGGAAGACGATTAGACTCAACCACAAGGGAGTCGCTGATCGTCGGCATGCAACAATGCAAGGATGGTGTATGATAGATACACATACCTCCCTCCCCAAGTCCTCAGTATACTAAGTCTCAGCCTGAAATCCTATAACAAGAAATACAGGTAACCTACAAGGTATACTGGCTGGAAACTACAGATCCCTCAAGGTCAAATGCAAGAGGTACAACACGATCTCTAAGCATACATATAGATATGACAATACCTGAGACTATATGGAACTACAACATAATAACTCAGGGATAAACCACATGTATCCAGAACAGGCATAATAACTCAGGGATAAATAACAAGGATCCAGAACAGGCATAATAAACAGGGATAGCGTATAATCTTACTGCTATCTATAACAGTCTATGCATAACAAAATGACAATATCAAACAGATAAGTCAAAGGGTACCCACCTCCAAGAGTGGAAATCCGTATCAAACGCGATAGAACCACCCGTCAATAATAATCCAATCAAGCTCCTGTATCAAGGATGCATTTAGTTAGCTATTACAAAGATAGTAGCTAGCTAACCAGTCCCTAAATCATATTAGGGTTAACCTAACTATTTCCTTTCCATTTAATTACCCTTGGTAATTAAGATTAGATTTACTTTAAAGGTAAACTCGAATTCAAGTTCCTTAGGCTACAACCTATAAATAGTTTCAATTCCGAAATTACCAAAACTCATCAACTTCAATTTAGTGAACAAACACATCCCTAGATCAAATCGATCACCACAAGTGCAGCACACCAATTAGCAACTAATTCAGTAGTAGAATCACAGTAAAACCACATCCTGATCCAGGTATAAGCCACGAAACCTAATTTGAATTCTCAGTTCATCCAACCATTAGCCAAATAGCAACCCTTACCTCAGCTCTCTGAAGATCCGAAGCAATCCCTTTCCCAGCTCCAAATCAGAAGCATTCCAGGCACCAGAATCTCAAGAAAATCTCCACGTTCAGAGCTGACAATTAGTTGGAGATTTGAAACCGAGAGGAAACCACAAAACCCCAATCAAATTTAGACCTGCCATCACACTCGTATCAGCTTGTATCCAACACCTCGAGTCCATCTACTCCGTACCAAAACAAATTAGCTGGAGAAGACCTTACCTAAGGTCCGCCGGACACAACAAGCTCAACTCTAGATTCTGCTGTGGCTTCCAGATCTCCCGGTCAAACCATAGGGTATAATCCCCCTCGGCGTCGACTTCAAACGGCGAAGGAGAAATCGAGGCTAAGACTCGTGTGCGCCGAGTTACGGTTGGTAGCAAGAGGGGAGAGTCTCACCGGGTCAACCTTAAGCCAAGGTTCCGGCTAGGGCTCGTCGGCTTCGTGTGGAGGAGACGGATTGTCGGCGATCGAGTGGGTGAAGCAGCGGATTCGTGGGGAAAAGTGATGCGGCTAGGGCACGCAGGCGAAGGAGAAGAGAAGAGAAGGGATGAAGCGTTCGGGTTTGGTTGTGAAATCGACCGGATGGGGTTTAGGTCAAGGTTTATAAAAGATGAACCTTTTGCACTTTAGTCCAACCAATTTTCCATCTAATTGCAAAACCACCCCTAGGGTTTAAGGTTATATACGCTTAAGCCCTTGTAACCATTTGTTTTATTACATTTTGGTCCCTAAATTTGTGTCCAAGGACTCGGAAGCCCTGGAACCTATCCGGTAACTCTCCGAAAATTTTTCGGAACCTAATCAAACGTGTCGGATTTAACAGTTGCTGCACTTCCAAAGTTCTAGAGGCGATCACAAGTTTGAAGATAGCAAGGAAAGCAAATAGAGCTTATTCATTGTAAATCTTGTAAGAATTCATTTGTGTTTTGCTTTGTAATCTTGTTGTATCTTCTTGTAAGCTTGTAAGAGGTTTCTCCACCTCAAGAAGGAAATCTTTCATAGTGTATGAGAGAGTGAGGAGAGTGAATCCTTGGATTAGTCACCCGGCCGGGGTGGATACCAAGTAAAATCCAAAGTGTTAGCATTGTTTGAAGTGTTCCGTCACGACAAATCATCTACAAGCAAATCGGAGCTAATCACCCCCCCTCTAGCTCGTCTACCGATCCCAACAGTAGGCATCCTGACCGGGGTTGAGGCGAGGATAAAAAGATAGCTTCATTGAAAGATCAAAGGAGACGGCGCCAAAGGAGAGGGCGGCACTATAGATGACCGGATCGAAGAAAACCTCTGCAGAATTGAAGGAGATGACAGCATAGGAGAGGGCAGAACCGTAGACGACCGGATCAAAGGAAATCTCTACAGAATTGAAGGAGAAGGTGGCACAGGAGAGAGCGACAACGTAGACGACCGGATCGAAGGAGACGGTGGCAGAATCGAAGGAGACGACGACAAAGGTGGCGGCGGCAGAGCAGAGAAAGCGATTATTTAGGGTTAGGAGAGGGCGATCGTTGACCGCTGACCGCCGACCGCCGTCGGCGACCGGCGACTGACGACCGGCGACCGGCGATCGCCGCCGGCGACCGGCGACCGTCGCCGGCGACCGGCGACCGGCGACCGCCGCCGGCGACCGGCGACCGACGACCGCCGCCGCCGACCGGCGACCGCCGCCGGCGACCGACGACCGCCGCCGGCGAACGGCGACCGCCGCCGGCGACCGGCGATCGGCGACCGCCGTCGGCGACCGGCGACCGCCGCCGGCGACCGGCGACCGCCGTCGGTGACCGGCGACCGCCGACGGGCAACGACGGTCGACGACCATTATTTGCAGCCGATGACCGGCAACGACTGTCGATGGCCGACGATCGAGGGTACGAATATGTATATAATATCATCTTACTTTTTAATTTTTAATTTATGGGAATATAATATTATTATACTTAAATTTAACTAAAGGGTAATACGATAAAATATTATATTATGTCATAGACTATTGTCTCCAAACAAACAAGATTTTATTTGATTACCTAAATTGAACCAAACAACTTCAGAACCAAACAACTTCAGGTTATATTTCATTCTCCATTACCTTGGTTGTGTTTGATTGAGGGTTATCCTTGATGACCTTGGTTATCGATCTAAGGTTATCAACGAAAATCTTGTTTGATTTAGATAATTAGCTATTCCTATAATGATCAATGCCCGACACGTCAGTAAAAGGGTTATGCAACCCGGAATCGGAAAACCTTAAGAAAGTAAGGTTTTTCTTGATTCCGGGGTTATGAAACTTATTTTTCCAAAATTATCCTCCAGTATTTACATTTGAGACGAAAATAACTATTACAATTTATTAACTTCCGGAAGTATTATTCGCGGCCGAAGACGGACAACGACGGCCGGCGGCAGGCGGCCGGCGACCACCGCCGACGACTGGTGGCCGGCGGTTAGCGTCGAACGTAGACGGTCGACTTCGACAGCTGGCCGGCAGCCACCGGCGATCTGTGTCGATTGCCAGCGTTTGGCGTTGACAGCCACCGGCGATCTGTGTCTGTGTCGAACACGGACACTGACGGTGGACGTCGACGTCGACGCCGACGTCAATGTCATCGGCGAATATTTTTTTAATCTAATATTTTAATTAGATTTTTAATAAATTAAATTAAGAAAAATTAAATAAATATAATTTAAAATTTAATAAAATTATCTAAATAAATTCTAAAGGGTAATACAGTAAAATATTATATTATGTTATAGACTATTACCTCTAAACAAATAAGATTTTATTTGATTACCTAAATTTAACCAAACAACGTCAAATTATGTTTCATTCCCAATTACATTAGTTATGTGATTACTTGGAAATCACATAACTAAGGTTATATATGCTAATACGAAAATACCTATAAGTTAGCAACGTTGCCAATAAAAGTTCTATAGGTATCTTTGATTTGTAATTCCTTTATTATAGGGTATAGGGATGGAAATAGATCAGACTTTTGCCTTAACAGACCAGGCCCGTATAGTAACAAAATAGTTTGAGCCTGGCCTATGACCTGTTATAGGCTTTGTTCTTGGCCTAAGTCTGGTCTGTTCAATAGCCTTACTGGCCTGCAACCTGTTTACAAAGTTTGTAAGTTAGAACACTTTATACAGGCCAACAGGCCAAAGCATTAAACAGGCTGAAAATCAACCTTAACAGGCCTTGCATCATACATGCCTCAAAACGGGTCTTGCATCACACAGGCCTCAAAACAGGTCAGGCCTACAAATATATACATATGTATCTAATTTTAACAGACTCAGACCAGCTTGTCAGGCTTGGTAGTCTTTATATTGAGCCTGGGCTTGAAAAGAAAAATAGGCTTTGAAACAGGCTTGAATATTATCCTATTTCTAAACAGGTCAGGCTAAACACAGGCCAGGCCACGAGCCCCTGACAAATCACCTAGCCTATTTCCATCCCTAATAGAGTAGTTCTCTTGAGTTGGCATTTTTCTTGTTCGATGAAATGTGTCTGTGGTCTGGGTACTATGTATGCATGCATGATCTTGATGTCAAAAGCATAAAATTTGTATCTTATGAGGATTTGAGGATGAACTAAAAGGAGAACCTAACATTCCGACCTGTATAATTCGAGATGTAGAGAGTTGTTTATGAAAGTAGAATGTTATGTCATAAGTAGCAATAGGTTGTTATAGAACTTAATAGATCAATTCCAATTCGTCGACACATATTAGGAGAGGGCAACTCGGGAGTTGTGGGATTTAGTTACAGGGTCTTCTTAGGAAAACAATCTCTCATCTCTGCCGCTCTAAAAGTAGATGACAAATTTGAGTTAACACGCTGGTATAGTTCCAAAAATTCACATCAAATACCATAGAATAGTCTTCCTACATAAATACCTATTGAGGATAGGAAACCAAACATAGATTAGGTGTTTACAATTATTTGGGTGAAACCGAAATCCTAGATTCACATAAATACCTATTGAGGATAGGAAACCAAACATAGATTTGGCGTTTATAATTATTTGGGTGAAACCAAAGTCCTAGATTCACTTCCTCTTAACTCACTTCCCTAACTTAGCTCTCTTCTCTGCCTTCTCTTGCTTGCATTTCTCTCAACTCTCTCTCGTTCTCCTAGCCTTGTTTGTGAACTCAACCAACCCTGATTCTCTAGATAACTTATTTTACCACCCCGATTAGTACTCGATTCACAGTCCTCGTGTGATTGATATCATTTTATTACTTGACGATATTTTGCGCGCTTAAGGAAATATCACCAGCATACACCCAGAGCGGCTCTCCTTCTATTGGCTCGACAAGAAGAGGTAGATTCACTAGGTACTCTTTGATTTCAGCCAAAGCTTTATCACACTCGTCCTAGTGGAATTTGGTGGCTCGGCAAATTACTTTAAAAAATTAGAGACTCCGATCAGTCAATTGGGAGATAAACCTGGATAGTACTATGATCCAACTGACCAACCTTTGCGCTTCCTTGAGATTTTGGGGGGAGCCATATTGCAAAGCGCCTCGACTTTAATCGAGTTGGTTTATCCCTCGTTCAGTCAAAATATAGTTGAGGAAGCAACCACTTTTGTCTTTAAATAGACATTTGTTGGAGTTCAATTTGAGTCTATACTTCCTCAGCGTACTACACGTTTCTTCAACATCAACAATCAAATCTGCTGCTCGGGTAGATTTGATCAAAATATTATCAATGTACACTTCAATATTTCTTCCGACCTACTGTTGGAAGATCTTGTCCATAAGTTGTTGATTCTTTAGTCCGAACGACATAACATTATAATAGAAAATTCCATCGGATGTGACGAAGTTAATAATTTCTTAATCTTCCAAAGCGAGAGGAATTTAATGGTAACCTTCGTAGGCGCCCAACATCTAAATAAACTTACTTCTAAAAGTGGAGTCCACCATTTGGTCGACACGGGGGAGAGGGTAGAAGTCTTTCAGGCAAGCCTTATTAAGGTCTCGAAAGTCGACACATACTAGTCGTTTATTTTCAAGCTTAGCTACCAATACTACATTGGCCAAGCAAGCTAGAAATTGGAATTCTGGAATATGCCATTCTTCCAACAACTTGTTGACTTTTGCTCAGATGGTTTTATTTTGGGCAGCTGCAAAATTCCTCTTCCTTTATTTTACCTGTTGGGAATCCGGAAGAATGTGGAGTCGATGTTCCATCACTGTCAGAGATATGCCCGTTATTTCTTGTGGCTACCAAGCGAAGTCATTGTTATTACAGGCAAGACATGTAATCAGTTTCTTTTTAAGTTCTAGAAGCACTTCAGCTGTGATCCTAGTGGTGGCTTTTGGCCGATCAAGGTATAGTTGTACTTCTTCTTGATCCTCAACTGGTTGGACCATAGATTCCTCCTATACAACATGTACCCCCACTAGCTAGCTCTTCTAGTGTATAACGCTTTTAAAATGATCAACTTATCTAGATGCTTCTATCTAGGTGTCATAAACACCTAGTTGAAGTCCACTAAAGATAACATATATTTTTTTTCCTATATTAAATACACCATTTAGAATCACGTATAAATAATATATTTGGATTAAAGAGAATTACAATTTAAAATAAAATGACTTACCATCGAATGAAATGTAGGAAATAATATTTGACAAGTTTCTTGTAAATTATATAACCAAAAAAATTAAAATTTATCAAAAAAATATTATTCATATTGTAGCAAAAGATTGTTTGGCTTGTATACTGTAACTGCTACACGTTGTATTTACTTAGATAGGTAGCTAAAATCCTAATAAAAAATATTGTACAGAAAGAAAAATAGACGCTGGAATGGAAGGCTTACGATCGAGAATGGAAGGCTTACGATCGAGAATGGAAGTCTGGGAGCGGCAGCATCAATTTTGTTTGCAGCGACAGTTTGGGGAACTTGTGTATAGTAGCTGCTACACGTTGAGCAACTACTTTGAAATAGCTTCTACACATTATAACAGCTACTGTTGAATAGCTGAAACAATGTGTATAAGTAGAGCTATTGTTGCTTTCACATTGTGTAGCTAATATCGAGTAACTACTACAACGTGTAGCAACATAACTAATTTTTCAGTTTTCAATAGTTTCAATCTTTAGCACACTATTTGTAACCCTAGCATAGCTATTGCTGAGCAGCAATTACATGTTGTAGCAGTTACTATACAAGTAGATGCTTCAATGTACAAGCCCGACTATATAGTAATTGGTACTACATGTAGCAGTTACTTTGTAGAAGAGCTTGTACATTGTAGCATCTATCATGATCTTAAATCCTAATTAAAAATTTGTAAGGTAGAAGGATCAAGGAATCCTAATAAAAAAATATTATAAATAGAGAAGAAACTCGCAACTTGCAGCGCTTATGCTTTGCTTGCGACAAACGGTTCAGAACGGGCGCAACTAATTAACGGGAGCGGGAGCGACGGAAGATAGCGACGAAGGAAGGAGCGAGAGGGAGGAAATTTTAAATTTAAGAAAGTCGAGAGATTAAAAGTTGAGTGAGAGTTTTGAATGGAGCACGGAAGAAGGGAGAACAAAAGAAATTTAATAATATAATAAATTTGAACTAGCAACGTCACATGAGCGCATCGTTTATAGTTGAAAAGCTTCCAGTGTGTGTGTGTGTGTGTGTGTATTTTGTTAAATCTGACACTTTCGACGTTATCCAAAAAAAATTTCGGCAGTTATTTTCGGGTTCCGTTCCTTTGGACGATACTTAAAGGGGTTAATCGGTTAAATCATGAAACCTGAGGAGGGTTGAAGTGGAATTAGCTAAAATGGGAGGGGTTAGGTACTTAAAACTCATGCCTAGGGGCTTAACATGGAATGGCTGAGTTTGGAGGGCTTAGATGAAAATTTTTCATTACCTTATAATCTTCTATTTCCCCGTTTCCGCGAGCCCTAGCTCGTAGCCAACCCACACCTCATCCTCTTCGCATTCTCCTCCACTCCATAGCATGACGCCTTTCCACTGCGATCTACCGACGCCCCTCACGTTGTCGCTCGCAAGCCCTCTGTCCCTTGTCGATTCCTCTCCCGCCGATCGCAAGCCACTCCCTCACGTGATCAGAGCAGTGTGAGCTAGCGATTCTTTTGCTCCCTTCTTGGATTTTTCTTCGTATCCACGCGAGGTAGGAATCAAATCCGAGCTGGCTTTGGTTTCATCGCCAACAGATCGCCTGTGGGTCTCTTCTCTCCTCTTTTCCCTAGTTCTGTTGTCCGTTGCCTCTGCACACACTTAGCGTCGCAACATGATCCATTGGAGGTGGATCAACCCGGAGGAGGCAGAGGAGTCTAGAGTTCTACAGCATCGACGGAGCTTGATTTTAGGGTTAGCTCCCAATTCTGGGTAAGTCAGCGAATGTTTACTTGGATTTCACTGTGAGACCATTGCTTCATTGATGAACCCTAATCCACTTCAAATCGTAGCCTTGCGTGGAGTTTCCTAGTGATGCTAGCTCAGATCGGCTGGAGTTGGCTGCTGTGGAGACTTGCCGGGCTCAGTATTTCTTGCTTCTTGGGGTTGGCTGTTGTTGGCTTTGGATCGCTTGGAATTTTGAGGTAAAATCTAATTAGGTTGTTATAGCTGTACATGTGCCTCTGTGTTGGAATTTTTGAACTGATAGAATGGTAGTTTAGTTTGGTTTCTTTGATCTTGAGCTCTTGTCATATGATGAGTTATTGTTTGGGTAGCAACTCTGTTTTTAGGAGTGGTTGTGTTGTAGGGATTTGGTCAGTAGGTTATTTCCTTGATTTTGTAGTTTTTGTTGGTGCAGGAAGCACCATATCGAACCTTGTTTTGATATTGACAAAGGGTTCAAAGTTAAGTATTATTTGTTATCCAACAATGTTACTTGAGTGTGCAGGAAAAGTCCTAGCGAAGGATTGCTAAGCACCTGGCGAAGGAATGCCAGGATACAAAGCCCTAGCGAAGGACTGCTAGGCACCTGACGAAGGAATGCCAGGATACAAAGCTCTAGTGAAGGACTGCTAGGCACCTGGCGAAGGAATGCCAGGATACAAAGCCCTAGCGAAGGACTGCTAGGCACCTGGCGAAGGAATGTCAGGATACAAAGCCCTAGCGAAGGACTGCTAGGCACCTGGCGAAGGAATGCCAGGTCATAAAGCCCTAGCGAAGGGCTGCTAGGCACTGGTGAAGGAATGCCAGGGTAAAAAGTCCTAGCGAAGGACTGCTAGGCGTCAGGCGAAGGACAGCTTGGGACAAAGCCCTAGCGAAGGACAGCTAGGCACCGGGCGAAGGACAGCTTGGTATCCAAGACATGGCGAAGGACAGCTAGGCAAAAGTCCAACAAGAGGAGCGGTTGGCATCAGGTACATTCTCCCGAGAGGAGTAGGTGAGGACGCGTTCCCCGTCGAGGGAACAGTAGGCGTCGGTTCGACCTAGGGTTCCATTTTGGAGACCCAAAGTCAGAACCAAGACAGCTAAGGCTGTATAAAAATTAATATGTTACTGCTTTTTGGACTAACCCTGGATGCAGGACCGAAGGACTGAGTGTCTGCAGCTCAGAGAGCCTCAAAGGAGTGAGGCAGAAGCTGAGCAGGGTGCCCCGGATGTTCCGGGCGCGCCCAAGGTGAAGACCAACCAGCAGGAGCAAAAACCGCTTCGACAGTTGACTGTCGGGGCGCCCCGGATGCTCCGGGCGCCCCCATCGCGCGGGGGCGCCCCGCATGCTGCGGGCGCCCCCAGCGCCAACTACCGAAGCAGCTCCCCTCGAAGCCAACGGATGAAAGTTTGACCCGGTCAATACGGGCGCCCCGAGCGCTCCGGGCGCCCCGGTCAAAGCTGTCCCGAATGTAAAGGGATCAGAAGCTGACCGAGCAACTTCCTGATCAAATGACACGTGGGGGGGGGGGGGCGCCCCCGACGTCCCGGGCGCCCCCAGGGCTATATAAAGGGCCCTCGACCCCAAGGTTCAGAGCAACAATTCATTCAACGCTTCTACGCTCTTCTGCTTCCGCGCTTTGCTCCGGCAACCTCCCGACTCAAGATACAAGCGCCGACGACGTCCTACTGCTCCGGAAAAAGAAATCTACATCGGACGTCGGTAAAAAGAAGAGCTTAATTTCAGTACTGTACTAAAACTATAATTCCAATTCTGTAACTGTTCTTTGTGCGATTATAGTATTGCCCGCAGTAAACGGTCAGCGACCGTGGGCCTTGGAGTAGGAGTCGACCTAGGCTCTGAACCAAGTAAAAATCTTTGTGTTTGCATGTTTTGTTTTAATCTTCCGCTGTGCAATTTCTCTATTTCAAATCCGAACGTTTTTCGATATTCACCCCCCTCTATCGGTTCTCTCGATCCAACAAGTGGTATCAGAGCGGGGTAGTTCAAACTTGGTGCAACCACCAATTTGAAAGTTTTTTTTTCGGATTTACGAATTTTTATTTTATTTCTTTTCTTTTTCTTTAATCGAGGTGGTGCAACACCACTCGATCTTCATTTCACATAAATAATATCTGTAGGTGTGTTTAAAATATTCTTACGCCTTTTTCAATTTTGAATTCTTATTTTCTCACCATAACTCAGAATTGATAAAACGAACAACTTTTGAAAATTTGTCATAAAATTTTTTTTTTATTATTTTAATATTTTTCTCGAAAATTGTGCTAAGTAAATTTTGTTTCTAAACATTAAATTCCTACTTTTTCATCATTAATCAGAATTGACAAAATCAACATTTTCAAAAATTTATCATAAATTGTTTTTATTATTTTACTCTTATTTCGCCTCGAAATTTGTGTAACATTTATTTTAGGCTATTTTTTTTCTCCCGCACTACTAATCCAAGACCAAGTCTTGGTACATTTCTGTTATTTCTTTTGTGCGCAAGGATTAAACTAAATGACCAACCACGAGTGGAACAGTGCCCGTCCACCACTATTCTCCGGCGACAACTTCAAGTTTTGGAGATGTCAAATGGAGTCCCTTCTGAAGGCCCACATGGACTTATGGCGAATCATCCAAACGGGATTCTCTTTTCCCATAGAAGATGAGTCATCAATCGAGTGGGATAAACTGGATGAACACACCCTCAATCAAATCGAGACCGATGCAAGGGCAACTGCAATCATACAATGTGGCCTAACTAAGGAGCAACTCGAACTAGTAGGTCCAATCAGATGTGCCAGAGAAATCTGGGAAAAACTAATTGATCTTCATCAAGAGATCTCAGATGAAGAAAAAGATCAGGTAAGTTATCTTGCCCTTTCGGTCCAAGCACAAACAGCCGAGTCAGAGTTTGAACCCGAATCCAAAGTCGAACAAGAATCAGACGACGAATTGACTGAGACGGTAACCGATTTTGAATTCTTTTCAAAATTAGAATTAAATAATCAAACAGATACTGTAATGGTCGAGGAAGGTGTAAATTCTTTTGCAAGGAAAAATCCTAAAAAACCACCAAAGAAGGAGCTTCAACTAGTACTCGAGTCCGACTCAGACACAGAATCAGAAAATGAGCCTAGATCCGAGGCGGCAAGAATCAAGGGGGAGATTCCCAATAAGGAACCAAAAGGTAAAAGTGTAAAATCAGATTTTAATCATGTAATTTGTTACACATGCAGGGAGAGAGGGCACTACCAAAGTGAGTGCCCTACTCGTAAGATGCGAACGACACCACCGATGGCGACAAAGGAACCAGTTCCAAAAGCACGAAGGGACAAAAGTCGCATCCAATGCTTCAAGTGCCAGGAGTTCGGGCATTATCAAAGTGAATGCACAAATAAAAGAGCTACCAAGAATGCTGGACAAACAATCGACAAAGGTAAATTTACAGTATTTGAAAATCCGTTATTTACCTTGAACAATGTGATTGATTCATGTAACTTAATTAAAGCAAACTTCAGAAAATTGAAACAAGAAAATGAAACCTTAAAACATATGGTCAATAAGTTAGAAAATTTAATGCATAATCTTGCTGATTTCGAAAATCCGGAGGATTACTCCAATTGTGACCTTACTTAGATAATTGTTTGTTTTAATTATGTGTTTCTTTTTATTATTTTTTTGCTTAGAATTAGGACTGGTTAGTTTAAGGACTGAACCAACTTAACTGAAATTTGAACAACATAATATTGGGTGGCGGTGAGATGATAGTACGTTAGGAAAGCCAATTCTAATAAGGTTAAGTATACTCTACTTGGTCTCTTTAGACTGGTGAAACTAGCCGAAGCTATCGATCCAAGACCCAAACTAGTTAGACCAGAATTTACCAAAAAGTAATTTTGAAGATGAAATTTCACTAAAAGGCTTTGTCTAGGAAAGGGTTGATGATCCAATAAGGCTACGGCCAAAGAAGGCCTTGTACCTCGCCAAGACCTGGAAGCCAATTTTTGAAATTCAAATTCAATTTACTCTTTGTTAAAGTTGAATCTAACACAAATTTTCAGTTAATTTTAGATTCAAATATCTCTTTTCAAAATAAATTTAAATTGGGTTTAAAAATTAATTTAACTTTTCAAAATTAATCATGACCTTTTCAAAATAAATCTTTCTATTAAAATATGCATCTCACAAAATAGTTAAGGATATCCTGTTTTGTCACTTAGAAATGGGTGAGATGCTCAGGACCTAAAAGTTTAGTCCAACCCAATCAACCGTACTAATGAAATTCAACTTAGTTATTTTCAATCAATTATTTTCAAAATTCAACTTAACAATTTTTAAAATTCAAAGTTAAAATTCTAATTAATTTCAAAATCTTCAAAAATCATTTTAACTTTTAAACTAAGGTTTAATGTTTCAAAATTATCCATTTTTTTGTTAAAATTAAATATTTGTCTCACACAACCCATAAGGTTAATATGTTTGCCCACGTAGAACTGGGTGAGACATCTAGGACCTAAAAGCATAATTCACTATCCTTTTAAATAACAAAGTGTGCAAAAGTTATTCAAAATTATTTCTAGTTTGCAAAGTAATCAAGTTTACTGTACCCTACTTTTCTTTCAAAATAGTGAATTTCATGTTAAATATCACAATAGACACATTTTAAATAGAATCAAAGGCTTGTTTGATTTAGTTATTAATCGGTCGAACATAGTAAACTGAGTTAACCTTGGTCAACATAGTCAAACCCTAGTCAACTTGGTCAACATTGAAGTCCCTTAAGGAACTTAGATAAAACACAGATTGTGTCAGATACGGGGGGAGTTCTTCTTAATCTTTTTCGAAAAATTCAGATTTTTCAAAAACCTTATGCTTTAAAACTTATTCAAAAACCCTCGATATTACTATCTCTTTGAAAAATTGTCATCATGATTGTCGAAAACTGTGCTATCATTTCAAGTTATGTTTTCAAAAATTTATCTTAAAAGTTATTATACTCAGAAGATTGTTCAAAATTATTCTTTTGATTTTAATAAACCCTAAAGACACAAAGGAAGGTCCACTTCATGATCTACAAGGACTCCGAGGATGTGTCAAATTTAGGGGGAGTCTAAACCAAAAGAAATTATTTCTAACAAGTACTTTCTTTCACAATTATTTTTGAAATTATCAAATAATTCTTTTGATCTGAACTGACCCCTAAGGACTCAGAGGAAGAATACTTGTGGTCAACAAGCTTCCAAGGACTATGTCAAGTTTAGGGGGAGGTAAATTAAAAGAACTATTGAACATTTCAAGATATGTTGTGTTAATACACAAGTTTTCTAAGTTCTTTTGAAAATACAACTAATTTGCCTTTAAAAATAACAATATTCTATTTCTCAAAATGTTTTTGTAGCTTAGTAAATCCTTTTTGAAATACTTTTTGAAATTTTCTTTAGTTTGGAGAAATTTGCAGGACACTTAGGAAAATGTCCTTGTAGTCAACAAGGTTTCCTAAGATTGTGTCAGATTGGAAAAGAAACCTAGTTAAGTAAAATGTTTTCAAAATGCATAATACTCTTCAAAAACTACTTATATTTTTCAAAATGCATAATACTCTTCAAAAACTACTTATATTTTTCAAAATCTAATAGTTTTCAAAAACAGTACTTAGACTTTCCAAAAAGGCTCAACCTTTTTTAAAAGTACTTGCATATTTTTTTTAAAAATGCATATTTTTCAAATAATACTTATATTTTCGAAAATGCATATTTTTTTAAAAAGTACTTCGATATAATGTTTTCTAAAGTACTAATACTTTTCAAGGCAATAGTGTTCTAAGCACGTGAATTTTCAGAAAGACTTGCCTACAAATACATTTTTTTTGTTGGTACAATTTAAGCTTTTGCTATGCTTTTAAGAATAATACTAAGTATTTCTATGTTGTCAAAACTCATATGCTCTGATACACAAACTTTTTCCTTAACACTAATTTCAAAATATGTTTAAGGGGGAGAACAAGAAAGAGAGAAAGGAGTGTTTTTTTTTGATAAACTTTCATCTCTGTTTCAAAAAGCAAAAATTTCTAAATATTTCAAAATGGTTTTAAATGTTAAGTGTTGGTAAAATTTCAATCTACTGTCAAGTATTTCTAGTGCTTCAAAACTTTCTAAGTATATCTAAATGTTTCCTTTCTAAGTGTATCTAAATGTTTCTAAATACATGTTTTTTCAAAAGTAAAATTTTCCTTAGTAAACAAAATTTGTCTGAGCAAAATCCTTTGAATTCTTTTTGTCAAATGTTTCTAAGTAGAGTTTCTTTTGGTGAAAAACTTGTCTAGAAATTCCATAAAGGTGTTTTTTTTGCCTAAATTGTGTCCAAGAAAATTCTTCTAAGTTTTTTTTGCAAAGCCTTGTAAATAAAAAGTTTTTTTTTTTCAAAATTTAGGCTTGCAAAGCTTTTCAAAATGGAAAATTTTCTAAGTGTAAAAAGTTTTGTCAAAACTTAGAAGTTTTACAAAAACTCAAAACTCTCTATCATTGTTGTAAAAGTCGGCGCCTAGGCGCCGCTTAGGCGCTAGACGGCACCCCACCGTAGTGTCGCCTAATGCCGCCTAGCGCCGCCTAGCGCCGCCTAGGCGCCGATTAGGCGCCGACTAGGCGCTAGGCGGTAGTCCTCCGCCCGACTACCGCCTAGCAATTTTTACAACCTTGCTCTCTATTCGAAACCTTATTCGCCCATGTATTGTTTTTGATACATGTCAAAGGGGGAAGAAAGGTCAAAGTTAAGTATTTGACAAATATTCAGGGTTTTAGGGGGAGTATGAGAAATAAAGGAGTATGAGAAATAAAACATTTTTTTCAAATCTATTCTGTTCTTAATTGATGTGTTTTATTGGTCTTAACCTTCTTGTTATAATTTTTACTTAACTTTGAATTGTGTTGTCATAAATCAAAAGGGGGAAGATTGTTGGTGCAGGAAACACCATATCGAACCTTATTTTGATATTGGCAAAGGGTTCAAAGTTAAGTATTATTTGTTAACTAACAATGTTACTTGAGTGTGCAGGAAAAGTCCTAGCGAAGGACTGCTAGGCACCTGGCGAAGGAATGCCAGGATACAAAGCCCTAGCGAAGGACTGCTAGGCACTGGCGAAGGAATGCCAGGTCACAAAGCCCTAGCG
Organism: Boesenbergia rotunda; assembly: GCA_024364735.1. Taxonomy (NCBI): domain Eukaryota; kingdom Viridiplantae; phylum Streptophyta; class Magnoliopsida; order Zingiberales; family Zingiberaceae; genus Boesenbergia; species Boesenbergia rotunda. The sequence continues at coordinate 135,411 of JAGFNQ010006323.1, read as the reverse complement.
AAGGATTGCTAGGCACTGGCGAAGGAATGTCAGGGTAAAAAGTCCTAGCGAAGGACTGCTAGGCGCCAGGCGAAGGACAGCTTGGGACAAAGCCCTAGCGAAGGACAGCTAGGCACCGGGCGAAGGACAGCTTGGTATCCAAGACCTGGCGAAGGACAGCTAGGCAAAAGTCCAACCAGAGGAGCGGTTGGCATCAGGTACATTCTCCCGAGAGGAGTAGGTGAGGACGCGTTCCCTGTCGAGGGAACAGTAGGTGTCGGTTCGACCTAGGGTTTCATTTTGGAGACCCAAAGTCAGAACCAAGACAGCTAAGGCTGTATAAAAATTAATATGTTACTGCTTTTTGGACTAACCCTGGATGCAGGACCGAAGGACTGAGTGTCTGCAGCTCAGAGAGCCTCAAAGGAGTGAGGCAGAAGCTGAGCAGGGTGCCCCGGATGTTCCGGGCGCCCCAAGGTGAAGACCAACCAGCAGGAGCAAAAACCGCTTCGACAGTTGACTGTCAGGGCGCCGCGCATGCTGCGGGCGCCCCCAGCGCCAACTACCGAAGCAGCTCCCCTCGAAGCCAACCGATGAAAGTTTGACCCGGTCAATATAGGCGCCCCGAGCGCTCCGGGCGTCCCGGTCAAAGCTGATCCCGAATGTAAAGGGATCAGAAGCTGACCGAACAACTTCCGGATCAAATGACACGTGGGGGAGGGGGGCGCCCCCGACGTCCCGGGCGCCCCCAGGGCTATATAAAGGGCCCTCGACCCCAAAGTTCAGAACAACAATTCATTCAACGCTTCTACGCTCTTCTGCTTCCGCGCTTTGCTCCAGCAACCTCCCGACTCAAGATACAAGCGCCGACGACGTCCTACTGCTCCGGAAAAAGAAATCTACATCGGACGTCGGTAAAAAGAAGAGCTTAATTTCAGTACTGTACTAAAACTATAATTCCAATTCTGTAACTGTTCTTTGTGCGATTATAGTATTGCCTGCAGTAAACGGTCAGCGACCATGAGCCTTGGAGTAGGAGTCGACCTAGGCTCCGAACCAAGTAAAAATCTCTGTGTTTGCGTGTTTTGTTTTAATCTTCCGCTGTGCAATTTCTCTATTTCAAATCCGAACGTTTTCCGATATTCACCCCCCCCTCTATCGGTTCTCTCGATCCAACAGTTTCTACCAAGAGATATGGAGTGATGTTGGGGATTAACTCAACTAGTGTGAGTTGGGATTTCAGATTCAAGGGAAGGGATTAATGTTAACTCTAATTTGGGATTAGGGGTTAGCATAATCATGTGTTTTGGATGTGTATCCTTTGTGTTCCAACCCTTATCGTGGACTCCTTAGGTTGGAGTTTAGTTGGGTGGTTGAAACGGTGTAAGCTGTCCCATATTAAGGCATAGTGAGGATTAGGGATATTATATTTGAGTTTAGACCTCAGAGATAACCAAATGTTAACTACACTGAGTAGTTAAGAACTTAGCATTTAATTAGAAGTAATTAAATGAAAAAGGAATAATTATGTTAACCCTAATATAGTTTAGGGATTTATTAGCTAGTTACCATTTCTGTGTAATAGCTAATTAAATATGTCCTCGATACAGAGATTTGACTTGGATTTATTATTGCTGACTATTGGCGAATGATTCTCTTCTCATTGGATACAGATTTTTTACTATTTGGAGGCGGCTACTTCTTGCTTGTTCTGTAGTTCCACTTTATCTTTATGCATGACTATTTGTTATTTATGTTGTAGGTTGTTATTTACCTTTATCTGCTACTGTTTGTTATCCTATTTGATACTTATACTTGATCTTGGTTATGATCTTGATTTTCTTCTATACAGTCTCGTTTATTATTATCTAATTCTGTATAGCATCAGTATGAGCATGAGTATATAGATATAGGATAACATGTCACTGTATGGTTGTATTGATTGATTCTAGTTATACCTGCATGTGTATCTAGATATATAAAGATTAGGTTATGATACATGCTTACGACCTGTGCATGTTAGGTTGAGTTATGTGTCGATGACCTGGTAGGGGTTGCATGTGTTAGAGTCATGTACCATCCCTGCATTGTTACATGCCGGCGATCAGCGATTCCCTTATGATTGAGCCTATCGTCTTCCAGCATATGATATGCACACATGACCACTTATGAGTCAGTGGATACTGTTAGGTGTGTGTATTTGCTTTGTACTGCTCCGCTCGACTGCTCATGTGTAATGGTTTTGGAGCGTGGTAGCAGGTAGGGATCCCTTCTCTTCCCATAGACCAGAGAAGGTGAGAGAGATATCTCCTCTCTCTCTCTCTCTCTCTCTATATATATATATATATATATATACGGGGCGGAGTGTTGACTCCACCAGTATCCTATCCACTCGGTCACTCAGGAACAGCGATGGCAGAGTGCGGACAGTGTCATAGCTCTACCCACTCGGCCGACGCCTATGACATGCCTTGGTGGCTGGACTGTTATTAGGGGTGATCATGTCATTGCTGCATTTATTTGCTGCATATATTTGACATGCACATACAGGATATACCATTTGTATAGTTTAATGACCCTGCATTTGCTTGTATGATACGATTCTTTTTTATGATCAGGATAGACTGATTTTCTGATATGTACATTCAGTTGTTACTTTCAGTTATGCATTTTCTGATATACCTGTTGAGACTGTATCTTGTTGTTTTTGTATAGCTTATTCAACGATTTATTCAGTCATGCATATCTTTCTCTATACTTACAGAGTCCACTTGGACTCACCATCCATCACAATATTTTTATTTTCAGGCTGATAGGTCTGGAGGAGCCCAGTTGCCGATCCTAAGCCCCCACGATTCCATTTGATGGGTGCTTCCGCGTATTCCGCTTTCTTTTTATAGTATGCTGAATATTTTATATTCATTCTTACATCGTAAACTTGCATTTGTGATTCATTCGTGCGATATTGTATTTTTGAATCCTATATTGGACTTTGTGTTGTGATTTTTGCTGCGCGCTTACCCTGGGGGTAGCTCAGGTGAGCTTTTACGATTTCAGTATTGTGATGCTGTTACTTCTTTTTATATATATATATATATATATATATGTTTGAGATATGAGGCAATATATTACCTGCGTATGTTGCATATTTGTGTAAATTGTCTGTCGGACAGAGATGGTACTGTCCAATTTGATATTAGTTCAGCGACTCTGTTGGTCTCAAGATGTGTGTGTGTGTATATATATATATATATATATATATATATATATATATATATATATATATATATATATATATATATATATATATATATATATATATATATAATTTCCATGAATAAATTCATGCTTGACTTTGATTAAAATGGTAGCCATATTTTGTTTTTCATTGTATATTCTCGTCGAATGATTGGTTGATTTATAATGAGTACCGTCTCCAACGTTTGGGCATTATGATAGAAAGAAAAACCGTGACGCTTGAATGGCGTTGGATCTTTTTAGCTCAAAGTGAATGGGCCGAGGGGGTGATGGTTCGAGCCCATCAAAGTTCCTCACCTTTAAGGCTTGTAAACTTAGATGTATCATGCACACACGTTTATGTTTGATACTTTGGTAATTATCAATTTGGACTTTTGTTGTGGTAATTTCGGATATGAAATTACTTACAATAATAGGATTCATTGGTTACAATTATATTTTACTCATTCAAATCAGGATTTATCATTTGGTGGCAAATGTTCAATCAGGTACAAATGCATATAATACTATAAAAAATAATATGAGCAACTATTTCTAAAGTATGGCTGTCGGTGTCCAATTAGATAGAGATTGTAATGCAACAAAAAGAATATTGCATGTGAAAGAGGGAAGAACCCAAAAAACAATTTTTTTTTTTTATGAAAGTAATAAGGATCCATCAAACCTTTAATCATATGAGACATCAATTACGAGATCTAATTATCATTTATCTTTAACGCTAAAATTAAATATCAAAATAATGGATTAATCTGAAGCCATAGTAACAGTCATTGATCTTATTTTCGTTAGAATTTTTGCAAGTGCATTTTACCGGAATAGACGACAATCCGTAGAGGAAGATGAAAAGGTGAATCAAAAATTCAAAAGGTCCAAATCAATGAACATCTTTCCTTATATAATTTTCTCCCAACTCTATACACATAAAAGTTCATTCCTTGTAAATATTAATAAATCGGATTATCTGATTTATCAAAAAATATAAATCCCCGTCATAAACTTTAGATAGTTTAAGAACTATACATTAAATCTACATCCAATAATATAAATCCACTTCATAAGCATTAATCATTTAATTAAAAATTTAAATCATGAATAATATAATTATTGTGCTAACTCATCACATAGAGATTAAATCCTTCAGAGCACACTACGAGGAGCATATAAATTAGCAGGTACTTACATAATAAATGGTTCAGGATTAACATGGAAGCACACTGCAAATGTAAAACACAACGCCAACGTCCTCTGATAAATAAAAAACTTTTAACAGTAAAACACGCTCACAGAACTTACAAGTTGGATATATGCTGTGTTTGAAATCATGCAATCTTCGCAATATTGCATATGTCTAAGATTTCGTCTAAAGGTGCATGATCACCAGTACCTTCATCTTTTCTTCCGTACAACAAATGCTTCCCTTTGAATACAAACATACCTCCCTGACAGAAAACGTCTTATAAGAAATCAAATTGGTAGCGACTTGACTAAATGTCTGAGCAAGAAAAAAAAAATGAGGGCAATAGAACCTGCTGCAAAACGCTAGACCTATCGTCGGGGGTGGCTGTAATGGTATAATTCTTGCACGCCTTCTTGATCGAGTCCCATCTTGAGAACACCTTAGTCTATTGAATGTGGACCGAAACGAATTTCGATTTGAGAAGTTGGTGGATGGCCAATTGGAGGAATGCAAGAAAAATATGGAACTTACACTAGCTGGATTAAAGAAAGTTCTGCCTAATCCAAAATATACGCCCAAGACATCGTAAGCCTGCATGGAAAACATCAAAGCATTAGAAATGATGTTCTCTTATTAGAAATGGATTGGGAATTTGTTAATATTGTTTACCTTCCTTTCCGAGTCTGCGTAGAGATAATCCATCGGAAATGGCAACTGTAAATTTTAAAGCAAAGATGTAGAAAACCATTGACAAAGTGAGTATACTTCCAAGTTCAACTTAATAGATAACATTTAACGATAGTGAAAGTCTTAAACTTCGCTTCGGCAAGAAACTAGGATGAGAACCCAAAAACTATCGACAATCAGAATCATTATTCTCAGCACTGAAAGCAATATCAATGCTTACTAGTAATTGATTCGAACTAGTAATATCAATTCTACAATCAAAGTTAACTGCAAAATTGAAATCATTACCCGTTCAGCAAGCATGCGAGCTTTGTCAGGAGTCCCAACACCAACTGCAATTAGTTTAACTCCTGCCGCATCAAATTTCGATATTGACTCTTTCAAGACAGAAGCAAGCTCCCAACTGTTTGGTGTTATCGCTAATCATCTATGAGTTTGCAGGTATCGAAAGAGAAGCGCTAAACTCACCAACAAAAACATCCAAAATGCCTCATGAGCGCAACCACTGCAACGCCCTAACCCACACAAAAAGTAGTTGATCATGTATCAATCTGCCAGGACATTAATGCAACGGAACAGCTAACAATTGCCTAATCGAACAAACCGTGAACATGTGGCAATCAGATCTAGTGAAGAATGCAAAGAAGTATGAACAGGAGAAGGAACAAAAAAAAAAGGAAGCAATTTGATACTTCGTTTTGGTCCCAGAGATCCCTGAGGAACACGGGCCCTCCTGTGCCCGCCGCGAAGACACGGACGCCATCAAGGGCATCCCAGGTGGCGGTCGCATCGACGCCGCCGGTAGCAACTGCTGCGGAGGAACCAGGCGACGCGGCTCGAAGGATCGGCATCTGAAGCCGACTAGTGACGAGCCGAGCGAATCGGGGAATTAAACCCACAGACGGCTTCGGTGGAGACTTCGATCCGCTTACGGGGGAGCGAGGCGGAGAGAGGGTGAGCGACGGAGGGGAGGCGAACGCCATTCCTGCTCACCGACGCAGCTGCAGCGGTGACAAACCCTAACTGCCTTCAGAACAAAATCGAGTGAACCTTTCTTTTCCGCGGCCACGGAGACGTGCGCGACGCTGGATCACAGTTTGTACCCTCGCCTCGCCTTAACAAACTATTGGCTATTGGATGAGATATTAGATATGATGGAGTTTAGACTTTACATTACAGACTTTAGTCCCACATTGCGTGTTCAACTTTGAAAGAGTGAAACTAATGCTATAAAATAAGAGGTCATAGCACGATCAAAGCATACCTTTCTCGGCCTTTTGGCTAAGATCAAGTGTAGTATCTGTTCTTATCAGTTTAATATCTGATACGTGGGTCATTGACTCACTATGATATTAAATTAATTTTTTATTGGGGAGGGTTCATCACAGTAGTTTGCTACTGGGTTTCTCGCGCGTCGCCTTTGCGTTGCACTATTGCACGGGCCTGGCGCACCCTACCAAACCATGTAAAATTTATATTTAGTCATTATGTAAATTTATGTTTAATTATTGTTAATGATTTATTTATTTTCGAAGTTAAGTATCTTCAACTTTCTATTTAAAGATTCATAAGACATGGTATCTGCAACGATAATGTCGTTTTTTTGACATGGAAGAAAGAGTGGCTGAATAGAAAAAACTAATGGCTATTAGATGAGGTGGTTGTGTTTAGAGTTTAGTCCCACATCGCTTGGGAGGGCAGTTGGTGAGATAAAAAAACTATCAAAAACATGCCAAAAACTTTTTGTTGTATTTTTATCGAATTAATATCTAATACATGGACTATTAAGTTCATTGTCATATTAAATTCATTATATTTTATTGGAAAGGGCTTAAATTTATATTTAGTTTGTGTTTATGATTTAATTATTTAGTGAAGATAATTATCTTGAATCTATTAATAAAAAGATTAGTATAAGTCATGGGATCTGAGACAAGGTTGCCATGCTGTTACCTTCTTGATAACCTTTTAGTGCCCTAGAGTACAAGTTGTAATTCTTTCTCACAAGCGAGACTTTTTTTTAAGCGATAGTGATGAAAGAGTGAACCTTTCTTTTTTGCAACCACGGAAATGTGCACTGAATACACACTTATATATTTTTTTCTTAAAAATGTAGGTTTTTGATGTACACATGACACTGCTTGAATGAGTTTATGTCGTGCTTGTACCAATAGAATCGAATCATCTAATTTAGGCAATGTCATGTGCGCACCAAATACTCATTTATATGTTTTTTTAAAAAAAAGGATATTTAATGCATATATGGGTTTAGACGGTGTCATGTGTGCACCAAAAACCTACTTTTATATATATATATATATCTGATGCACACATGACACTATCTAAATGAGTTCATGCAATGCACGTAGAGGTAAGATTGAATCATTCCCGATAGAAGATTTGATCCTATCGCTATCGGCATTGTCTTAACCCATTCTAGCGGTATGTATGCATCAAATATCCATTTTTTTTAAAAAAAATATATAAATAGGTATTTGTTACACACTGACCGAACCCCGTGTGTGTGTGTGTGTGTGTGTGTGTATTCAGTGCACACATGACATTGCTTGAAAAGTTTGGCCGGTGTCATGTGTGCAACAAATACCTACTTATATGGTTTTTTTTAAAGTGGGTATTTGATGCATACATGACACTGCCTAAATGGGTTTAAGCAGTGTTTGCACAAGTAGAATCGAATCTTCTGATACGGATGATTCGATCCCGCCCATACAAACTTTGCCTGAACCCATCCAAGCATTGCGATGTGTACACCAAATACTTGTATATGTTTTTTTAAAGAAAAAGTGGATATTTGACGTTACATGACATTCCCTGAACCTCATAGGGGTAGGATCGAATCTTCACCCGATGATTATTTGATCCTACCCCTATCGACACTGTCTGAATCCATTCAGGTAGTGTCACATGTGCATAAAATACCTATATATATATATATATATATATATATATATATATATTATATATATATATATATATATAATATATATATATATATATATATAGTATTGGATGCACATATGATATTGCTGTATGATTTTAGTTAGTGACGGTAGGGTTTGGATCGAATCTTCTTATACAAATGATTCAATCCTACTCATACAAACATTGTCCGAACTCATTCAAGTAATGCCATGTGTGCATCAAATACCTTTTTTAAAATATATATATATATATTAGTCGGTATTTGGTCTACACACGACATTGCCTATATAGGTTCAAGTAGCGCCTATATAGGTTCAAGCAGTGCCTATAAATTTTTTAAATTAAAATTTATGTGGATAATTAAATTTTGAATAAGATGAAATAAAATATTTTAAGAAATTTTTTTTTGGTATTAGTGGTGGAACTGAAATAATATTTGACGTTGAAATTGTACCATATTAACGAAGGCCTTGCCCTTGGTTTATCTTTGTTCTGGGACAAAAAGGGTTAGCCCTGGTGGAGATGATTTCGCCTGGAGACTAGGGTGCGTTTGGTTGAGGGTTATCCTTGATAACCTTGGTTATCCATCCTAGGTTATCAACAAAAACCTTGTTTGGTTTAGATAATCAGCGATTCCCAAGTAATAATCGATGCCCGACACGTCAGCAAAAGCGGCATGCAACCAGGAATCGGAAAACCTTAGGGAAGTAAGGTTTTTCTTGATTCCCAGGTTATGGAACTTATCTTTCCAAAATTATCCTCCAATATTTACATTTAAGACGAAAATAACCATTACAATTTATTAACTTCCGAAAGTATTATTCACGATCGACGATCGACAACGATCGCCGGCGACGACCGCCGGCGACCACCGCCGGCGACCACCGCCGGCGATGACCGCCGGCGACCGCCGCCGGCGACGATCGCCGGCGACCGCCGCCGCCGGCGACGATCGCCGACGACCGCCGCCGCCGGCGACCACCGACGACGATCGCCGGCGACCACCGCCGGCGATGATCGCCGGCGACCACCGCCGGCGATGATCGCCGGCGACCACCGCCGGCGATGATCGCCGGCGACCACCGCCGGCGACGATCGTCGGCAACGATCGCCGGCGACCACCTCCGGCGACGATCGCCGGCGACCACCACCGGCGACGATCGCCGGCGACCACCGCCGGCGACCACCACCGGCGACGATCAACGGCGACGATCGTCGGCGACGATCAACGGCGACGATCGTCGGCGACGATCGTCGGCGACCTCCGCCGACGACGATCGCCGGCGACCTCCGCCGGCGACGATCGTCGGCGACCTCCGCCGACGACGATCCCCGACCACCACCGTCGCCGACCACCGGTGACCACAGGCGACGACGATCGCCGACGACCACCACCGGCGACCACCGCCGACGACCACCACCGGCGACCACCGCCGATCGTTGGCGACGATCGCCGGCTGTCGGTCGGCGACCACCGCCGGCGACCACCGCCGATCGTCGGCGACGATCGCCGGCTGTCGGTCGGCGACCACCGCCGGCGACCACCGCCGATCGTCGGCGACGATCGCCGGCTGTCGGTCGGCAACCACCGCCGATCATCGGCGACCACCGCCGATCACCGGCGACCATCGCCGATCGCCGACGACCACCGTCGATTGTCGACGACGATCGCCGGCTGTCGGTCGACGACCACCGCCGATCGCCTGCGGCGTTGTCGGCCGCCGGTCGGCGATCTGCGCCGATCGTCGACGACGTCGACAGTCGGCCACCAGTGTTGGACACCGACTGTCTACGTGGACACCCTTTAAGTCTAAACAAATAAAATTATTTAACAAATTCTAAGGGGTAATATGGTAAAATATTATATTAAGTTATAGACTATTACCTCCAAACAAACAAGATTTTATTTGATAACCTAAATTGAACCAAACAACTTTAGGTTATGTTTCATTCCCCATAACCTTGGTTATGTGATTACTTGGTAATCACATAACCGAGGTTATATATGATAACTTGAACCAAACGCACCCTTAGAGATGTCGTTAGTGGAGAATCGGATGATCGGGAGGTCATAGTGCTGCCGTGGCTCCAAGCGTTGGACTTGCTGCTTCTTGGCGCCTGTCGAGCCAACGAGAGTTCAAAAAGAAAAAAGTGAAACCGTCACTTAACGGCCCGCTGCCCAGGCCCCATAGAAATTCAAAGGGAGATAAACACGCCAACGAGAGTTCAAAGCCTCTACTACAGAGAGGCTTCTGACACAGTTAAGCTAGGTTTTCGTTCATTACCTAGAATATCGGTTTTGAAAATTAGGATTCCATTGAGAATGCTATAGTATATATATTTTTTTCCTACACTAGTCCTTTGCCCCTTTTCTGGCACTTATTTTTATTATACGTGATCAGTATTTTGAAACATCGGAAGTAGAGATGTTTGCGAAGTGCTTGTGCGTTCCTCTTATTTCTGTTCATGTAGGGAAGGATGGTCATGAAGAAAGAGAACATTCTATGGCCGATTGATAAAAGGCGAGCAACCAACTAACGAATTAATTGAAATGTAATCTTCTAATATTGGCTTTTCCCCTTTATACTCCTCTAAAAGCAGAAAGATAATCTACTGTTTTCTTATATTTGATATAATTATTTATGTTTCTTTTTATGCTTCTTTTCTTCTTTATTATCTATGTCAAGTAAGTATCTCAATTCTTTACATGACTTTATATGTTTGTTATATTCACTAATGTTAACAAAAAAAAATGCATACAGTTATTTTCTTAGTTGTACAACTCATATCGAATTAAGGTTTCAGATAGATTATTAATCTTTGACTGTTTCAATTTTCTTACAGTGATTCTGCATGAAAATGCAGGTCAGTTCCTGTTTCCAATGCTTTTTTTTTAATGTAGATTGTATGGGGAGAGTGCCTATTGCAAGATCTTCCTTGATTTCCCACAAATATTAGTAATATGTTCAAGCATTAGATTGCTAGATATGATGTCAAATATGCATTCTAATGAAAACAAAAATGGTTTCATAAATTTTAGTTTGTCTAGTAGCATTTAACTTTGCAACAACATAATTTCTGATGGGTTTGGATCATGATTGAAATTTAGAAAGCACGAAATATAACCCACTAATGAAATCACTTGAACTCTAAAAACTAATGATTAAGGATATTATAATTATATTTGATGGAAATTCTCATAATTAAGCACTGATTCAGCTGATCGTAGGTTAATTATATGCTCGTGAGATATTCTTACAATAATCTCGTTTAAAACCTCTCATCATAATATTTATTTATTTGATGGTACAAAAAAACAAATCATTAGAATATTCTGAATTGTTCATGAACATCAGAATTAATGTATGACCATCAACATAGTTTAATTTCGAATCCCGAATAAAAAATTATATCCTTCTAAACTTTAAAGAAAATTTGAATCGTCATATTGAACTCCAACCTGAATTGAAGTTGCATCATTTCACATTCTGATTTCTTGATCTGGTTACAGAAGCCAACAGAGATCTTCAAACAGAATTCATCAAACAAACTATGGTTGTTTGGCTTGCACTCATACGGAATTCACGACGAATATATAATTTCTGTATTTTTTTTTCCTATTAATCAGGTAATAAGTGAATCTATGACGATCGGTCCGACCTTATGAAAAATTCTTATCAGCCGTCAGGATAAATCGGAAAGCGCTCCTGCGGGCGATCCAGTAGCCAATTATCCCAGGATTTGTGTCACATTTAGAAGATATTTTTTTTATAAAATATACCGTAATTGGGGATTAAACTGTCGATGCTTGGGATGGCTGCCGTTGCGCCATAGCCCAGGTTAGTTGAGATTCTGAAGATGTCAACTAACATAGCAATTTGGTGCCTGACTTAACTTTTTCAAGGCCGATTTTGGAACGAGATCGTTGCAGCTATATATATTCTGGAGCTTCCTTTATACTTTGGTAAATTGACCAGGTTTATCATTTTTCCTTAAAGATCACAAATACTACATTGCTATAACATTACTAGTTAGCCTTTGAGATTATGATGTAGTGGAGGATGATTAATCGTTATCTCAAGTATTCACGGTTCGATACTCAACTATAGCATATTTGTAGAAATTTTTTCTTCAAATGAGACGCGAACCCTGGGACACTGGGCTTCTAGACCGCTCACTGTGAGCGCTTTCCGATTTATCCTGGTAACCGGTGAAAAATTTTCGTAAGACCAAATCAGTCATCCGAAATTGTCTACTATCTAATCCAACATTTTTATAACATTACTAGCTAGCCTAGGAGTACCATATTACAAAAGGGTTATGATACGCACAGTAAAAATGAATGTCTCAGTGAAAAATTTGACCATCAATCGGCGGCACATCCGACGTCCGATCGTCTATCGGATAACCAAACTATACCCTGAGAGGCACAGTGAACTCATCGGGGATCGCTATAATTACGATCTCACATCATTTACCATCGATCTGGTCGTTGGGTACAATTAAAGCTTATTGTTCAGGTTGAGGATTGATATTGATATTACGTCGGCACAAATAAATATCACATTATTGCCTCACAGAGGTTTGATAGTGCCAATTGAACATATCTTGTACCTATGTTTCAATTTCATTCAGATAAGTAGATTTCAGTGATAATGCCACAGCAGTAGCTAGTAGTACTATTTCATCCAAGATATATTCATTGGCTATGTCTTACAGTGACTACTATAGTCCTCCCTTTGTTGCCTTCACAAACAGATAGATATTTCAAGTCCTTGTCAGTTAATAAAGAAGTCTTAAGTGGAAGACTACTGCTACAAGGTCATATCTATGGAGATGCAACAATTTAATTAATTAATTTTAAAAAAATTAGGATCAGAATTAATTGCATTTATTATGATGGCCAAATTGGATTTGAATTTATTGCAAGTAATGGTGCATTAGAAATCAGCTTCTATCATGATCTATGAATAAAAATATTACATTTTTAAGCACAGATTTTTAAGCAACAATTTATGAGGACAGAAGTGATGGTAAGGCAAATTACATACTTTTGTGATCATCATCATATTATTTAGATGAGAGGTAGGGTTAAAATTAAAGAGGTAGCAAGCAAGCCCCCACTATGGTGTAACAACATGGCACCCATGCAATCGCTTAAGTATTTGTGATTCAATTTTCAACTATGGCGCATTGCAAGTAGTTTTTTCCAATGGGATGCTAAACCTAAAATGTTGGATAGTTGGACTGTCCACTATGAGTATTTCTAGATTTATTTTGATGATCAATAGAAAAATTTTTATAGAGTCAGATCAATCATCTCTTTAATCAATCAATTTGAAGAGTTGGTTACCTACTATTAGTTAAAAAATATAGCAAATCAAATCAAAGTTTATATTTTTTAAACATACTCGAACTTGAGCTTGAAGTTTAGCTGAAACTAATTTATTTAGTTGTTATTCATCTTTTAATTTAAGTTTATATAATTATTTGAAATTTATATATTTTTAAAATTGGTTGATTAATTAATAAGTTTTATATTTAAAATTTATTTATTCATCATAAACGATTTTTTTATTTATCAATTTAATAAAAAAAATTTATTGATAAATATGAATTACATATTTTGTTTGTAAAAAAAATTAATTGAAAAACAAGGGGAAAAAAAAATGATGTCCTTTATTATTTTCTTCAAATAGGCAATTCAACTTATTGCTCATATAAAAATATTCATTGCCGCAACTTATTAAAATAAATTGGTTTAATATTTTTTTGAATTTTATTTAGTCAAACTTGTTGTACCATGCGGCGCATCTATATTTTTGAGATGGAAAATGATTGGGAACATGAAAAACTCAACGTGAATCCAACATGAAACCCAATTGCACCGATTCTCGACGGGTTCATCCGTCCCCCCAGGTTATAGTTTTGTTCGGGGCGGCGGCCGGAGGCCGCCGCCACTATCCGAGCGACAATCGGACGTGTATATAAAAAGTGTCACGTCATTCACGTTGAGTTTCACGTTAAAATTTCACGTTCTCTATCATTGCTCTTTTGAGATCGAGTATAAAATTTTATTCATATTTTATTTGATATTTGTCTTAAAAAAAATTAGTTTATCTTTTTATCTAAGTACTAACGCATATCTCATCTTCTTCCATAGGAGAAATCCTCATCTTCTTCCATAGGAGAAATCCTCAACAATCGAAGGATTTTTTTGACGAGAAAAATAGATGACTACAAATTTTTTTTGATAAGTATTCATAAATTAATATAAATAATTTAATTTATTTTTAAAAAAAATAGGATTGTAAGTTGTAGCTAGACGGGTATAAAAATGAGGATTAAAATTAAAAATCCAATACATATAAAAAAATATTGGATCAGGTAGCAGATAAATTTGAGATAATCGGCCCGGTACTATGAAAGTTTTCCACCGGTCAGCAGGGTAAACCGAGAAGCGTTCGTGGTTACCGGTCTAGAAGCTAAACGTCTAAGGGTTCGCATCTCATTTGAAAGAAAAATTCTTACAAAATACGTTATAGTTAGGGATCGAATCGTGGACGTTTAAGATAATAATTAATCATCCTACCGTTATATCTTAGCTCCGGGAGAGGAATGAATACCGAGAATCTGAAATCTAATAATACATGCCATGAGTAATACCGAGAATATGAAATCGATAGGAATGAATACCGAGAATATGAAATCTAATAATTCAGCCATCCCTAGCGAAGAGGGCAACAAAAACTAAACGGAGTAGACAAGCCATGAGTAATACCAAACATTAATTGCATTATGAGCTACGATATTACAATACATGCGTACCATGCAGTTGTATATATGCATGTACAATACCATACGTAGTACGAGTGTAGACGTACGTACATACACAAGCAGATCGATTAAGACCCAAAGTAAAGGTCATAATTAAATACGTAGGAGTACTGCTGAGCATTTCGCCTACCATCTCCACGGCCCACCCTTTTTATTCTTAATTAATTACTTCACCCTGCAAATCAAATCAATCAATCCATAAGATCTAATCTTTTAGATCGATAGAAGAATTAAGTTCGACAGTGAGTGAGTGAGGCTAGAGGCGTACTTGGAGCAGTCGACTGAGGCTGAGATGGGGTACGGGACGCTGACGCCGCACTTGCTGGGGACGCCGCTGACGACGGCGGGCTTGAAGCCGCCGAGAGAGGCGACGGTCGACTTGATGCAGTTGCAGGCCGTCTGCCGGTCCGGGGTCGTCTTTGCGGCCTGGTTCAGCCCCCGGACCCCGCTACAGCACGCCGCCGACGGCGCCGCCGTCGTGCCCCGTGCGTAGGGGATGCACGGCGACAGGAACGTCACCACATTCCCGCACGTCAGCGCCGCCTCCCTCCGTGGCACCGCCGCCAGCGCCGCCAGCAGAAGCAGAGCTGCCGCGAGAGCAGAATATGTAGAGCGTGGCATGCCTAATTAACTGAGGGAGTGGGTGGATTATGTTAAAGATGGAAGTGCGGAGAGAAGAGCGGCCATGGATGGTTTATATAGATCGAAGTTGAATTGGACAAAAGGCGTAATCACTCGTCCCAGTGCCGCCGCCGTATCCGTCTCAAGATCATCACGAGGGAGATAAATCACGATCTCGAAATAATTAATGCATAATTGAACCGAAAGTTGAATTGGGGAGGGAGGGAGGAGAGACAGTTGGAAATTTAATGCGCATTTACAGGGATGAAATTAAATTAGAAAAATGTAAACAAACAACAAAAGAATTACTCAATATAATTTATTTATTTTTTTTAAAAAATAAGTGTATTTCTAAATACAGATTATTAATATTAATAATGTGGACTGTGAGTTATTCTACAATACACTAGCTCTTTGAATGATAGTAGGGATTCTGACCCTGGGGCTATAGTGTAGCCAAGGGTGATTCATTTGTTTTTAGTATTTTCGTCGTCAATCCGTCTCAGGATCAATTTAAAAAAGATAAATTATGAAAGTTGCTAGTCCAAATATTGTGGCTAATTCATAAGAAGGATAGACATATTAATTTTATCAAATTTTGATCCCTAAATCGGGGCTATAGTGTAATAGAAGGATGTTTTCAAGTATTCGTGATTTGATCCTTAATTATAACATATTTATATGAATTTTTCCTTTAAATAAGATACGTGATCCTGTCGCGAAGTGGGGTGGCAGTCCCATGGGCTAGACGGGCCTCCCGGGTACCGCGAGCCGGTGAGGTGGCCGGTTGTCGACCGCGCCTCGCCGCGTCCCTGCAAAACAGAGGCCGTCAGCGAACCCGCCGGGGAAATCCCCGGTCAGGCACTCCGACGGTCAAGTCAGTCTCCGAGGGCAGGTGAGTGGAAACTGAATTGAAACAAGACAAGGGATGCGAGAATTCGTGCGCGCGTACCTGCAATAGGGGGAGTGCCGAGCTTATATAACCGGGGGAGCTGACAAGCCTTTGTTCGTACTGATAAGACAAGGGTGCAATGGCTGTCAGCTCGCATGGAGCACTGAAGAACGGCACGGCATGGCGCGGGGTACTATGACAGTACACGAGTACTAAATGCGCAGCACGAGGGTGCTGGATGTGGGGTTAGTCGCTAGGAGATGTCAGAGGTAGATACGGCGTGAGGGACCCCGTTAACAGGGTCGTACCCTGGATGTAAGGATGTGCGGGGACGTGAGCGGGACAACCCGTTCCCCCCGCGCGCCGACTGGCAGGTCCGCCTGCATGGGACCGAGTCGGGTAAGGACCAGGGAGCGTGGGCCGCCACGCGTCCGGCTGGTTAGAGAGAGAGGGAGCGCACTGTACGCCCTGGGTCGGGGGTTATCACGAGACGAATCTGACCCGCCAGTCTGAATGATGACCACCGAGAGAGGGAGTGTGGATATCTACCTGCTGGTGGTGCCAAACCCTGTTCCAGGTCGGGGTAAGCTAGTATGGGCAACTAGGCATTTACCTGGTCGGCTGGCTAAAAGGTGGCCCGACCACCCTTCGTCGCTGGTCTGATAGACCCTATCCCCCCCTCCTTCCTTTGGAGAGGTTTACGGGCGCGGGGACCTACCTGCTGATCTGGCGGTTGCCCTGTCTGCCAGGCCTTCATGGCGCCAGGCTGGCCAGTGGCCCTGGCCTATGCCCATACCCGTAGGCGAGGCCGGGATCATAAGCGTCCCCCTTAAGTCTAGTCGAAGGAGGCGGCAAATCCGACTGACTGGACCATCTTCGGTTCACGGACGCCTGGCGCGTCGGGGGGTCCGGGTCTCATCTGGGGGCTTCTCCGCGGGCTTGTCGAGGCCTAGGGATCCTGGTCGGCTAACGAAACCACGCCCGTCTTTCTTTTAACTGCTGGCAGTTCCGTACCCCTAAGCGGTTGAGAACTTCTCGTCACTGTCGTTTACAACTGGGGAGGATTCCATGCGTATCTTCCCCATTCCTTCTTCAATCACCGAGGTATTTTCTCCCCGTTCCCCAAGGAACGAGGTTGGGTGTGAGGCGTTTTGTTTCCTGGGCCCCACTGGGCCTGCTCAAGCGGCTATTGCTGCCCGCCGCTTCTGTCGTGGCCCGCCGCCAGGTGTCCCCGTTCCCTACATAACTGTTAAAAGTCTTCTCGTCTTTTATTCTGGCGCATTGTCTTCTCTTCTCCGACTAGGGTTGCGGCTACTTCTTGGTGTTCGTTACTTCTTCTCGCGGGCAAAAGTCCACATCTTCGGCATGTCCCCATGGCTTCTTCGTCCCGCAACCCCCATCCCTGGTATGTCACGGCGAGGTCTGTTCTCTCCCATGGCAACCTCGAGGCCCTTAGGGCGGAGTTTCACATTCCACCTGACCATGACATCCAACTGCCTTCTCCTTCGGATCAGCCGGCCACACCGCCGAGGCACTACATTACCATTTCGAGGGATCACCTGCAGGCGGGCCTGCGCTTCCCCATTCATCCCTTCATTGCCTTAGTATGCCGCTACCTCCGCATCAACCTGTCTCAACTGACCCCCAACTCCATCCGCCTCCTCTGTGGGTCCGTCATCCTCTTCCTGTTGTACCGCTGTTCCTCCCACGCCGAACTTTTTCACCATTTCTTCTATCTGAAGAAGCAGGAATGGGGCGAGTTTGTTTTCCAAGCTCACCCTGGGACTTCCTTCCTTTCTGCTCTCCCTTCTGCCAACAGGGGTTGGAAAGAGAGGTTCTTTTTTATCCGCCCCATGGCCTTCCCGACCTGGCCGCCTAACTTCCAGTTGGATTTTCTTCAAATGCCTCCTCATCACACGGATCCTCAAAAGTTTCCTCCCTTCGAGCGTGCCCTTTCCTTATTCAGGGATAGACACTACCCAGTCGGGCCACTTTTGGCTGAGCACATCCTGTCCTTATTTGGTCTTAATCCGGCGCCCTTCATCCGCCCTGCTTCCTTAAGTAAGTAAGTGGTTTTTTCCCCGTTACTTGTCCTTTACCACTTATTGACTTCTACTTACTATCCAGCCGAAATGATGTACCCTGTGGCTCCTGAGGGGGGTTTCGGGTTGGGGCACGGTGAGGAAATGGAGGCGCGTCTCCGCGCGGTGATAAGGGAGGAGCGGGCGAAGGCTGTAGAGCGGTGGTCCGTGCAAGGGTGGCGCTCCGCCCTGCTGGCCGAACAAGAAGCTCCTCCAGCCAATTCTCCTTCTCCGGCCTCCTCTACCGAGGAAAAGGAGAATCCTCATTCGGGCTCAGAGGACACCCGGCCTCTGCGTCCTTCCTTGCGGCGACCTGAGGGCGCTGGCTCGGTGTCCGTCCCATCTGACCCCTTGGGGGCCTCCTCCAGTCGGCCCATCAAAAGACGGAGGGGTGAAGTGCAGGCTGCCGCCCTCCCTGGGTTACCGCCACCCCCTCCTGCTGTGCTACCAATGGCGCTGACGGTGTTGCCCTCAAGGGAGGAATCCCCACCTTGCCAGGAAGGGCCTGCTAGTGAAGGCTTGTTGCATATGCTGTCGCCCTCTCTATCCGATTGGCGCCTTAGGATGACTCCGCCGAGCGGCCCCGCCCCCATTCGATCTAGGGATGTCTGGCTATATGACTCGATTTCAGATAGGTTTATGGTCGGTTTGCGGGCGAGTGGCTCGGTGAGCCCCGCTGTCGGGGCAGACGACTTCATGGCCTTGGCTACCCAGGTACATGTCCGTTGGCCGAGGCGTGCCTCCTTCCTTCTTTTGCTGATAGGTTCCCGAATTTCTTACAGTCTTGGGCCTAGAGCTATAGCATGAGTGTAGCCATGTTGAATCATGCCAAGGCCCGGTGTCGTGTTAAGAGGCGTGCGGAAGACCTTGAGGCTCGGCTCCGTCACACCCAGCTGCATTCGGGAGACGATTCGCTGAACGGCTTGAGAGCGTAAGTTATCGGCCTCCAGGGCATGTTACGCCAGACCCAGGGGGAGCTGGAGATCACCAAAGCTCAGATTGCTGCCGCCGACGCTGAGGCGGTCCGGCGTAAGAACGGGTGATTCAGGTTGAGCAAGCCCACCTCCACAATCGTAAATGTAAAGGCGAGTTAGTGATGGAGCTCCTGAGAGCCAAGTCATACCTCCACTGGGCCGACAAGGAGATTTCGCCCCTTCGGGCGCAACTAGTAGCTGAGAAGCGAAATACAGATTCGCTCCGGAATCAACTTCAGGATTTGCGGGGCCTCCGCTCGGCCTGGGATGCGGCTCAGGCAGAATTAGGGGAACTTCGTTAACGGGAGGCGTCCCGGGCTGCCCTGCAGGCTGAGCTAACGGAGCTGCGTGCCTATAAAGAGGCTGAAGCGAGTCGATTAGAGGACCACTGATTGGCGTGTCTGAATGATCCGACCCATGCTGTCGAGATTTCCCGTCGGTTCATGGAGGTGATGATGCAGCATGGCCTTAACGTAGTTCGCCGGCTCAGACTTGGTGGGTATTTACCCCCTGATATGCCTCCCGATGCAGTTCGGCTCCCTGACCTGTGCAAGGATCTGCCCAACGTGGTCAATCAGCCTTTCAAGTGAGGCGAGTGTCTCCGCATTTCCTATTTTTTGTGCACAAGGGGCTTTCTGCCCTGATTTTTGTAAAACGCCCAAGCCTTTAAGTGTGCCTTTCCTTGTTGCTTGCTCGAGTTGTGTTTCCTTTCGATCGTGGTGGGTGTGTGGGTGCAACAATGATCGAAGAGCCTAGTTCCAAGCCGCAGAAGGGATGCCCCCCCTGCTAGTGCCTAGTAGTGGGGGTCGTTGGCCCTTGCGGGGTGTGCATGGGATCTCGGCTTGTGTCCTAGTGCGAGGGTTCGACCCTTTGACCAGAGCCTATGGCTGCGAGGCCCAGAGGTAAGTAGCCTGTGGGGGCTCCGCCCTCTTGGCCGAGTGGGATCCGGGGAGCGTGGGTCGCCATGCGTCCGCTCGGGGCTCGAGCCAAGGGATTAGCGGGAGCTGGCCCGCGAGAGTCTTGGCCTCTTGGCCAAGTGGGACCCGGGGAGCGTGGACCGCCACGCGTCCGCTCGGGGCTCGAGCCAAGGGATTAGCGGGAGCTGGCCCGTGAGAGTCTTGGTCTCTTGGCCGAGTGGGACCCGGGGAGCGTGGGCCGCCACATGTCCGCTCGGGGCTCGAGCCAAGGGATTAGCTAGAGCTTGCTCGCGAGAGTCTTGGCCTTTTGGCCGAGTGGGACCCGGGGAGCGTGGGCCGCCACGCGTCCGCTCGGGGCTCGAGCCAAGGGATTAGCGGGAGCTGGCCCGTGGGAGTTCTGGTTATCCTTATTTCCTTCTTGTTCGAGTACCTAGGCTGACGATTTAGCTATCTTCCTTCCGAACTTCCGGCTTATTTAGGGCTACGTGTCTCACAGTTATGGGCCCTTCAGGCGCCAGCCTATCGCCCTTTTGCCTTGGGTAGCGGAACGGTCCTTCGCTGTCCTTTTGTATTTCCTGTCTGTGCCTCCTTGCCCGGCCGTAGGATTGGCCATCTCCTATGACCGTTTCACCAACGGTTGTGATTAATTGTTGTCTCCTATATAGACTACGGCAATTGTCTCCTTTCATCGCCTCTATCTTTTCTTTATACCCATTCGTCTTCCCCCTTTTTCTTCCTCCGTCTCCCCTAGCATCTTAGCACACTCTCCAGGATGATGTGCGGCTTCCTCATAACGGAGGCTAAAGAGAGGTCGGCTGCATATAGGGCGGCGATGGCCACCCTACTTTCGGAGCCTATCCCTGTTTCCTCCGAGACCGCTTCGCCAGTCACCTCGGCATCTCCTTCTCCGGCGTCGAACCCTACCGCCGTCTCAGCAGCAGATAGAGGTGAGGTGTTGGGGGAGGAGGCGCTAGATTCTGATATCGAGATTTTACCTTCGGATCCTTCCCCCAGGGGGGCCCAATCATCACCCAGACCGGTCCCGTGACTCCTCGCCTTCCTACATCCTTGCACCTGCCCCTTCTCGAGAGATTCCCTCTTCCTCTGCCGTGGCGAGCCCGCTGGCCACGCTGGTGGCGCCGCCGGTTGCCCTTGCACCCCCCGATGCCAGGGGCACCTCGTCCGCAGCCTTTTCGCACCAACTTGCTCCTCCCAGTGAGCCGAAGGGCCAACCTCACCCTACCCTTCTACCAAGGGTTCCTACTTCCTTTGTGCCCACACCGTTTGCCCCTGTTTCCCTAGCCCTGGGGTCTGATCACCCTTCTGTCCCCCTTGTCTCCGCTGGCTTGACTGGCGGGGTGTCTGTTGCCCCTTCTCCTTCCATTCCCGACCAGACTCCGGATCTCCGCCCGATACATCTCGTTCTTCCTTCGCGAGCGGATCCCTCTGCGACCTATGAACTCCCGGATCCTGAGCCGCTAGGCTCAGCTAGGGTGGTTCACCTTCATGCTCCCCTGAGCGACCACGTGTACCAAGGCCTTCGGTCCTTTGATCGTCAAGACCTTATCGCCCGCATTGATGGCTTAGTTGCGGATGCCTGTCGGGTATGTTTCTCTGATAGCTCCCGCTCGTTCGGTCTTTTCTAGTTAACCCCTGGCTTCTTTTGTAGTTGACCGGGGTGCTATACGACATGGGCGTTTCCTTCGTGGCCCAAAACCGGTCCCTTCTCCAGTTGGAGTCCTGTCGGGAGGCGCTGGAAACTCAGCTTCGCTGCGCCCGGCCTCCGCCAAATGAGGAAACCTGGAATATGCTACGGTCTGAGAATGCAGCCCTGAGGGGACAGGCTGCCCATGTTGAGGCGCGGCTTCGAGGTTTTTTGATAGAGCTGAGCGCAGCTCGAGCCTCTGATGCTCAATTGCGTCAACAGCTAGCTTATTTGGAGCGAAGCGGGCACCAAGCCCGGACTCGGGAACTTCGGGCAAACTCCGAGTTGGCCAAGGCCCAGGCAGATCTTCTGGAGGCCAACCAATCGGCTGCTATGCTGCTCACCACCTTGAAGGCCAAAGAGGAGGAATTGGCGGTCTGCCAAAGTGACCTTTTGCGGAGGTGCGAACGCCACTAGGCTCGGAAGGCTAAGGCGCGGACAACTCGTGATGGTCGCGACCAAGTGACGGGTGGAGTCTCGTCCCGACCTTCGACGCCTATTCTGTAGTTGTAGGTCTGCCCCCTTTCCCTTACCTGATATAGGCAAGGGTCGTATGGTTTGTCATGGATGTTGCTTTCTTCCCTCTTGTTGTCTCCTTTTTCTTATATTTGCACGTGGGCCTAGTTGTCGCTAGAGCGGTGGCGATGCCGACCGTTCTCTCCATGCATGGGAGGCGGCGCCCGCTAGGTTAGGGGAGGGGCGTCTTGACCGTTTGGGCCTTTAGACATAAGTGGCGCTGACCTGGGTGAACTAGAAGGGCGTCTTGAGCTCGAGTCAGTCCCTCAGCCCATTCGAGGACCCAATGAGGTGTGCTTAGTTAAAGGATCGTAGTTTGCGGGGGCTTATCCGTCCCTGGCCCATCTGTGAGCTTAGGGTGGTGCGGGGATGACACCGTCTAATGGACGACCGAACCAGTAGCTAATTAAGAGGCGAGTATGGGCATGTTCGCTTAGAGCTTCCAAGAGCGGTGGTTATCGCGACCTTGATTTAGGGGACGATTCGGGGATGTAGCCCAAGGGTATGGCTCCCTGGTTAAAGAGTTCATGGGGGTTCAAACCCCGGGAGAGGATTTACACAGATCGGCCTCGGAGTTACCTGGCCGAATGACCTATCGGGTAGCACGTGTCGTACCACGTCCGACCGGGAGCCAATACAAGGGGAAGGCTTGCGTGAAGCATGAATAAGGCTGCTCGGACGGGCGACCTCTCGGACAGCATGGACTGTCATGCCAGCATGGACTGTCATGCGTTCGCTCGAGAATCGATCCGAGGGATAGGCTTGCGTGAGGCAAGAATATGGCCACTCGGACGAGCGACCTCTCGGACAGCATGGACCGTCATGCGTTCGCCCGAGAGCCGATCCGAGGGATAGGCTTGCGCGAGGCAAGAATACAACCACTCGGACGGGCGACCTCTCGGACAGCATGATAGGTCATGCGTTCGCTCGAGAGCCGATCCGAGGGATAGGCTTGCGTGAGGCAAGAATATGGCCACTCGGACGGGCGACCTCTCGGACAGCATAGACTGTCATGCCAGCATGGACTGTCATGCGTTCGCTCGAGAATCGATCCGAGGATAGGCTTGGCGTGAGGCAAGAATATGGCCACTCGGACGAGCGACCTCTCGGACAGCATGGACCGTCATGCGTTCGCCCGAGAGCCGATCCGAGGGATAGGCTTGCGCGAGGCAAGAATACGACCACTCGGACGGGCGACCTCTCGGACAGCATGATAGGTCATGCGTTCGCTCGAGAGCCGATCCGAGGGATAGGCTTGCGTGAGGCAAGAATACGGCCACTCGGACGGGCGACCTCTCGGACAGCATGGACTGTCATGCGTTCGCCCGAGAGCCGATCCAATGCTTCCCGGTTGAGGGCATCTCAGGGAGCGTGGGCCGCCGCGCGCCGCCTGAGAGCCTCGCCGAGGCTTCCCAGTCGAGGGCCTCTCAGGGAGCGTGTGCCGCCACGCGCCGCCTGAGAGCCTCGTCGAGGCTTCCCGGTCGAGGGCATCTCAGGGAGCTTGGGCCGCCACGCGCTGTAACGACCCGGAAAATTCTCTTAATATTTTCTTTAAAATATTAAGCATGTCTAGATAATTTTCCGAAGGATCTATAAATATTAGTACGAACCTTAGCCTAGAAACCTAAGGTTCTCTCATTTGAATTGAGAAACTAAGTACTAAGGAGCCTTATAGGGGCTTTCTAGTGCCATTATTATGGGTAGTTTAGGTAAAATTTAATGTAAAAATAGATGGGTTGTAATGGAAAAATATTAACATAATTATGGTGGAATTTTAGGAAATTTTCGAAATTAATAGGAAATAAATTAAAAATAAAATAGAAAATTAGTGGATGCACCAAGGATTGAACCTTGGACCTCTTGTACAACCCAAGCATACACTAACCAATTCACCTAGCAAGGGAGTGCTATGAGGGAATGAAGTGGATAATAGTTAAGGCTTGGGAAAGATGAAGAGTCACCAAGAGAAGAGACATCATGACTCTTCATTTACCTCTTTTCAAAATGATATAAATAAGAAGGGAGTTACAACTTCCCTTCTCTTCTTCATTTCCTTCTTCCTCCTTGCTTTGGTCGAAAATCCAAGGCTCTTGCTCCCTTGAGAAAAATTCCACCAAAGACCCTATCTTGAAGATCTAAGGCCCCCCTACAAGGATACAAGGACTAAGGAAGGTTTAGGGACAAGGATGTTCTCTTGTTACATTTTATTCGAAGTTTGTAAGCAAGATCAAGAAAGGTATAACCCTCTCACCTGTGGTATGATAGCTTTCAAGATATCTAGCATAATCTAAGTTTTGTTAGTATGATATGTTGGAAAAAAAATCATGATTTGGGCTTATGGAACTTTCGGCCAAGCCATTGGTTTAGGCCTAGGGATGATGTAAATTCCTTTTTGTGCTCTTAAATGTTTCATGATAAGATGTAAGGCATAGATTGAGATTTAGGAAAAATTTTGATGCCCTAAAACCCATCAGGGTTTCGGCTACCTCAAGTGTAGGGCTAAGGATTGATTTTAATCCCTCAAGTATGCTTAGTGTGTTTTACTATGATATTGTATGGAAGAAAATAGGGACTTACATGAATTTTCTAGGGGTTTATTACCCTTATATGTTTCGGCCACATCAAGTTCAAGAGGCTAGGGGAAACTCCAACCTTTCCAAGCATGATTAATATGATTCTTATGATACCTTACGGGTAAGAAGGGTGTTAAATGAACTCTTCATGGGCTTGTTACCCTTCTAAGGGTTTTCGGCCAACTCTTGTTTTAGGCCTAGGACTTGGAGTTAAGTCCAATCAAGGACTCAAATAATTTTCCTATGGCATGATATGTAGGTAAGAGATGTAATCATGATTTAGGCAAACTTTCCATGGACCCATGGTCCTTGAGACTTTCGGCCAAGACCCAACCCTAGGGTTTGGGTTGGGTTAAGATCTCAAAAATGCATATATATAAGTTTCCATGATGCTAGTATGTTGTCAAGCATGATGTAAGGGCTTCCCTATGACTAAAACCTTAGTCTATGTGTTATGTGACATGACTTGTATGGTGAATTCTAGGTTATGTTTAATCATGATTATTTAGATCATATATCATGAATACATGAAAGTGATGA
>JAGFNQ010006323.1:92205-109462 GCA_024364735.1 Boesenbergia rotunda | reverse complement strand
ATGTTTATTTTTTTTTATGTATGGGGCTTGTACCGGACCGAAGTAAGGGTCCAAGGGATGGGTACCTTAAGAAACCCCGGTTCTGGACTACCGAGCTGTCCACGGTTCTGGCACTACCAAGCTGTGCAACAGGGATGGGCACCTTAAGAACGCCCCGGTTCTAGGACTACCGACTATGCTGTCCTTACCCTAGTAGGTTGAGGCTAGCTACCTCATTTACTTAGGGATGCGCGCTTATGATGTATGTATGGTACAGCCGGGACCCCAATGATGTTATGTTATGTTAAGCATTTTAAAGTATGATTTCAAAACTAAGCATCCTTATGTAGTAAATGCATTTGTCTCATTCATACATCCATGTTATGCATCGCGCCAAGGTAAGTATATTTTATGCTTGTGTTATGCTTATATTTCAGGTCATGTACAAGTATGTTTTCTATGCATGTATGCTAAGAAGTATGTTATGATAAGTATGCCTATGATCATGTATGCTAAGAATTAGGATATGATAAGTATGCCTTATGTTCAAGCATGTTCGGAATTATGCCAAGTATAAGTATGTTTCATGTCATGTATGTATGTTTATGTTCATGTGTGTTAAGATTTATGCCATGTTAAGTAGGTTGTAAATCTATGGTGATGTTAGGAATCATGCTATGTTAGTTGTTCATATGCTTATGACTTATGCCATGACTATGCTTATGTTTATGTTCGAAGTTACGCTATGTCAGATACTTGATATGTTTATGTTTAATGACGTATGGTTTTAGTGAGTAGGAAAGGGTTTTACTAAGCCTATGTGCTTATAGTTTATTTACCTCGTACCGCAGATCATGCAAGAGGCTATTAAGGGAAGCCGCAGGGGAGGCAGAAGCATGTGTGTGTGTAGCAGTGACTTGGCAAGAGATTCTCGTATTCTCACATAATGCATGTCTTGGGTGTGAAAATGTTTTCTTGAATGTTATGCTATATTTTATGGTTATGACTAATGGATGACTTACGATTTACGATGCTACCTTTATGGATAAGTACATATGCTTATGATGTTATGAATAAGTCATGGAAGGTTAAGTTATGATATGATGTCATGTATGAATATTCCATGGTATAGTTGCATGATTAGAAGCATGTTAGGAAAAAAAAATATGTTTCCGCTGCATTAAGATGTTTTTATTTTATGCACATGTATGTTTAGCGTAACGATGCCCATCTCGCCACACCACGAGGTGTGGGAGAAAGGCGGCCGTTACAGGTTGGTATCAGAGCCATTGCCATCTCACTACACACACATCAAGCCTCCTTCCTGCCGCTTCCAAGTAAGTACCTTTCGGTATATTTTAGTAAGCACTCTTATGATATGTTATGATTCTAGAGTATGCAAGTATGAATGGTGTCTTATGATAGATAATGATAAGTAATTGTAAGATATGTGAACATGAACGATGTTTCTCTTATATATATATATATATATATTAATTAGTAATTTAGAATTTGATATGGGGTTATATATTTTAATCACTAAGGTAGAGGAAACCGATTGCGTGTGTCTTTCTCTGTATATATTTGCGAATTGAAAAACAAAAGAAAAAAAAATGGTTTTGTACTGGCTTGGTCGGGTTGGTACTAACTATGTCATTTTCTTTCAATTCCAGATGTTGCATGAGAACTACACTGAGAGGTGCCGCGAGCTGATGGAGCAGATAGAGGCAGTTGAGTATTGGCCGACCCGGGGAATTCAAGGCAACATAGGGTTCTTGGATCGGCTCTTCTGGAAACTGGAGCGGGAAGGGTTTCCAGTCACGGACGATCATAGGATCGGAGCTTTACTTCGTTCATTGCCCAACCGGGCAAGAGAGGTTGCGCATCAGATCTGGGGACAGCACAGATGCTGTATCCCATATACGGAGTTGTGTAAGCAGCTCCTCCGCCATGAGTTCCCGGAAGATCTGGGGGACTCGGAGGAGGATCCCAAGCCCTTCGAGGAGGATCCCGAGCCCTTCGAGGAGGATCCCGAGCCCTTCGAGGAGGATCCCGATCCCTTCGAGGAGGATCCCGAGCCCTTCGGGGAGGATCCAGAGATGCTCGAGATGTTTGAGGAGGACCCCGGGATGTTTGAGGCAGACTTTGAGGTGGTCGAGGAGGTTCTCGAGATTGAAGACGAAGACCCGATGGAAACGGTAGAAGATCCGGAGGTGGGCCGAGGGGAGATGAGTGAGGAGATGGTAGCCATCGCTATGATGTTCTTTATTTTGGGCATAACAGCGGCCCATCTTGCTCATTGAGTGGGGATTAGTTTTGTACATAGACTTACGAGACGGGATAAAATAAATTTTGATGATATAATAAATATGATCTTACTTATAATACAATAACCATTAACTAATATAATTCATAGCTCATAATGTGAACTAATATACATACTATTATTAGGTTTACCCATAATTATAATAATTATATAATGATGATATACATATATAATTACATCCTAAAG
Organism: Boesenbergia rotunda; assembly: GCA_024364735.1. Classification (NCBI taxonomy): domain Eukaryota; kingdom Viridiplantae; phylum Streptophyta; class Magnoliopsida; order Zingiberales; family Zingiberaceae; genus Boesenbergia; species Boesenbergia rotunda. The sequence goes on along the minus strand of JAGFNQ010006323.1, from coordinate 106,971 downwards.
CTACCATAACACTAGCACTGACACTGTTCGGGGACATACTGGACAAACAAGATGGTGATCCTAGCCTTCAGAGAATCAAACAGGAGATCCTAGAAGGGAAGGGCGATGGTTTTCGTATCGCCAACGGGGGAGTACTTTATCTTGGGGATCGTCTATGTATTCCCAATGATCCGGAACTACGGAGGGCGATATTAGTCGAAGCTCATGAAACCCCTTATTCAATGCATCCAGGATCCACCAAGATGTATCAAGATCTAAAAGAGAAATTCTGGTGGTCCGGTATGAAGAGAGATGTGGCTCAGCATGTTGGCACTTGCCTGACCTGCCAACGGGTGAAGGCAGAGCACCAGCGACCCGGAGGAGTTCTGCAGCCACTACCGATTCCGGAATGGAAATGGGAAGATATCTCTATGGATTTTATTTCTGGACTTCCCAAGACTACAAATGGATGTGATGCGATATGGGTAATTGTGGACAGGTTGACAAAGTCTGCTCACTTTTTAGCTATCAAGATGACTTATTCAATTGAGCAACTGGCTCAATTATACGTTAAAGAGATAATCCGACTTCATGGAATTCCCAAGACCATCATCTCAGATAGGGATGGTCGTTTCACTTCACATTTCTGGGAATGTGTCCAGAAATCCCTCGGCACCAAATTACGATTCAGCACAGCTTTTCATCCTCAGACTGACGGGCAAACTGAACGGGTGAATCAAGTGCTGGAAGACATGTTACGGGCTTGTGCTCTGGATTTCAAAGGGAGCTGGTGCCGATACTTGTGTTTGGCAGAATTCGCCTACAATAATAGCTACCAAGCTACTATCGGCATGGCACCTTATGAAGCTCTGTATGGTAGGAGATGTAGGTCTCCAATCTGTTGGTACGAAAGTGGTGAGAAGAAGGCGATGGGGCTTACGACAGATCTCATCAACGACACCACCCAAGCTATACAGACCATTCGACGACGAATAGAAGCTGCACAGAGTCGACAGAAAAGTTATGCAGATGTCAGGCGTAGACCACTGGAATTCAATATTGGGGATCTGGTATTCCTTAAGGTGGCTCCGATGAAAGGGATAACGAGGTTCGGGAAGAAAGGGAAATTGAGTCCGCGATATGTGGGACCGTATCGGGTACTGAAAAGAGTCGGCAAAGTGGCATATGAACTAGAACTGCCTCAGGAAATGTCAGCTATTCATAATGTGTTCCATGTGTCAATGCTTAAGAAGTGTCTTCCAAACATGGACCAAGTGATTGAGCCCCAGGCGGTACCAATTCAGGAAGACCTAAGTTATGAAAGCCAACCTATCCAGATCTTGGATCGGGAGGTCAAGAAGCTAAGAAACAAGGAGGTGCCCTTAGTCAAGATCCTATGGCAAAGTCAACAGTTCGAGGAGGCTACCTGGGAACGCGAGGACGAGATGAGACGCAAGTACCCGGAGCTATTCTAAGTTCGAGGACGAACTTTCAAGAGGTATGGGGAATTGTAACGACCAGGAAAATTCTCTTAATATTTTTTTTAAAATATTAAGCATGTCTAGATAATTTTCCGAAGGATCTAAAAATATTAGTACGAACCTTAGCCTAGAAACCCAAGGTTCTCTCATTTAAATTGAGAAACTAAGTACTAAGGAGCCTTATAGGGGCTTTCTAGTGCCATTATTATGGGTAGTTTTAGGTGAAATTTAATGTAAAAAAATAGATGGATTGTAATGAAAAATATTAACATAATTATGGGGGAATTTTAGGGAATTTTGAAAATTAATAGGAAATAAATTAAAAATAAAAATAGAAAATTAGTGCATGCACCAAGGATTGAACCTTGGACCTCTTGTACAACCAAGCATGCACTAACCAATTCACCTAGCAAGGGAGTGCTATGAGGGAATGAAGTGGATATTAGTTAAGGTGTAGGAAATGAAGAGTCACCAAGAGAAGAGACATCATGACTCTTCATTTACCTCTTTTCAAAATAGTATAAATAGGAAAGGGAGTTACAACTTCCCTTCTTCTTCTTCATTTTTCCTTCTTCTTCCTTGCTTTGGCCGAAAACTTCAAGATCCTTGCTCCCTTGAGAAAAGTTCCACCAAGGACCCTATCTTGATGATCTAAGGACCCCCTACAAAGATACAAGGACTAAGGAAGGTTTAGAGACAAGGAAGTTCTCTTGTTATATTTTTGTTCGAAGTTTGTAAGCAAGATCAAGGAAGGTAAATCTCTCTCACCTGTGGTATGATAGCTTTCAAGGTTATATGCAATGATCTAAGTTTTATTGGCATGATATGTTGGAAAAAAATCCATGAATAAGGCATGAGGGTTTCGGCCAAGACTTGTCTTGGGCTAGAAATCATGTTAAAGATTTAATTTATATTTGCAAATGAATTTCCTATGATAGGTGAAGAATAAAAGCATGATGTTTGAAGTTTTAGGACACCCTAAGCACCCCTTAGGGTTTCGGCCACTCTCAAGATTAGACATAGGTTTAATCTTTAATTTTTCCAAGCATGCTTAGGATGTCTTGTTATGATATAGTATGGATGAAAGTAGTGATTTGTATAAATTTGCTATGGGTTTGTTACCCTTATGGGTTTCGGTCCAGGCATGTACTAGGGCTAGGGCTTGGTGTTAAGTCCAATCAAGGGTTAATTTGGTCTCCCATGGTATGATATGCAAGGTATAGGATGTTAATCTTACCCTAGGAAAATTTTCTATGAACTTGGTTTTCTTCAAGTTTCGGCCAAGACCCCAAACTTAGGGTTTGGTTTGGTTTCGGGTCTCAAGAATGTATGTTATAAATTACTATGATGCTAGTACATTTTTAAGCATGATGTAAGGGCCTCCATGTGACTAAAATCCTAGTTGATGTGTTATACAAAATGACTTTGTATGCTTGATGTTAAGTTATGTTTTTTTATCCTGAATATTTAGATCATGTGCCATGAACATATGAAATTGATGTAGAAGTAGGCTATGATAAATATGATGATGCATGAATATGGATAAATGCTTATAATGGATTTATGAATCATGATGATATATATATATATATATACATGTTTATGATGAATGCTATGAACCCTAGTAGTAGGTGTTAGGCTTAAATGTAGTCATCATCCATGCCTTATGATGAATGCTAGGATTATGTATGCTAGATGTGATGTATCATTTATGAGGTGTACGTTATTATGTATCACAATCATGCAAGATCGATGAACCCGGATAAATGATGATTGGAACCATGATTATGCATGTATGTCTTATTATGTGAATAAAGAATGATAAGTATGAATGAAAGTAATGGTTATGCCTTATGTATGTTATGATAAGTATGAATGAAAGTAATGGTTATGCCTTATGCATGTATGATAAGTATGAATGATAAGTATGAATGATGAAGGCATAACGATGATATGAAAAAAAAAAGTATGAATGATAAGTATGAATGACAAGTATGAATGATGAAGCATGCATGTTTATTTTTTTTTATGTATGGGGCTTGTACCGGACCGAAGTAAGGGTCCAAGGGATGGGTACCTTAAGAACGCCCCGGTTCTGGACTACCGAAGCTGTCCACGGTTCTGGCACTACCGAAGCTGTGCAACAGGGATGGGCACCTTAAGAACGCCCCGGTTCTAGGATTACCGACTATGCTGTCCTTACCCTAGTAGGTTGAGGCTAGCTACCTCATATTTACTTAGGGATGCGCGCTTATGATGTATATATGTGGTACAAGCCGGGGACCCCAATGATGTTATGTTTATGTTAAGCATTTTAAAGTATGATTTCAAAACTAAGCATCCTTATTTAGTAAATGCATTTGTCTCATTCATACATCCATGTTATGCATCGCGCCAAAGTAAGTATATTTTATGCTTGTGTTATGCTTATATTTCAGGTCATGTACAAGTATATTTTCTATGCATGTATGCTAAGAAGTATGTTATGATAAGTATGCCTATGATCATGTATGCTAAGAATTAGGATATGATAAGTATGCCATATGTTCAAGCATGTTCGGAATTATGCCAAGTATAAGTATGTTTCATGTCATGTATGTATGTTTATGCTCATGTGTGTTAAGATTTATGCCATGTTAAGTAGGTTGTAAATCTATGGTGATGTTAGGAATCATGATATGTTAGTTGTTCATATGCTTATGACTTATGTCATGACTATGCTTATGTTTATGTTCGAAGTTACGCTATGTCAGATACTTGATATGTTTATGTTTAATGACGTATGGTTTTAGTGAGTAGGAAAGGGTTTTACTAAGCCTATGTGCTTATAGTTTATTTACCTCATACCGCAGATCATGCAAGAGGCTATTAAGGGAAGCCGCAGGGGAGGCAGAAGCATGTGTGTGTGTAGCAGTGACTTGGCAAGAGATTCTCGTATTCTCACATAATGCATGTCTTGGGTGTGAAAATGTTTTCTTGAATGTTATGCTATATTTTATGGTTATGACTAATGGATGACTTACGATTTACGATGCTACCTTTATGGATAAGTACATACTGCTTATGATGGTTATGAATAAGTCATGGAAGGGTTAAGTTATGATATGATGTCATGTATGAATATTCCATGGGTATAGTTGCATGATTAGAAGCATGTTTAGGAAAAAAAATGATGTTTCCGCTGCATTAAGATGTTTTTATTTTATGCACATGTATGTTTAGCGTAACGACGCCCATCTCGCCACACCACGAGGTGTGGGAGAAAGGCGAGCGTTACAGAAAAACCACATGATATCACGACATCAAAACATACATGCATGTCAACCAAATGCAATAAACATAGCTCATATAAATGCAACAATCACAAGAAAATGCATAAATGTATTCAATGCACAATCAATGCTGGGGAGCTAACTGCTCTAAACCCTGGAATAGAGGGAGAGCTATCAACAGTTCTAATGGTGGGGAGCCAACTGTTCCAAACCCCGGAATAAAGGAGGAGCTATCAACAGCTCTAATGCTGGGAGCCAACTGCTCCAAACCCCGGAATAAAGGGGGAGCTATCAACAGCTCTAATATCCCTCTAAAACAACGGTGAGGGGGGTCACTATTTGCATATGACTCCAACATGTGTGATATAATAGGACAGTTGCTAGCACCCTAGCAACTACCACGACAATAAGTAGTTGAGTAAACCGAGCAACTAAATGACTAACGACGACTTAATCAAATGAAAGCCAATAGTCGTTAGTATGCAACGTGCAGGTATGGTGCATGCTACAAGATGCACGAACAACCGGGAAACAACGATGCAACAAAATCCAACAAGTATCAAAAACCAACGATTATGCACTTACACAACTAGGTAGGATATTTCTAATATCAAATAAACCTAATTGTGTTTAATGAACCTCTATGTACTGGCATACAAGCGGTATTTTACAAAACATAAATTCAACAGGAGATTGTACGGATACGAAATTTCAAATAACTCAAAGATCAATGAAGAAAAGTATCAACGGTGATAATAAACAATCAACGACAAAGAACAAGGTCAAGCAACCTATTTAGACATAAACAATCATGCTTTAAGATAAAAGAACTACACGAGTACAAAGGAGAAGTACCCGCCTTTTATGTAGAACGTCTCCCAGTAAACCTCCCACGATCAACCGTGCGAGTCCAAACTCAAGGTCCTGTATCAAGGACTAAATTTAGCTAGTTATAAGATTAAATAAATTAGCTAAATAAAATACTATCATGATTAGGATTCACCCCAATTACAACGTATATTTAATTAAATCCTATATCATAGCTAATGGTAAACGCATGACACAACTAAATGGCAATAAACCAATTTATATCCAATCTCAGCAACTTAAACCTCACAATGCAACTCTCGGTAACAAGGTAACAAAACCAAATAAGTCAAGCTACAATAAAGTTGTCCAAGCTGTTCCAAACCACACCATTGTTTGGTAACCCAAATAAACACCTCACACATCCCATTAATTCACGGCAATAATAACAAATTCAGAAACATTAACCCCCAAACTCATCCACAACACTGCCACAACTTTAATTTCCATTTAGCAACCAAGAACTCCATTATAAACGAAAGACAACTCATCCAAGAATTCTAACAGGAATAAAAGCTTATAGAGCCAAGAACTTATTTATCCAAACTGACCTATGATCATTATCTAGGAATTTTTCCTTACCTAAGCTTGCGTCGGTGGAATTTCCTTGATGGACTCCTGGAGGCAGCGAAGTAATACTTGAAACAAGATCCCTAATCTATCGTGATCAGCCTTTGAAACTCAAGGAAGATCCTCCTTCGTCGAAGGTCAGGGGGGATGCCACCGCCGGAGAGGGAGGGAGACCATCGCTCGACGTCGACAGCCAAGGGAAGGAGAAGAATAGCAAGAAGGGAGGGGGTCACTGGCGATGAAAGCTTCCAGCGGCGGAGGTCGACCTCGGCATGATCGCGCAAGGAGGGTTGCAGTGTCGGCCGGAGAGGGAAGGGGTTCGGTGGCGAGCGGTTGCGGCGCGTCGAGGGAGAAGGCGGCGTCGATTTCGCGATGGAGGAAAGGAGAACACAGGGGATGGTTTCGGCTAATCGTGTGCTGAGATTAAAAAGGTTTAGGTTTTTTTCAAAAAAACCCTAAAGTTTCATTATTTAACATTCTCCCCCAATAACAAAAATTTAATCCTCAAATTTCTCTAATAAGCCATAACAAATACTAGTTAACCACAACAGGTACTAGTAATCCACAATATGTACTAGTCAACAACAAGAGATATCAACAACCTAGATATAATATCAATACTGAATAAAAACCAACCACACACACCTCAGGAAAATAGTGTTGGGGCAATCTATGGTCCGGAGTGACCATGTGTTTTGATATTTGGGCAAAGGGTTTAAGTTAGGTTTACCCTTGTGATTTAATGTGTATTTGAGTGTGAAGGATTGCAGGTTACATATATTGATTTAGCTGGACGGCTTCGGTACGGTGAAGGGTGGCATGGAGACAAGCTAGAGGCTTGTGTGCACCCGAGGGACCATGGATAGCAGGGATGATGAGCCGAAGGACGCGGACTTCGAGACATGCGTGAAGGATGGCATGGAAGCAAGCTGGAGGCTTGTGTGCATCCGAGGGACGGGAGCCGAAGACGAAGAGGGCGCGAAGGCAACAGTCAAGGTTGTTGGTGAAGAGTCAGCAAAGTCATGAAGGGACAAGAGCCAAAGGAATGTTGATGCAGTCTGGCCCTGATTGTTGTTTTGGTGTTGACAACGATTTTAGTTTAGGTTGATGATGATGATGATTATGATTAAGTCCTGATCGAGGATTAGGCATGACTTGGAGGATTCTAGCATGGAGGGGTAGGTGTTGGAAAATCCTAACCTGGAGGGTTAGGTGTGGAAAATCCTAGCTTGGAGGGCTAGGTGTTGGAAAAGTCCTAATTCGGAAAGGTTGGGTGAAAAGTCCTAGCTTGGAGGGCTAGGTGAAAAGTCCTAACTTGGAGGGTTAGGTGCAAATTTCCATCGTGGAGAATTAGGTGAAAAAGTCCTGGCTTGGAGAGTCAGGTGCCTAGCTTGGAGGGCTAGGTTGGATGAAGTTCTAACTCGGAAGGGTTGGGTGAAAAGTCCTAGCTTGGAGGGCTAGGTGAAAAGTCCTAACTTGGAGGGTTAGGTGCAAATTCCCAACTTGGAGGGTTAGATGGAAAATCCTTAGCTTGGAGAGCTAAGGTGGATGGAAACTTAGCTTGGAGGGCTGAGTTTGAGTCTCTGGATCGGTCTGGTGATCGATCAGGGACTTTGGCACGCTGCTCCTTCGTGGATCGGTCTGGTGACCGATCCAGCGATGACTGATCGGTCGGGTGACCGATCAGGGAGCACACAGTGAGGTTGGGAACCTACTGTGCTGCTCCTGATCGATCTGGTGACCGATCAGGGAGTATGCGTTTCACCCATTGACTGGCTCCTGATCGGTCTGGTGACCGATCAGGGAGCAAGCAGTGAGGTTGAGTTCACTTGCTGAACAGCTTCTGATCGGTCTACTGACCGATCAGGATCACTGTGCAGATCGTTCTGGTGAACGATCCAACTTCGCGGGCTCCTCACTAAGATCGATCAGGACGGTTCCTGATCGATCAGGTGATGACCTGATCAGATTTCTGACCGATCAGGTGACACCCTGATCGGTCAGATGATCGATCAGGAGGGTTAGTGTAGCGACCCGCCTTCTCTACCTTCAGACGAATCGTTACTTTTCTCTACTTCTCGACTTTAGATACATGACTAAAAATGCGGAAATCTTTTTTTTTCTTTTAAATTCTTCTAACAATTATATTCTAACTTAAGTAGTCATGCATGCTACCATATCACACTTCCCTTCTCAAAACTCGTAGTTGATACTTATTGAAACAAGCCTCACCCAACTCAAACTGGCCGTACCAGTCGACTGGTGACGTGGCAGTCGACTGGTACGCCTGTAATCAGAAATTACAGGTTTCGGCTCTTGCTTCTCAATCCCACCATTCATTCAGTTTCGAGCCATATCAACCTACGACACCATTTCTATACTCTATGTCAGTTTCCTAAACAATTTAGCCAATCAAACGAATCCATAAACTTGAATTTAGGACTTTTATGGAAGAAAATAAACTAAACAAGTTTATATAAACTTTAACAATAGAGTTTGTACCAATCTTGACTCCTATGCATTCATAACGCCAAATACATGTTCTACAACCTTGCTAATGCATTATGAAATGTGATTGCAACTTTTCTAAACATTTTTTTGCAATAAAAACTTGATTTAAAGGGAAATTGATACTATCTTGGCACAAACACCTTTTTCTCTAACAAAGTATCAATATCTTTAACTACTTACACTTCTAATCATCCAATGCAATCATAAGGATATGTGTGCTAAATGAAATGACATGGAATCTTTACTCTAAGAAATTGAGCATGTAAAACTATCCAAAACTTAAATACTCTATAATCTCCATAAGCAAGAACTTGAAATTTGAATAAACTTAAACATTGCAATTCAAATAACTAAATTGTCTCGTCTCGAAGATCTCTCCATAATCAGCCACCACACACACTCTACTCAGCACCGCCTCGTCGTCTTCCTTCAGAATTGCTTGCCTTTACCTTTATCTGCAATAAGAGGAAATGCAACTAGTAAGCAAAAAGCTTAGTAAGTACTATCTAGCTCACAAAATCTCGAAATGTGCAAACATGCTTCTAGATCAAACTGAACATCATATGAGATACTAATAAGCTTGAAAGAAAACTAAGAACATGTGTGACTCAAAACATGCATACTCAAGCAATAAATAATCTCAATTTACTTTTCTTGGCTCAACTTGAAACTTTAGCTATTCTTTAACTTTTGAAAACTTTCTGAAACTTTCGAAAACTTTGCTAAAGCATATACTTGAAAATAATAATCACTTGGATCCACTGAAGACGTAAGTACCATCTGATATGCGCGTTCCCTAAAAGGTTGGGGTAGCGAGCCACCAATCCTAATAGAGCAGACCTTGGTCTACCAGGGCCAAGACCTTGGAATTGGACACCTGGATTTTTTAACGACGCCCTTGGACGCCGGGTACTGGCCTTATAAAATAAAATAGCTTTTCTTTCTTTTCTTTCTTATCTGTAAATGCCTTGGCATTTTCTGGAGCACCTTGCGTGCTAAAAATCCCTAAGTCTTGACTTTTGGGGATTTCTTAAGGCCTTGGCCTTTTCTTTTCTTATCTTTATCTTTTCTTTTCTTTTCTCATAGCTTTTCTTGGACCCTAAACTCACATAGGGTATTAATCAACATATATAAGCATATAATGAACTAAGATCACATGCAAAAACTCAAACAAAAAGGAAATATCTCTTCTAAAAACTTTTTAAAGGAAATTCTCGCGGAAAAACCGCCTCTTACTGCAGGTGAGCAGTACTTACATTGATATCTTGGACTTACAACCAAGAACGGCGTCGGAGGTTCGAGAGAAACTTGAGATCTCAGAGAATTCTTCGCGCCTACGCGTTCCTCTCGTCGCGGGGATCCCGAATATAGGAATATCTCTTGGAGAAGAGTCTTGGCCGGCCCTCTTAGCCTTGGTGTTGGTGTCGCCCAAGAGAGGAGAGGGAAGAGAGGGGTCGGCGCAAACTTGGAAGAGGGAGAGGGTTTGAAAGAAAATAAAACTTCTCTCTTTAATAACCTATTTATACTCATGGGGCGGATTAACTTAACTACAGCTTAAATATAGGTCTCTCCATATTTTGCTGTGCTTGATACCTAGCCCAGCTGGTCGCGCGCTCCCTTGGTCTCGTGGTGGTCGCGGGTTCGAGCTCCGGCTGCCCCTTAGTGGTTTTTCCTTTTTTTTTTGGCTTTCTTTCTTTTTTTTTCCAAAAATACCAAACGGACTCGGAAAATTCCATAAAAATACTCTAAAAATTCCTAAAAATATCTAGAATATTTCTAAACCATTTTTAAATAATTCTAAGGACTTTAAGAACTAAAAATGGAAATTTTGGGGCGTTACAATCCCCCATACCTTATAAAAAGTTCGTCCTCGAACTTAGAATAATTCTGGATATCTCTCTCTCATGCTGTCCTCACGTTCCCAAGTAGCCTCTTCATGCTCATGATTCTGCCAAATGACCTTCACTAGTGGCACTTCTTTGTTTCTTAATCTTTTAACTGCTTTGTCCACTATCTGTGTCGGTCTGCTCTCATAGCTAAGATCTTCTTGGATCTGTACTGACTGGGGCTGAATCACTTGGCTAGGGTCGTGAATACACTTCTTTAGCATAGAGACATGAAATGTGCTGTGGATAGCTGACATATCCTCTGGTAAGTCCAACTCATATGCTACCTTACCAACCCTCTTTATGATCTCATAGGGTCCTATGTAGCGAGGACTTAGCTTGCCCTTCTTGCCAAATCTCACCACTCCCTTCATGGGAGCGACCTTGAGAAATACTGAATCTCCAACTTGGAATTCAAGTGGCCTACGGCGTGTGTCAGCATAACTCTTCTGTCTACTTTGGGCAGTCTCAATCCTCTGGCGGATCGTCTGGATAGCCTGAGTGGTCTCATCTATAAGCTCAGTCTGGCTGCCTAGTTCTGACTCCATCTCCTTCTTCTCACCAGCTTCTTGCCAACATATGGGTGATCTGCACTTCCTACCATACAATGCCTCATAAGGCGCCATCTTGATGGTGGCCTGATAGCTATTGTTGTAGGCAAACTCGGCTAAGCACAGAAATTTACACCAACTACCTTTAAAGTCCAATGCACAAGCCCTGAGCATGTCTTCTAAAATCTGATTTACTCTCTCTGTTTGTCCATCTGTCTGGGGATGAAAAGCTGTGCTGAACTGAAGTCTGGTGCCTAGGGCGTCCTGAACACACCTCCAAAAATGGGAGATGAACCGCCCATCTCTGTCAGAAACGATCGACTTCGAAACTCCGTGAAGCCTGATTACTTCTCTCACGTACAGCTGTGCTAACTGCTCTATCGAATGTGATAACTTGATGGCTAGGAAGTGGGCAGACTTGGTCAATTTATCCACTATCACCCATATTGCATCATGTCCATGGGTGGTTCTTAGAAGACCTGTGATAAAGTCCATGGATATTTCTTCCCACTTCCACTCTGGAATGGGAAGTGGTTGTAGAACTCCTCCTGGTCTCTGGTGCTCTGCCTTGACTCTCTGGCAGGTCAAGCAGGTACTGATATATCTGGCCACGTCTCGCTTGAGTCCAGACCACCAGAATCTTTTCTTTAAATCTTGGTACATCTTGGTAGAACCAGGATGCATAGAGTATGGGGTACTGTGGGCCTCTTCTAAAATATTCTTTCTTAGTTCCTCATCATTGGGGACGCAAAGGCGGTCTCCAAGATAGAGGATGCCACTATCTGATACTCGAAACTCTGAATTTCCTGCCTCCTGGATCTCCTGCTTGTTCTTTTGGATCTCTGGGTCTTGACTTTGCTTTCTTTGTATATCCACAAGCAGGGTTGACTATAGAGTCAATGCAGAAAGTTGCCCAATTATTACCTCGACTCCAAAATCCTTTATCTCTTTCTGAAGTGGTAGAGACAGTGATGATAGGGACATCAGTGCTGCGCAGGATTTTCTGCTCAGTGCATCTGCCACTTTATTAGCTTTACCTGGGTGGTAGAGGATTTCACAGTCATAATCTTTGACCAACTCTAGCCACCTGCGCTGCCTCATATTCAGATCCTTCTGAGTGAAGAAGTACTTCAAACTCTGATAGTCTGTGAAGATTCTGCACTGCACTCCATACAGGTAGTGTCTCCAGAGCTTCAGAGCGAAAACCACAGCTGCTAGCTCAAGGTCATGGGTAGGGTAATTCTTCTCATAGTCCTTGAGCTATCTGGAGGCATATGCTATTACTTTACCGTCTTGCATGAGGACAGCTCCAAGGCCCATCTTGGATGCATCACTATAGATGTCAAAGGCCTTGTCACTCTCTGGAACGGTCAGGATGGGAGCACTGGTCAGTCTCTTCTTCAGCTCTAGAAAACTGTGCTCGCATTTATCTGACCATTCAAACTTCTTGTTCTTTCTGGTTAAGGCTGTGAGTGGAGAGGCTATCCTGGAAAAGTCCTCCACAAATTTTCTGTAATATCCTGCCAGGCCTAAGAAGCTTCTGATCTCACTGGCATTCTTGGGTCTACACCAGTTGCTGACTGCTTCTATCTTGGCTGGATCAACTTGAATGCCTTCTTTGGATATAATGTGACCCAGGAAGGTCACCTGATCTAGCCAAAACTCACACTTTGAGAATTTTGCATAGAGCTTCTCCTGCTGAAAGATCTGCAGCACTATCCTCAAGTGTGTAGCATGGTCCTCTGGAGTCTGTGAATATATGAGGATATCATCAATAAACACAATGACGAATTTATCGAGATACTCCCTAAAGATGTGGTTCATCAGCTCCATGAAGACTGCTGGAGCATTGGTTACTCCAAAAGGCATTACTACAATTTCGTAGTGGTCGTATCTTGTCCTGAAGACCGTCCTGGGAATATCACTTTCTTTAACCTTCAGCTGATGATACCCAGAACGCAGATCTATCTTCGAGAACACTGTAGCCCCTTTGAGTTGATCAAATAAATCATCTATTCTAGGAAGGGGGTACTTGTTCTTGATGGTCACCTTGTTCAGAGCTCTGTAGTCTATGCACAGACGCATAGACCCATCCTTCTTCTTGACGAAAAGTACAGGAGCTCCCCAGGGTGAATGACTCGGGCGAATGAAGCCCTTGTCTAGTAGCTCCTGGAGTTGCTCTTGTAATTCCTTCAACTCTGCTGGAGACATACGATATGGGGCCTTCGAGACCGGACCGGTACCGGGCACTAGCTCGATCTCGAATTCCACTTCTCTGTTGGGAGGTAGTCCAGGTAATTCCTCTGGGAACACTTCTGGATACTCGCAGACTACCCGTACATCCTCCTGCTTGAGTTCTTTCTTTGCTTCTGAGTCCACTATGTGTGCAAGAAAACCAGCACACCCTTGCTCTAGCATCTGGTGGGCTGCCAAGGCTGAGAGAAATTTCTGAGTCTTCCTCCTTGGGGCTCCTTGAAATTCGAATGGTGGTTCTCCTCTGGGCTGAAAACCACCTTCCTTCTACGGCAGTCCACTGAAGCGCTGTACTTACTGAGGAAATCCATGCCCAGTATGATGTCGAAGTCCTGCATCGCAAGGACTATCAGATCGACATATAGCTCTCGGTCTGAAATCTTGATTGGCACAGCCCGGAGCCTCTGGGTGGACTCCATGATTTCCCCTGAAGGGAGAGTTGTCAGGAATCTGGACTCCCAACTCTCTGTAGGCACCTGTAACTTACTAGCAAAAGTACTGATACGAAAGAATGGGTCGCCCCAGTGTCAAACAGTGTAGTAGCTAAATGCTGAAAAATAACTATTTGACCTGTAACGACCGTGGAGGCGCTGGCAGCTTCTTCCTTCGTGAGGGAAAAGACTCTGGCATTGGTTGGAACTGGTGCTGCTTCCAACCCTCTCTGACTGATCTGAGGTCCCTCCAGTATAGTAGGCATGTAGTGTAACTGAGGCTTTGCCCCATGCTGTACGGACTGCTGAGGAAGTACCTTAAACTTGTTTGGGCAGTCTCTGGATCTGGTGTCCCTCTTGTCCACATGAGTAGCATCCAGTTGCACCCAAAAGGCACGCTCCTGGATGGGTCCTCCCACACTTAGGATAAGGTGGATACCTAGCTTGCTTGTTCTCTGAGTTTCCTTTTTGGCTGCCAGGCCACTGCTTCCTTTTGTGGTTCTTATTCTTCCAGTTCAGGTTATTCGACTGAGGCTTCTGTCCTCCTATTGTCTTGTTCTCAGTCAGGACTGGCTTCTGCTGTGCTTGCTGTGCCTTGATGCTATTCAGGTAGTGCTCTGAGATTAGAGCACTACTGACTAACTCCTCGCTGGTCTGGGGTCGGTGCATCCCGCTGTTCACGTTGAGTGCTATCTCCGGGTTCAGCATGCGAAGCATCAGTCTGACTCGCTCCTTTTCTGTGCTGACTAGCTCTGGGCAGAGGCGAGCTAGCCTGTTGAACTTTGCAACTTTTCTCCCACTGGATAGGCATACCCTGTCTGAACTCCATAAAGTCCTCGAAGTGCTTGTTGGTAACCTTCATGTGGAAGAATTCCTCATAGAACTCGTGCTCAAAATCTGCCCAGCTCATCTGGTTGACTATCTTCTTACTCTTGACTCGCTCCCACCACATACGAGCATCTCCA